>JAPWDM010000002.1:25710235-26068815 GCA_035578155.1 Brachynemurus nebulosus
AAAGTACAGCCATTGTTTCTTCTGACTGCTATGACTCAAATAATATAATAATAAATAGCATTCGTCTGCAACCATCATAATATTATATCTTATTTCTGAACTGTAATATATATTATATTATCGCTTTCCGTCCGTAGCGGCCTTTATTTTATATTTTAAAGGCAGTTTTTCTGACGCAAGTAACGGGGTGAGACGGGTGAGATATGACAAACATAATGTGTTGTCTGTTTTTCAGGAAACAGGACTACATTTATTAGAGGACATTATTTTTATACTATTATCAAATGTAAAGTGTTTTAAGCATTAACATACTTCTTTTGCATGAAACATACTATATATTATATTAGAGCGGGGATTTGATAAGTTAGTATAATACAAAGAAGCAAAAAAGAAAACACACTGGAAATACCGGTTAATAATAAGAATTACATCAATTGGCAATGAAAAAATAATTTGATTAACCGACTGTTAAGTGAGAAAAGTTTACAACAATCATCTCTGTATACGTATTATAATAGTTAGTTATTTAAAATTCATCAAAAATTAGTTATTACTTGATGACAGTTACAACATTAACATGAATTTTAATATTTTATTTGCATTTGTTTCACGTAAGTCTTATTTTTTTTTATTTATTCATTCATTTTTAAAAATACAATTGTTTGTTTTGTTCAAATATTTAATAAAACAATTCCAAATGAAAATACAAGTACAGTGTAATAAAAATAAAAAAATAATAATATGTTATACACCAAGAGACTAAGTGTGAGTTTTAATCCTTGAGGTCATAGCGAAAATTTTTTTATATGTATATATATTGTTACCTAGTCAATAAATCCTTACAAAATACTGACCTATATATTTCTATTTGGGGTCGCGAATGAAAAAAGTTTAAGCCCTGTTATACACCAAGGGACTAAAGTATGAGTTTTAATCCCGAGTGTGAAGTTTGTTGCCAAAGGGCCTGTAAAGGCCCAAGGGCAACAAATCAGACGAGGGATGAAAAAAAAACACTAATCCTGTGGTGTTGTACATATTATTTTTTGGAATTCCGGATAATTTCAAGTTACAAAAATTAAAAATAATTGCTTAAAATAAATGTCATTCCAGTTGTATGTAATAATATTCCATCAAGTATACTTTGGATAAATCAATCGAATTGTACAATACAATATAATTGTTTGTCTTTGTCTTTATCTACAAGTTTGAATTTGTTTACTTTTTTCAATTACCTAGCAACGCCATTTAACTTAAGTTAAATTTCTGTAAATTGTATTTGCTGATTGGTTTAAAAGTGGGAGCAAAATAATTTTTTAGTCCCTTGGGACTAAAATTGAATTTTTTAGTCCCTTTACTCCCTATTATGAGAGATTAAATCATGTCTTTTGGTTCCGGCATTGCAAAAAATAACATTAAAGCTAGCTAAATAATTACTAATAAATATAAAAATAAAAACGCCGTGAGCAACGGGGCCCCATCACGGAAGTCAAATTTTTCCATTCATCTTCGGTATCTTCAAGATATCTAAATGTGATTGAAAATCTATAAGCGATTTGTCATTTTGGTGGTTTCAAAACTGATGATGAGTGTTCGGCTGATCGAGGAATTTAATAAGACTAGAATCTACTATTTTCTTTTTTTCGAAAACTGCGCAGTCACAAACGTTTTTATCAACATATTCAAAATTCGCAAATGATTTCAGATCGACTGAGTACCCGGAAGCGTATACCCATCTCTAAAAAAGCTTTTTAGGCATCTAATTTTTTTTTAACTATGAGGCACCCGGAAATTAATTCTGACAAAATTATATGTTGCATGGATCATAGTAAGAAAGCGACAAAAAAATTTTGATAATTATAGCATAGCTACAAGCTGATAAAAAAAATACTAAAAAGTTATACAATTGTATTTTTTCGGGGGAGTTATATTTTTTGAAGGTGAAAATTTTTTCTGAGACATAGCATAGAGGTATCTGAAACATATAAAAACTTCAACCAAATCCGTCAAGCCATTCAAAAGATTTTTCGATTTTCAAAAAATAATTTCTTACCCCCAAAGGGTAAGTTTTTAATTGCGTTTTTTTTTTTTTAAATATTAACAAAAGAGCTTGAAGATATTTTGTCTTTCCAAAAAATCCAAAATTCCTACTTTATAAATAAAAATTCGACCAAAAAGTCACCTATGAGTAAATACTTAATACTTTAATAACATTTTTAAATTACTTAATATTTATGTATTGCTTTTGTTATAAAAGTAAGTTCATTTTTTTTTAAATTTTTATAATTACTATACGCCTACTTGTATTAGAATAAAAATAAAGCATTTTAAACACATTTAACAATACCATTGAATTCCGATTAAAAATGGGAGAAGTGGGGGGAAAAGTAACGTGGAATCCCTGAAAGGCATTAACTGGACATTAAGGCCAGGCGCACATTGAGCTGCGTCACGCAGTAAACGCAGGGCAGGGCAGGGCAGAGCAGAGCAGGGCAGAGCAGGAAAGCACGTGTGGTCGGGCGCACATTGAGACGCAGTAAACGCAGGCAGGGCAACGCAGTTTCTGTGACTCTTGTTGTAGAACGATATAGCATAAATTTAAAAGCAGAGAAGCACTATTTTTCTTCAATTTCTTCAATTGTTTTCATTTCGACGAAGTAAAACCAACTGAAACTCGAGAACGTGTTACTATGTAGCACAGCATCGCGCATTTTCTTTGTCACATTCACGAGTGCCACATCGGTCTCGTGCGACGCAGTGCTGCTCTACTCTGCTCTGCGTTTCAATTCGCGCTGTCCCGTTCTACAACACGAGCCACAGAAACTGTGCTGCCCTGCCTGCGTTAACTGTGTCTCAATGTACGCCCGGCCTAACTCAATACATGTACAAAATTTCAGTCCTCTAGGTTTACTCAGAGAGTCTCTAGGCGTGTTAGAAAAAAAGCAAAAAAAATCAAGAAAATTTTAGCGTAAAAATTGTGGGGGTAAGGGTTAAAAGTTGAAACCTCCAAAAAGCAGTGGCTGGCTAATAATTTAACCTGTACACAAAATTTCAGCCCTCTAGGTTTATTTGGGGAGATTTTGACCCGAACGAAACTGTTAAAAAACAAGAAAAATCCTGTTCTTTTTGGTATAAAAATGGTGGGGGTAAGGGTTAAAAGTTGAGACATCAAAAGGCACCGCCTTGATACTAACTCAATCCGAATACAAAATTTCAGCCTTCTAGGTTTATTTGGGTGACCTGTCCAAGTGGTACAAACTTCGAAAACCTCGAAAAAGCATGAAATTGTAGCTTAAAAATGGTGGGGGTAAAATATTAAAACCTCCAAAAAGCAGACCCTATGTACGAGCTCTATTAACATATCAAATTTCAACCGCCTAAGTTAATTCTGCGGGGCTGTGGGCGTGTTAAATCCAGCCAAAACACTTTTTTCCGCCTCTACTCCCTCCAAATCACCCTAGGATGCTGAATTTTAGATATGTTGTAGAAAATTGACGGAAACATTATTACCAATCGGTTTGGAAAAGTTTTATTGCTTTGTTGTGCAAAAGTATTTACAAAAACATACACACACATTTCTGTGAGTTGGCTTCTATAAACATTTTTAAAATAAACAAAGAACTTAAAAACACTTCTAAAAATATTTTATATTAGTACTGTTTGGTTTTATATATATATATATATATATATATATATATATATATATATATATATATATATTTATTTTTACCAGTTTATTATCTTACGTCCTATTATTGATTTTATTAAAAAATATCAATGTATATGTATGTATGTTTACACATGTTGAATCATTTTATTTATTTGTTTATATAAAGTTTCTTTAGAAATATTGCCAGCCTCTAAGGAAGTTTACTGTGTTCGGACTATATAATATTAAAAATTTAATAAAATTCTTGAGTTCTGTCGATGAATCTTCCGGCTAGAATAATTTTTCGTTTAAATATTATTATTTAATTTTTTATTTTTCTATTTTTGCTTCTCTTTTATTTAAGTTGTTCTACTACTTACTGCCAAGATCTCTTACTGCCAAAACTTACAATGTGTGTAAGTAATTTGAAAACTAATTATTATTTTTATTGATTAAGTTGAACATTGTTTTGAAGAAGTCCATTGTAAATGAAATAAAATTATTTTTTATTCGACCTAGTATAACCAGCAATTATGTTATAGAGATGGGGAAACTCCTTGCCAGGATCAACTATATTGCATTCCATTAAATGAAACCTGCAATGGTGTAGAGAATTGTCTTGATAAATCAGACGAGTCAGTAAATCTCTGCCAAAGCAAAACGTAAGTAGATAATACATAACAAAATTAAGAGCCTGAAATGCGATTATTAACAATTAAAATAATTTTAGGTGTCATCCTAATCAGTTCACTTGTAGTTATGGAGCCTGTATTTCAATGTCTGCCGTGTGTGACACCGTCATTGACTGTGTGGATTTGTCAGATGAAAGAAACTGCGATCTATCTGCTACAACTAAGAAATGGTAAGACTAAAGAATCTGTTCGATTTTTCGATAGTGACGATTACAATAAAAATAAAAATAAAAACGCCGTGAGCAGCGGAGCCCCATCACTTTAAGTTTTCGCTACATCTTCGGTATTTTCTAGATATCTAAATGTGCTTGAAAGGGTACACGCGGATTGTCATTTTGGTGTTTTCAAAACTGATGATAAATGTTAGACTGATCGGGGCTTTAAAAAAAGGGTTTAGGTTTTTAAGGGCTGAGTCTCGGTAAATTTCAATTTTAGGTCGATAGCAGTTAGCAGAAAAAAAGTCAACACAGTTCGTTCGAGGGCATTCCTACTCATGGTTATCCGCCAATAGCCTTTGTGATTTATTTTTAAATATTTAAAAAAGCACCTTAAGTAAGTGAACTGGAAGGCCTTTATGGAGATATTTTTTCTTTCCAAAAATTTCAAAATTCATATTTTATAAATAAAAACTAACTTTAATAATATTTTTTAAATTACAATTTTTATACTCAAAAAGTCTAAGCGTGTTAGAAAAAAAACAAAAAAAACCAAGGGATATATATATATATATATATATATATATATATATATATATATATATATATATATATATATATATATGTATCAGACATCTTTTTTTCTCCAGAATCGGGTTCTACGGGTCCGAAAACGGATTGCGTTCCTACTCTCGCCTCGTCCCGTTTCCATCGTATAGGCTGTATGTAGTTCGGATAAAATTCGGCTAAAAAATTGCCTATCAAATGATGCTGATAATGCTCTTGTATTTCTGAAAGCCTGTTTTATGAGCATAAAGTGTTGAATTAAAATTTAATTTCTTTGTTGATTATTTTGCGGTTTACTGCATAACATAGCGAATTTCCAAATCTTGGGCACTGGCGGATCTCATCTAAGACCTGTACCTATTTAAAATAGTTTAGCTTTCTAAGAGTAAAAGAATTTTTAAAATCGGCTGGGTAATTAGTTTTGGTATTTTTAGGGACCCAAGAACCCGAACGAATTTTGTGCAGCATAGTTGTATCCATCTAAAATAATTTAGTTCTCTAGCAGTGAGAAATTTTTTAGCATCGGTTCGATAGCTTATTACTGGCGTTTTCGGATCTGCAAGATCCCGGTGGACCTCATTAAAAAAGCAGCTCGACCGTATATTCTAGGCGGACTTTATGTAATATATATATATATATATATATATATATATATATATATATATATATATATATATATATATATATATATATATATTCAAAACCCGTTGTGTAGCATTCTACGCGGCATTTGCATCCGCAGGACAGTTGTGGATCTCAGATAACACAACCTGTACCTATCTAAAATAGTTTACCTCGGTAATAGTAAAAAAGTTTCAAAATCGGTCAGTTATTTTATTTTTGACACTTTTAGGTCCTACTGACACTGTCAGACCTTACATAACGTAATCTATATGTATCTAAAATAGCTTAGCTCCCCAACAGTGAAAAAATTTTCAAAATCGGTCGGTTAGTTTATTTTTGACACTTTTGGATCCGATGGACCCTGGCAGACTTTACATAACGTAATCTATATTTATCTAAAATAGTTTAGCTCTGTAAGAGTGAAAAAATTTTCAAAATCGGTCGGTTAGTTTATTTTTACCACTTTTGGATCCCATGGACCCTGGCGGACCCTAAATAACGTAATGTATGTCTATCTAAAATAGTTTAGTTCCCCAACAGTGAAAAAATTTTCAAAATCGGTCGGTTAGTTTATTTTTGACACTTTTGGATCCCATGGACCCTGGCAGACCTTACATAACGTAATCTATATTTCTAAAATAGTTTAGCTCTGTAACAGTGAAAAAATTTTCAAAATCGGTCGGTTAGTTTATTTTTGACACTTTTGGATCCCATGGACCCTGGCAGACCTTACATAACGTAATCTATATTTATCTAAAATAGTTTAGCTCTGTAACAGTGAAAAAATTTTCAAAATCGGTCAGTTAGTTTATTTTTGACACTTTTGGGTTCTATGGACCTTGGTGGACCTTACATAACGTAATTTATATTTATCTAAAATAGTTTAGCTCTGTAACAGTGAAAAAATTTTCAAAATCGGTCAGTTAGTTTATTTTTGACACTTCTGGATCCTATGGACCCTGGCAGACCTTACATAACGGAATCTATATTTATCTAAAACAGTTTAGCTCTGTAACAGTGAAAAAATTTTCAAAATCGATCAGGCAGTTTATTTTTGACACTTTTGGGTCCTATGGACCCAGGCGGACCTTACATAACGTAATCGATATTTATCTAAAATAGTTTAGCTCTGTAACAGTGAAAAAATTTTCAAAATCGGTCAGTTAGTTTATTTTTGACACTTTTGGGTCCTGTGGACCCTGGCGGACCTTACATAATGTATTCTAAATCTATCTAAAATAGTTTAGCTCTGTAACAGTGAAGAAATTTTTAAAATTGGTCGTTTAGTTTATTTTTTACAATTATGGGATCAGTAAATCCTGGCGAAACTCATACAAGTCTAGTACTCTAACAGTAAGAAAAGGGTTCTAAGGATCTCATATAACTTATGACAGTCCGTAAGCTTCTTGCGGACATCATTTAATTAATTAATTCAAATACTTTAACTTACTAACTGTGAAAAAAATTTTAAAATCGATTGGTTAATTAATTTCTCTCCTTTTTAGGTCCCGAAAACCTTGACCTCACATAAAATACCTTAAATCCATTTGAAATGGTTTAATTTTTTAACATTATTAATTATTAGTGAAAAAATTTTCAAAATCGATTCAAAATATTTTTCCGTGCATACATATGTACATTGTACATATTTTGTTTTGTTTCATATATTTAATAATATTATATCATAACATAATCTTCAATTTCTTGTTTACTTAAAAATTCAATAAAAAAGAAAAATTCTTCACTACATTAGCTTAGAAAATCTGTTTAATTTACATTTTTTAACATGAGATAGAACCATGCTAATTATAATGCAATAAATGAGAAACAAAACTCTTTACATGTATGTGTGTTATAACACATGTATGTGAATATACTTCACTTGTTCTCACAAAATTCTTTAATAAAAAAGTGAAATATTTTTATACTTCATAAAGAACTGAGATAGAAATATAAATTACTTATTACAATGACAAAGAGAGCAAAATAAGCCAATAGTGAAAATTACGATTTTCTCGAAAACTACTTAACATAGAAAGAAAATTATAAGAACATTTTCTTCATAATTTTTTTTTCCTTTTCAACGATGTAAAAATCGAACTGTCTTATGATAGGATCGAATGATAAAAAATGGCCAGAAAACCTACTTCTGGGCATCCGACGTGTCTGGCTAACGAACTTAGCCAAGCCAATTCAGAATCCAGTCCGCACACAAAATTTCATAAGCGTTAGATGTTTCGTTCGAGAGTTATCGTGGGAACACATAAATATATATATATATATATATATATATATATATATATATATATATATATATATATATATATATATATATATATATAAATTTTAGTGAATATCATTTTCGTATTCTAGGGACCTCAAAACAGATTTCTGCCATAGTCACGGACTCAGATTGCGTCATGAGACCTACTGTAATAGCTGAATTTCGAGTTTTCGAAATTCGCTAATAGTAGTGACTTACCGAACCTTCGGTTTCGGTTTCAGCCAGTTTCGGCCATAGGTCTAAATAAGTTTCGGTTTCGGTCGAAATTGAAACTGAGGCCGAAGTTTCGGTTTCAATTTCGGTTGCAAATCCTGTTTCGATCGGACACTAAAAAGTAGTATTAAAAGTTAATTATGATTTGTTTAATCGAAAGACTGGGATGTTATTAATATAATAGTTTATAAATATAAAAGGCATTTTTAGTTTAAATTAGTAGTAAAATATAAGTTTTGTTAAACAAGTTTTTATAGTTTATCTAAATAATTATGTGCTAGTAATTATGTTGATTTAATTTTAAAAATTATTTTTTATTTAATTAAAGACTGTTGTACATTTGGGAACTGGTAGGGATCCAATAATTATAAAAAAGTTAAGTACTATCCTATCCTACTCTTTACTTTTTATATAGACCAACCGAGTATAGTTTGCTTAATTTATTGTTTGTTGTTGATTTGTTAATTAATAAGTGCAATTTATGGTAAGTTTTATTAAAAATTCCAAATTTCTCAAGATATTCGAGAAACTCGAGAAATCCTGGTCGAGAATTCTCGTGCCTCGAGAAATAAAAAAGGTTGAGAAACCAGAAACCCTAATCCGGAGCAGATGAAAGTTTCAATTGTCTCCAAAATGTTATACTTGTTGATGAATGCATACTGTTTGTTACAGCTTTGTAAATTCAATTATATCTACAAAACGGTTACTGTTACAGATAAAAGTCACAATATATGCTTTTGTAAGAAATTTCCTAGACTAAAAATTTGATAATGTACGTTTTTCCTGTAAAAGTTACTGTTAACGAAATATTTATTTAAAAAAAAAGCTATTTTGGTGATCTTTAACCCCTCGTAAAATTTCTAGTAGTACTCGGATTGATGGGGACTTTTGACATTTCGTTTAAAACCACAATATCAAGCTTCATACCAAAATTTAGGTTTGCGAGAATTCTTCTGAAGGACAATGTGTAATTTCTTTGCAAAAGTTAAGAGTACGCAGGGAATTATTTTAGTGAACTTGTAAATTTTTAGTACGAGTCTATAATCTGTCTCATCGTTCAAGTAAAACATTACGGAATTTCTACATAAATAGTTTATGTAGTTATTGTGTATGTACGAAATATACTTAAATCTTTGTTTTTTTTTTTGTTTGTTTTTTTAGTGGATTAGGGATGGTTGGATGCCGGTCAGGTGATGAATGTATATCATTATACGAAAAGTGTGATGGACAAGCAAACTGCCGTGACCATTCTGATGAAAGTTATCAAACTTGTGCCGGTACAGTGTAAGGCCGTTAGCATATTACCATTAGTTATCATCAGTATACTACGAAATTAATGTTTGTATCATAGATGTCCTTCAACCACATATCAGTGTAAATATGGGGCATGTATAGAAAGTAATTTGGTTTGTGACGGAAAGCCGGATTGTGCAGATGGGTCCGATGAAAATTTACCAAAATGTAAAAATAGCTTACCGTTAAGTAAAGTAATTAAATGTGGGTAAGTGTATCTTTGTCAATTCTCAATTACACTGGTTTCTCGTTGTAAACAACATCAAAATTGAAATAGAATCATATGCCTTACTCTTTTTTATGTATATGCGAATTTTATTATCTAAAAAGAGTAGGATATATGATTCTACTTCAAGTTGCTTATAACGAGAAATCAGTGTACTGTAAACACACCTATTTTATTAATATTAACACTTTCAGTCCCATGGATTCGGCATCCGAAACCAAACAAAACATCCCCAGAGGCCGACCGCGATCAATGATTAATTGATTAGTTGGTTACGCATTATGTTTGCGATGTTTATCATCATTCCATCACACGGATGTGTTCCTACTTACATAAATACAACATACCATTACCAACACATACTACTCTTTTGGTTTCTATGCATAAAAATTTCAAGATAAACAAAAAATACATAAAAAATATAATTTATATTTTTAAATAAAATTGATTTGAATGTCAGTGTATATGTATGTAGTATGTACGTATGTTTATAGTTTTACACATACATGTTGAACTGTGTTGAATCTATTCAGTGTTTGAATCATTTTATGTATTTGTTTGTTTTTTTAAATATTGCCGGCTTCCGGGGAAGTTTACTTATGAAAGTGCTCGGGCCTCATAGTGTTAAAGATATTTCATAATCTGTCTAGTTTAACAGGAACTTTTCTTTTCTGAATAAACTTGTTTTTTACAACTCAGTCTTATTTCCCAAAACAATTTAACGCAAAGTACTGTCAACCCTAAAATACTCCAGCTTCGCTATCAGGGTTCTGTTGGCTACATCTATTTTGGTTTTGAGTTCATTATAACAAATCTTCTCTACCCTAAATCGAACCCCAAATTTATGACACCTTTTAAAATAAGTTAACTAAATATAACCTTTTTTTGCAGATAGACTTAAAGTAATATCAGTTTGCTAATAGTAATATCAATCTACTAATTAATTTTAAAATATACAACAAAGGGTTCAATAACGTAATATTCAATGACGAAACTGCGTTTGGGGCCGAGATTCAAATTGATAGCTAGTAGTATAGAATAAATTTGTGAAAAACAGACGTCCATATAGTGGATTATAGATGTGTTTTGATGCAGCATTTTTAAAAACGCCGTAAGCAGCGGGGCCCCATCATGGAAGTCGAATTTTTCGCAACACCTTCGGTATTTTCACGATATCTAAATGTGGTTGAAAGGATACTGCCGGATTGTCATTTTGCTGTTTTCAAAACTAATGATAAGTGTCCGACTGATCGAGGCTTTAAAAAAAGGGTTAAGTTTTTAAAGGCTGAATTTCAGTAAATTTCAATTTTATGTCGATAGCAGTTGGCAGGAAAAAAGCCAACACAATTCGTACGAGGGCATTCCTACCCATGCTTATACGCCAAATATTTTATTTTTAAATATTAAAAAAGGACTTTAAATAGTGGGCATCACTGGAAGGGCATCATGACGCTGACCGGAAGTTTTTTGCAGTCAAAATTTAATAACTTCAATCGTTTGTAGGCCCCTTGTAGATGTTTATAGTATATTTATTCTCGTTTGTAGCCCTTAAGTTATTTGTAATTAACAACCAAAATTTTGTACTGAAGTTAGCCGGAAGCAATCGTGAATGTAATTTATTTGGTAACAATAGAAAGATTACCGTTTGTAGTGTCGAAATATAACGGTAAAATGTTCGTAGGGTCGCCTGATTAATTAAAAAGTTATTTTAAAAAATTGAGCATGCGTACCATTTTAAATTTGCTCCATGTGAGTTCGTTATTTTAAATTTGACGTATGTACAGGTTTTATTGCATTATATTATTCAAAATTTAACAGATTGCGTTTATGATTACAGTAAAATTTAGTCTAAAAATTTTTTATTTTTAATTAATTATGAAGGATAATAATAATAAATTATTAATGAAAGATAGATAATAATAAATAATTTTCAATTGTGTTAAACCTGTTATTGAGTTAACTACTCGAAAGGTGGCTCGTTACAAGAAAACTTCAATTTGGTTTAAACTAACAAAGCAAAGTTATTTTCATGTTAAGTAAATTACTTTTCAAAGAATTGCTTCAGTAACTGGTGAGTTTGTTTAATTTGCACATTTTTGAAAATCGTTGTGAGATTTTATTATTTAAAGCTGCTATTTTTTTAGAATTTTTCATTCATACCAATTGCTGACACAAGTTTAAAAGAAACTACGATGTATTTTTGATAGTGTATTAAGAAAAATTATTTTAATAATATGTATCTATTATATATTATTAAACATGTTTTTTAAAAAAAAAAAAAATTACTTTTTATTCATTATTTTATTTTTATTTTCAAAAATATAACAACCTCATAAAACGACATAATTATTCTATTACATGTGGTTAACTTTTTGTAATATTTTTTAATTTTGAAGTTTTAAAGCATATAAGATTTCCAATAATAAATACTAATTGCTGTCCAAGAAAAATTCAAATTAAAAATAATCTACAAACCATTGTCGAAATAAAATACATTGCACTCTTCTCTTTGCCATAAAAGTACATGAGTTTAAAAATGTGTAGATGTAAGAAGTTTTCCTTTTTAAGAGTTTATTATTATTATCTTTCATAATTAATTAAAAATAAAAAACTTTTAGATTAAATTTTACTGTGATCATAAACTAAATCTGTTAAATTTTGAATAATATAATGCAATAAAACCTATACATGCGTCAAATTTAAAATAACGAACTCACACGGAGCAAATTTAAAATGGTACGCATGTGCAATTTACTTAAAATAACTTTTTAATCAATTATGCTTTATCAGGCGACCCTACGAACATTTTACCGTTATGTTTAGACACTACAAACGATAATCTTTCTATTGTTACCAAAGAATATTACATTCACGATTGCTTCCGGCTAACTTCAGTACAAAATTTTAATTGTTAATTACAAATAAACTTTTTTTGTCTTATTCCTTATAATTGCTCGATAACTATTACTCCTAAAAATTTTTGGACGAAAGATCTGAAAACTAGAATCTTGGAGCTTCAAAACGCTTTTTTAAACATCTCGATACGACCATTTGTCAGGTAAATGCAGCTCTTCAAAAATCACTAAAAAATTAACAATTTTTTTTATGCTCCCTTAATTGTTTGGAGTAGTATATTTTTCCTTTTCAGAAAAATCCAAAATTTCTATTTTATAAATAAAATAAAACATGACATCAATAAAATTTTTTAAATTACTTACATATATGTATTGCATCTGTGATAAATGATAGTAGTTAATTCATTTGTTTCTTTAAATTTATTCTGCCTACTGTATTTGTATGGAAATAAATCACATTTAACCACATATAAGAACACAATTGAATTCCGATGTAAAAATGAGAAAAGTAGGGGGCAAGGTACTGTGGAATCCCTAAAAGGCACACCATCGATGTTAACTGAATACAGATACAAAATTTCAGGCCTCTAGGTTTAATCAGAGAGTTTCTAGGCGTCTTAGAAAAAAAGCAAAAAAATCAAGGAAATATTGGCGTCAAAATCGTGGGGGTAAGGGTCAAAAGTTGAAACCTCCAAAAAGCAGTGGCTGGCTATTAACTTAACGTAGACACAAAATTTCAGCCCTCTAGGTTTATTTGGGGAGATTTTGATCCGAACAAAATTGTTAAAAAACAAGAAAAATCATGTTCTTTTTAGTATAAAAATGGTGGGGGGTAAGGATTAAAATTTGAGACCCCCAGAAGGCACCCCCTTGATACTAACTCAATCCGAATACAAAATTTCAGCTTTCTAGGTTTATTTGGGTGACCTTTGCGAGTGGTGCAAACTTCGAAAACGTCGAGAAAGCATGAAATTGTCGCTTAAAAATGGTAGAGGTGGGGGTAAATTATTAAAACCTACAAAAAGTAGACTCTAGGTATGAACTTTATCAACATGCCAAATTTCAACCTTCTACCTTAATTCTGGGGAGCTGTGGGCGTGTTAGATCCAGCCAAAAAACTTTTTTCCCCTTCTACTCCCTCCAAATCACTCTAGGAAACTGAATTTTGGATATGTTGTAGACAATTGACCGAAACATTATTTCCAACCGGTTTGGAAAAGTTTTATTATTCTGTTGCCCCTCACCACCCCCTTAAAAGTTGGGTCGGATCCAAAATGTGCCCAAAATTTGACCCCACTTTGATAGTATTGTTATGCATCGGAAATGAGCCCCACTTACCAAATTTCAGCACCTCCTGTCCATAGGGGGGCCCTATACATGTCGAAAGGTAGCGGGAATATATATATATATATATATATATATATATATATATATATATATATATGCTTTTTTTTTCTTCAGAATTGTGTTCTACGTATCCGAAAACGGATAGCGCCCCCTACTCTCGCCTCGTCCCGTTCTTATCGTGTAGACTCTATAAGTCTAATTTTTTCAGAAAAAAATTCTGGCTAAAAAAAGTAGTTACAATTTTATTTTTACAAAAATATTTTTAAGAAAAATGTAGCAATGTGGACGTCTGCCTTCCACAAATTTATTATGTACTTACCGCCCTTAACACAATATATCAATGACAGAAACGATGATATGATAGGACATATATGATATGTGAGATAGATATATATGATAGGACTTTCTTTTCTTCACATTTTCAAAATTCATTTTCAAGAAAAATCAGCACCATCTGAACACCGCTATAATTTTTTTCTTATTCGCACAGGGTGTTCCAAAAGTCAACGATATCCCTTGGAGGGATGATAGACCAGCTCATGCCTGACCAGACTATCAAAATATTGTCTGGTAAAATATCGCTGGTTTTCAAAATATTGACACTTTTATGAATTTCGGGAGCTACAAGAATAGATTTTCTGAATTCTAATTTTTATTACACAACTCTGAAGAGTCCTTTTGTAGATCAGAATCCAAAGTAAGGATAATATACCTATAATCTTGGAAAAAATTAATCTTTTTTACCGATTCATAATTTTTTTTTATGAGCTAAGTTTGACTTTTCATGCTGTAAAAGAAATGCACTACCTTACCCGGGAAGTTATATTAAAAGATTGCTCATTTATTGTAGTTTTTAAAGTTGTCTAAAATTTGCTTCGCTTTACTTTAGAAAAAAGATATTGCTATTTTATTGTAAAAAAATGTCATTTTGAAATTATTTCAATAATTACTTTCAAATTATTTCAATTACTTGTAGACACTTTCATACCTGCGTAAACCGAAGATACATGATGACCGAAGACAGAAAGTGGACAGGTAGTAGATTTACATTGGTTAGAGTGAGATAGATAGTGACAATTAAAAAAAAAATAGGAATTCGAACGAAAATATTTATTAAATTAAAGTAGGTACGGATATTTATTTGAAATTAAACATAACATTGGAAATCAACGAATGTGTTCAAATTGTCTACCGCCAAGTCGAATGTGGGCGCGGTATCTTCTTGAAAAATATCTTTTTATTTGTCTTGCACATTTTGCAACATTTAGTTATTGTGCACATTCATTAATGCGATGTCTTAACTCATTTAAATTATTTATTGGTTTTGCATAGCCTTCCGTCTTTAAGCTATCCCAGTAAAAAAAAGTCTAGTGAATTTAAATCCGGAACCGAAGTGGTCCCAATACGGGACCAAGACGACCGATTCATTTCTGAGGATAAGCTTCGATTGAAAAACTTTTTAATTCACGTACATAACGAGCTGGGTCGTCATCATTTTGAAACCACCCTACTCTGCGTGTGGCCAAAGAAACATTTTCTAAAAGATTAGAGAGTTAATTTTCTAAAAAATTGTGATAAATTTCTCCAGATTTCTAGCCAATTTAAAAGGACCTATTATTTCGCCGTTCAAGGTTCCAATTCACAAATTTACCTTAAAGTGATATTGTGAAACCTTCTTCTCGTAGATATTGTGAAACCTAGATTTTGAATCTATGAATCCATCCTTTTTGAATGTGCCTTCATACGTCCATAAAATTTTATCTAAGAATTCTGGGTTTTCTCTGAGTTTTTGTAACATATTTCGGCAAAATTTGACATGATTAGCGTAGTCACGAGGAAGCAACATTTGCACACCAATGTAAATCTACTATCTGTCCACTTTCTGTCTTCGGTCATCATCTATCTTCAGTTTACGCAGGCATAAAAGTGTCTACAAGTAATTGAAATAATTTGAAAGTAATTATTGAAATAATTTCAAAATGACATTTTTTGCAGTAAAATAGCAATATCTTTTTTTCTAAAGTAAAGCGAAGCAAATTTTAGACCATTTTAAAAACTAGAATAAATGGCAATCTTTTAACATAACTGGCCCGGGTAAGGTAGTACATTTCTTTTACAGCATGAAGAGTCAAACTTAGCTCATAAAAAAAAAATTATTTACGAATCGGTAAAAAAGATTAATTTTTTCCAAGATTATAGGTATATTACCTTTACTATGTGATACTTACCTTGTGATTGTGATCTACAAAAGGACTCTTCAGGGTTGCGTAATAAAAATTAAAATTCAGAAAATCTAGTCTTGTAGCTGTGGTACTCGAAAATCTGATCAAAATTGTCGATTTTCCCGAAATTCATAAAAGTGTCAATATCTTGAAAACCAGCGATATTTTAGCAGACAATATTTTGATATTCTGGTTTAGAAAATCTAGTCTTGTAGCTGTAGTACTCAAAAATCTGATCAAAATTGTCGACTTTCCCGAAATTCATAAAAGTGTCAGTATCTTGAAAACCAGCGATATTTTACCAGACAATATTTTGATATTCTGGTCAGGCATGAGCTGGTCTATCATCCCTCCAAGGGATATCGTTGACTTTTGGGACAGCCTGTATAAATACAATGTACATAATGTTTAACCACTAACTTGGAACTGTTCTTAAGATAATCGAGAAGGTATTCAATCTGCAATACATTTTTGTTTATATATACCTACTGGTAACTATAAAAACTAGAGATATGAAATAAACACCAATCATTAGGGAATATATTATTTATTTTCGGGTTTTTCCATGAATATTACATGTTATAAATAAATATACTTTTCATTGCACTTACCTATATAAGTAATAATTTTATTATCTAATAATATTATCTGCCTATCTATATACTATATAGGCATATTTTCTGAACAGCTAAGCAGTTGTACAACTAGAAGTTCTACAACTGTTGTTACATCATATTAGAGTTCATTTTAAATGGGTTAACCATTGAATTTACATAAGAAAAAGGGTCAAGTTATTTGAAATGAATTTTACATCTTATAAGTTATAGATAGGGGAGGGGTAATAAACCAAGTATCTCTGGGTCTCATCTGGTTTGCTATTCTGAAAATCAAACAAGCTTGTCTTTATATTAAATAAATGCGCACATGAATAATCCCTCTTCCGCTATATTTTTCTTGGAATCCCATCTATGACGAGTGTCATGCTGTAATCAAACCATTTTAAAAGAACGAGTATTAGCAAAAACTGTAGAATTAATAATCCCTCTTATATTGCTACAACTGAGGTTAATCGTTAATGAATAGTTACTGCAAAAAAAAATCCTTCGAAACAAAAATAACTGAAGAAATTCATCCCCATCAATAGCTTAAAACAGTATAAACTGAAAAAGTTCCGTGTAACAATATGTGAAATAAAAACTTTTTGTAATCCACTATTTTAAGAAAATTGATTTTAAATCCAGTGGCTTCCAGTGCAACTCAGGTATTTGTATCAATAAAGAAAAAATATGCGATGGAATTCGAGACTGTGATGATGGATCTGATGAAACAAAGAAAATTTGCAAAAATACTTTATGTAATAAAAAAACACATTTTCAATGTGAGTATGGAGCTTGTGTTCCCTTTCAAAAACTAACATGCGAACATTGTGTGGATCGATCGTACAAAGATGTAAGATGTGGTTCTCAAGGACGAGATGAATTATCAAAAAAACCATCTGCTTCATCAGATGGACCTTTTTCTGCCGCTGCATATCCCGGTCAGCTTCCTACACCTACACCTGGAGCAGAATATTATCCTTCTATGGTTACTGAAGGGTAAGTTTGTATGATATAAAATTCACTTAACAATATGAAAAAAGAAAAAAAAATGTAGTTTTAAGTTTATGTAACTACAATGGATATACACATGGTAATTATATTCAATTGTATTTCCTTCAAATATTGCAACGATTTCGGAAATAACAATCATGTTTCATTAACAAATAAAAAATTTCTTATAAATCCGTCTATTAAGTTGACACAAACAGCAAATTGTTACTGGTCTTTTTTATCTTATTTACGCTCACAATTGTATTTAATATTTACCGAAATGCCATTGTTATTCTTGAGAGGCACATCTTTATTTTTCTATAAGAAAAATACATAACGCAGCTTTGTATTGGATTTTAGATGATTCCTTTGTCGGCTTTAGACGGGTATTCCCCAGGTCATCCTCTGAAGCATTTGAATCAAATTGCAGCGCTTTGATTCACGAACCAATTAGTTTAAAAATAATAAATTCACCACAAAACAAATAGATAGCTTAATTTATATAATTTAATAAACTTATATTCCTACGGCAATATTATCCAAAATAATATTAAACCTGTAATTTAATCTGGATTATAAAATTTCTAGTATTTCGTTAGACAGTTTTGAGTAAGCAATATGAAAAATCTATGAAATATGAATTCTGATCCCATGAGAACTTTCAGTATTGATACAACTTATTTCAAGTATTATTCTACCTAAAATATTAGGTGTACAGCTAAGTTCTACCCGTTTTTTGAACGAAAAGCATGTAATCTTTTAAAAACAACTTGTTGAGTAACGTTTAACTTTTCCGCAAGATGTTGTTGTGTTTGCCCAGAATTTTGGTCCAGTAATTCTTGCAATTCCTCGTTACTGATTGTTGTAGGCTCTAAAGCGTGATTTATCATTTAAATTGAAATCTCCATTTTTAAATTTCCGAAACTATCTTCGACACGTACTGTCGTCAATAGCACTGTCATCATAAGTTACACAGATTATTCTTTGAGCTTTAGCAGCACTTTTGCTTTGATGAAATGCGTATAGAAGACAATGGTGGATATGCAAACTATTTACACCCATTTCAATAAAAACAATATATATATATATATATATATATATATATATATATATATATATATATATATATATATATATATATATATATATATAATATACAAATATATATATATACAAATATATTAATAAAAATAATATATATATATATATATATATATATATATATATATATATATTATTTTTATTAATATATTTGGTGTACAGCTTAGGTCTAATATATTAGGTGTATAGCTAAGTTGTATCCGTTTTCAAAAGATGGCGTTATCTCACGGCCGGTTATAGGTTAATTATTAATACCCATATATATAGATACACAGCTGTTTTCACTCTGTAAATTCATCACGCTCTTAATATGTTATATATTAATCTTATATATATATATATATATATATATATATATATATATATATATATATATATATATATATATATATATATATATATACCGGTGGGCCATTTTAATTTATGCATCTAAATACATCGCCAGAGGCGCCAGCTATCAAAAAATGACCTTTACGAAAGTTGTTAGGTACGAAGGGGGACATTAAATGGTTACCTTAAATTTGACCTTGACCTTCATTCTCAAGGTCATTTTGAGGTTAAGTCGTATTTTTCAAATGGAAAACCTTCTTTTTTATTTCGGATTCTGAAGGAGCGGGAAATTTCACGTCGAAAATGCTATAAACGAATTTTTTTTATTATTGACCTTAAGAAGTGTACCTTAAGAAGCCACCAAAGAACAATAAAAAATTAGATTTTAAAGGAAAAACCTAACTTTAAAGTGTCGGCATCTTTTGGAGACGTAAAATAGGAGCTTCTGTTTGTTTTTGATGACCATTGAAGAGCATTCTAAGGTCAAAATCGAGAAAAAAATGACACTAAAAAGTTATGAAAAATTAATTTTTCATAACTAAAAAATAAAAAATTAAAGGTCAATAAAAAAAAATTCATTCATGCATTTTCGACGTGAAATTGCACGCTCTTTCAGGATCCAAAATAAAAAATAGGTCTTTCCATTTGAAAAATACGCCTTGACCTCAAAATGACCTTGAGAATGAAAGTCAAGGTTAAGGTAACTATTTAATGTCCCTCTTCGTACCTAACAACTTTTGTAAAGATCATTTTTTGATAGCTGGCGCCTCTGGCGAGATATTTAGATGCGTAGATTAAAATAGCCCACCCTATATATATATATATATATATATATATATATATATATATATATATATATATATATATATATATATATATATATATGTAACATATTGAATGTTATCTGATGGCCTATTACACATAGAATGAAATTTTAACTTGTCAGGAATACACTTTACAAAACTAAAACACATAGAATTAGTATTCAGTAACATTTATTATTATTATTATGGATTTCACGGATTTTATTTCACGTTAATTATATTAAATATTTAAGAAAACAATTTTACAACAAAAACGTGTACTTTCATTTTAATTGTCCTATGTTGACTGACTTCCTTTTTTTTACAAAACAATCTACGATTCCAGTAATCAAATTACGTATATTTTAACAAATGGCAATAACATACTTGTTATTGAAAAATATAAATAAAATTCATGTTTTTAAAATTATTTTCCGTTACAGTTCGGCCATCCTGTTATATGAGTTGTCCTCAACTCATGCCAGTGTAGATTCGATTATATAACTAGATCGTCTTTTTCCACTAACTCGATTTCGTCACTAGTTTCGTTACCGTCACTTCCATTATCTTTACTTTCACTTTCCATATCGACACCTTCCTCATCATCTTCCGGTAATGTGCACAATCTTTTCATGCGGTCAGATGCAAAAATGAATTTAAAAGTGCGCTGTGTCCGCTCAGGACCCGGAATATCCTCCAATACATATCGATCATTTCCTAACACAGAGGTTATGAGATAAGGACCTTGGTACCGCGGCGTTAATTTCTTAGATTTTCCAGTAGCGGCAGCTTCTCGTTCTACCAATACTAGATCTCCCGTACGATACATTGTTGGTGTCCTACGTTTCGAGTCGAAATATTTCTTTTGTTTCTCTTGTTTTCTTTTGATTTCCTCCTCCGCTTGCAGACGCAGTTCCAAGATCCGTTGTTGATTGTACTCGGATTGTATATCCTGTAACGCTAAAATTAAGTGATTCTGAAGTGCATTTCGCGGTTCGTAGCAAAATAGTAATGCTAGTAGTTTCGCTCTTCATATTATTCATTGCCCATTGCAATTGTTTCAATTTCGCATCCCAGTGCCGTTCATCTTCATCAACCATGGTGAGTAATGCTGTCAGAAGTGTTCGATTCATTCGTTCGCATGGCCCATTTGCTCGTGAAGTAGCTGTAGTATTTAGTATGTGTTGAATATGGTTTGCGCGACATTCTTCTTCAAATTCCTATGCAGTGTAAGAAGTCCCACGGTCTGATATCAACCTTGCTGGTGGTCCAAAAATTTCTATGGCTTCACGTAAGCATAATTTAGCTGTTTTAGCTCTTGCATCTCTAACTGCTTTTAAAATAACATATTTTGTAAACGCATCCACATATACTGATACGTACGAATTTCCCTTAGTTGATTTTGGGAATGGACCCAAAAAATCGATATGAGCCGTGTGAAATGGTATTGCAGTCTTTTCTATTGGATGCAGAACACCTTCTTTCTTTCCATCCGGCATTTTAAAATAGGCACATTCCACACATGCCGCAATGTATTTCTTTACGTATCTTGTCATTCCCGGAAACCAATAACATTTTTTTAACTGTTCCAGTGTTTTTCTATATCCAAAATGTCCTTGATCGTTGTGACTATTTTTTTACTATCTTCCATCGTATAGCTCTTGGTACTAACCATTTCAGCTTTCCATCCACCTTTCTGCATAAGCGATTATTTTCAATTTGGTAATCTGTATGAAATTGCTTTTCTTCGTTTGTTTCTGGCTCACGTTTCAGTATATCGTAAATTTGTTTGATCCGCTCATCTTGTAATTGTAATGTTAACAAAAAATCAGCTTCCGTTATGTGCATCACCGTTACTCCAGCTACTTCAACTTCTTTCGCTGCTTCTACTGGTTGTCGACTCATGGCGTCTACATGTTGCATTTTTTTATTCGATCTATGTTCAAATTGAATATCGTATTCTTGGAGTTTTAAGCACCACCTACCAATCCTTGGATTCAGTTCTTTCTTGGACATAACAGTTTTTAATGAATTACAGTCTGTCACCACCTTGAATTTTCGACTGAACACGTAAACCCTAAACCACTCAACTGATTTCACCACAGCAAGAGCTTCAAGTTCATAACTGTGATATTTAGATTCTAATTCCGTAGTTCGTCGGCTGTAAAAACAAACGGGTTGCCACTCGCTATTTTCTGTTTTCTGCATTAATATTCCAGCTAACCCAATTTTACTGGCATCCGTATGAATCTCCAACTGACTGTCTAATTCGTAATGAGCCAAAGTTGGTCTGTCCGCCAATTTTGATTTCAGTTCTAAAAATGCGTTTTCTTGCTCTTTTCCCCAAACGAATGAAACATTCTTTTTAGTAATTCGAGTCAGTGGTTCTGAAATTTTCGCGAACTGGTATATAAACCTGCGAAAGAAACTCGCCAGACCCAAGAATTGCCTCACTTGGTGAACATCCTTTGGCCGTTCAAATTCAGTAATAGCATTAGTTTTTCTTTTTCCTGGCTTCATTCCGTACTGGTCAACTTCAAACCCCAAATATTCAGTTTGTTCTTTGAAAAATTCCCACTTATTGATATTTAATTTCAATCCGTGTTTTCTGACCAATTCCAGAAACTCCCTCAATATTTGAACTCCTTTTCCGAATGTTTCCGTAGCAATAAGCACATCATCCATATAAACCATTACATCTTCTCTAATTGGTTCGATTACTTTATTCATGAGTTTTTGGAATACGCTTGGAGCGTTCACTAAACCAAACGGGACTTTTACGAACTCATAGTGTGAATCGGGCGTTACAAACGCTGTCAACGGTATTGAATTTTCCTCTAAATATATTTGGTGATATCCCGATTTCATGTCGAGTATGGTAAAATATTTCTTTTTGGCAAGCCTGTCCAACTGGTCGTCCAAACGTGGCATCGGGTATCTTTCTTTTTTCGTTATCGAATTTAGTCGTCTATAGTCTATGCATAATCTATAATCATTGGTCTTTTTCTTAACCAAAAGAATCGGGCTAGCGTAGTTTGATGTTGATTCACGAATAATTCCGGCTTCCAATAATTGTTGACACATTGTCCTTACTTGTTCGCTCTCAGAATAAGCCATCCTGTACGGTTGGCTAACCACAGGCTTGTCACTTGTCAATTCAATCTTCATCTTAACTAAATCAGTTCCCGTAAGTTCCGTAATGGATTTTGTGAAACAGTCCCGATATTCCTGGACAATTTCTTTATAATGTTTTTTCAGGTGAAGTTAAACCTGGATTTACCTTGATATCATATTTCTTAATATCAATTTCTTCTTCACGTCATTCATTTTTAGCTGATTAACGACTGAATCAGCTTCAGCTCCCACTGGTGTAATTTGTTTATCACCTTCTATTACATTTTGCGGATTTGCATTTCGAATTTCCATTTTCTTTCCACGTTTAATAATTACCACATTATCCAAATCTCGGAAACTTCTACCAATAATTAATGGAGTATCTTGCGCCCAGTCTGGTACCACTCATATATCTATTTGAGCAACTATTCCGTCCACTTCGAGTTTATTATTGATCTTTCGTAATGTAAACCATTGCCCCTCTCCGAAACCGCCTATTGAAACACGAAGAGGTTCCATTTCATTTTCGATCAAGTTCACCTCTGATTCCCTAATGGTTACGCAATCACTTCCCAAATCCATAAATGCGATAAACTCAATGTTACCCACTTTAACTTTACGACAATATTCATCACTCAAATTAATTTTTCTCTGTCCTATTTTTATTTCAGTTTCCATAATATCCGTTTACTTGTTCGTTAGTTTTTCATGTTCCACTGCAATACACTTTTGAACAGTAACGTCAGATGATTTTGTATTCCTTTTTCTGTCTGGACAGTTGCTTGCAAAATGACCAATATTTTCACAAACAAAACATCTGATATTTGTTGCTTTTGGATTTTTTATGTTGGCTCGTTTATCAGTTTTCATAAATGATTTTTCATGTACCTCGTTACTGAAATTTCTCTTTTGATTAAATTCTCGCGGTGGTAATCGTTGTGTAAGTTCTTCATACCTTTTTGTCTGCACCAGCAGCTCACTCACACTGTCAAACTTTTGCATTGATAGCGACCTCGTCATGTCAACACTATCCAATCCTCCAATAATATATTTAATTTTGGCCTGCTCACTCATCATTATTTTGCTAGCAATGGCAGTCATACTGTAGAAATACTCTTCATATGACTCACCTTTACGTTTCTTCCTACGTAACATTTCATAATGAATATCCGATTCATCGATTAATGAAGGAAAACTACTAACTAAATCATGTTTGAATTGCTCCCATGTTAACTGAGATCCTATTATTTGAGCACAACTACCCAACCAGAGCTTCGCAGCACCTTTCAACCTTGGCAATACATTTAGCAACAATTCCCGATGAGACCACCCGTACGTAGATCCAATCAGTTGTACTTTCTCAATCCACTGCCTAGCATTCAAACCGTCCACCTTAGCTGGATTGAATTCAGGTAACATATCCATTTTACCATAATACGGTCGCACCACTTGGTTTTCCTTTGATACATTGTGACTCCTCGATTCCTCAAACATGGTCCGTTCTCAATCCAGTAATTCCCTTTCTCGTTGTAATAGTTGTCTTTCCTATGTTAATAGTTCACGTTCATTCGATGTTTTCTCTGAACTAACCGCCAGTGGTTCCCTGATCTCCTCGTCGGATCCACTACTTTGAAAAATTCCTTTACGCACATATTTTCCCATCTGTAAATCACATAAACTTAATGACCTTTGCCCTACCATTTCGACTAACGCCCTTCTTAATCGATATGTCCTTAAGGCTTTATTCACAAGTTTTTTTGATTTACTGAAAATATTTGAGTCAAATAGGACGAAAAAAAAATGTTCACAGTACCTTAAACACCCTTTTTTTACCGTGTATAAAGTATACAGTTTATAACCACCACACTCTATTTGTACTGTCCGTTTCTTCTGCTTTTTGTACGTATACACTAGGGATGGCGGTTTTTCAAAAATAACCGGTTTTCGGTTATTTCGGTTTTTTTATGCTCGGTTTAACCGAACGATTTAAACCGCTCAAAATAACCGGTTTTTGAAATAACCGATTTTCGGTTTTTTTTATTTTCGGCAAAACAACAATAATTATTATCAAAAAATTTTTATTTTTACATTTACACTTATTGAAATGAATACCGTGAATACAGATAAAAATTTAAAAGTAAATTAACTAAACTAACACAAACTCTAAACAAAAACAAATGTTTTTAACTAATTATTACACGAAGAATTTGTACTTGCCTTACGACAATTTGTTACCTAGCAATTTAACCAAAAGATTCTTCAACTAAAAATACGCGTCAGCAAAGCTGCAAACAAATTAGGTTAGGCAACAACACTTAGGCAACAAATTTGAACCTTTGAAAAGAAAAAAATTATTTTTAAAAAAATTACATATATTACTGACTATTACTTAAACAATGTTCTTTTTAATAATTAGGGCAACGAAAAATGTATTTTGACAGTATACTTTTGCTGTAGATCAAATTAACTAAAGTTGGTCTGACGTCATTAACAAATAAAGCAAAATTAAACGTACGTATTTATAATGAAAAATTTTTTAGCGACAGCCTGCATATAAATTATTAAGAACGAACTAAAAGAAAAGAAAATTGTTCTACATGTTTCAGTCATTTAAATGACCATCTTCAGGAAAAATCAATAATTCAGTTGCGAAACAACTGAGAAAAAATAATATCAAAAGGACATAACCTCCAATTATCAAATGGATGTCAAAAATGACAGACGAAATTAAAAGAAATTAAAAATCAAAGAATCAAAAAATTAACGGACCCCATACGCAATAGGGAAAGTCAAAATCATGATAAAATATTAGAAGACGGGATGCGACCAAATACTTACCGTATCAGGAAATATCAAGAATGTAAAATTCCAACGAAGTCGTAGAAAAAACCGGTATGTCACAAAGAAATTATGTAACATCACAAAAAAATTACGAAAATCATTAAAAATTAGAAAATAATATAAAAGTAAAACCCAGTAATTATTACACTTAAAACACTCAATATTAAGTTGAACATATTTTAGTAGAAAAATTAAATTGTTGAGGTTAGACAAGAAATTGAAAAATGATTATTAATTAATTATTAAAACAATAGTTAAGTAGGATCATGTGTAGTGTTTGAAGTTTTGTTATTAAATGGCTGTTCAAATTGCTTAGATATTATTTTCATGAGAGAACGACATTGATCATATGACAAAAGTTGCGCAGTCTCATTAAGAATTGATTGATTAGAATTATGATGGTGTGCAATATATAATTTTTCCAGCATGTCTAAGAGTGCCCCCTTTTTAGCAAAATGTAACGGTTCAAAATTATCAGCGACCACAAATTCGTGATCGGTTTCCAAAATGTGTTCAGCTATTGCAGAATAATTTTTTAAATTAGAAGCCTTAATTGCTGCTAAATGTTCAGAAAATCTAGTACAGAGACGTCGGCCAGACTGACCAACATAGAGGGCCCCACATTGACATTCGAATTTATAAACGCCTGATCTGTGTAAAGGATTAATAGTATCTTTGTTTTTAGTGAGAAGACTTGCGATGGTATTACAAGAAGAAAAAGTTAGTTTAACGCCATTTTCATGAAAAAATTCACGGAACCCGTTCACTTGTGAGGATATATATGGAATAGAAGCATATCTCAAATTAGGTGATTTTATAGATTTAGTTAAATTCGGAAACAGCGATGTGTCAAAATGCTTATTTAAATGTTTAGAAAAAATTTTAAATATAAAATCGGTTTCATAATTTCAGGTTTCAGGGCGTTAGCATGCCCTATATGTATAATAATGGATAATTCACGAAGAAAATTAGTGGTGTTAAGCGGATAGGAAAATAATCTATTAAAAGAATAGTTGAAAAAAGCTGATTTGTGAGAAATAGGATGAGAAAAAAGTTGGTGAATACAATGGTCTGTATGTGTTGATTTACGAAATACAGAGATTTCAAAACGTTTGGAATAATGGTCTCTTTTCACGGTGATGTCCAACCGGTGTTGGACATCACCACATAATTCATAATTCCACAGCACACCATCATAATTCTAATCAATCAATTCTTAATGAGACTGCGCAACTTTTGTCATATGATCAATGTCGTTCTCTCATGAAAATAATATCTAACCAATTTGAACAACCATTTAATAACAAAACTTCAAACACTACACATGATCCTACTTAACTATTGTTTTAATAATTAATTAATAATCATTTTTCAATTTCTTGTCTAACCTCAACAATTTAATTTTTCTACTAAAATATGTTCAACTTAATATTGAGTGTTTTAAGTGTAATAATTACTGGGTTTTACTTTTATATTATTTTCTAATTTTTAATGATTTTCGTAATTTTTTTTGTGATGTTACATAATTTCTTTGTGACATACCGGTTTTTTCTACGACTTCGTTGGAATTTTACATTCTTGATGTTTCCTGATACGGTAAGTATTTGGTCGCATCTCGTCTTCTAATATTTTATCATGATTTTGACTTTCCCTATTACGTATGGGGTCCGTTAATTTTTTGATTCTTTGATTTTTAATTTCCTTTAATTTCGTCTGTCATTTTTGACATCCATTTGATATTTGGAGGTTATGTCCTTTTGATATTATTTTTTCTCAGTTGTTTCACAACTGAATTATTGATTTTTCCTGAAGATGGTCATTTAAATGACTGAAACATGTAGAACAATTTTCTTTTCTTTTAGTTCGTTCTTAATAATTTATATGCAGGTTGTCGCTAAAAAATTTTTCATTATTCATTTTACCTGCAGTTGGATTCTAATAATTTACGTATTTATGTTACTATAGTCACTCGAATATAAAAATAACAAAAAGAAAAAGAGACAGAAGACTGGGTTCGTCTAATTTTGCTCCATTTATTGCATATATTTGATTACGTCAGACCAACTTTTTTTTAAGTTATTATATCATCTTATAATGGATAATGGATTAAGGTAGAGGTTCTCAAATTTATTTTCTCCGTAAATATATTTCAAAATTTCAAATAAAATGATAAATTGTTTGCGGCTACTAAGATGGCTTCGAAAAATACTGACCTATGGAAGGGATTAAATTAGATATTTTAAAATAAATGCAGTGTTTTTTTAAAAATTCGCTTTATGTGAGGAAATTGTTTACTATTAATTTTTTGAAAAATAGTGGGGTCACTTGGTGTCCGCTTGTTATTTGGCGAGAAGCAATAAATAAGATGTGTTTAGCTCATTTTTGATGTCAACCGTTGCATCAACCGACTCCTCTAAAATCAAAACTCATGTCCCGACTCTATTTTATATACAAGTACCATCAACGCCATCTTGTATATTAGTTACAGCGCCGATAGTAAACGATATTTTTTTTTAAAAAAAAAAGACATCTGGAGAGTGGCAGGGACAGAATCTAAGCTAATAAAAATATTCAGAAAATTATCAGAATGGACATACTTGTTTACATTACAAATTGTTGAATGTTAATTGTTAGGTCGTTTTAACGTAAATGTATTAGAATTTTAAAGAAATTGACTTATCAAATGTTGACCTAATTTTTTAAATTGAGATTTTTTTTCAAATCTAATTTGTCTGGTTTTTTTCCGGTTTTCGGTTAAGAAAAAAAACACCGGTAATAACCGAGTTAAAAAAAATAACCGAAAAAAACCGGTTCACCGAAACAAAAAAACCGGTTTTCGGTTAAAACCGGCCGGTTTTTCCCATCCCTAGTATACACCAGTTACCATAATACGTAATAAGCCGACCACCGTTGATCTTGCGAACCACGAATCTACAACTGATGCACACACAACACTGATGCAGTATAAATTTTTTTTTTTTTTTTTTTTTTTTTTGTTTAATGGCCTCGTCAGTCTGTAAACTTTTCACGAACTCAGTATTGATGCACACAATAAACAATCGTACAACTTGCTTTGTCGTTTTATTTTCTTAATATTTTATATTTCCGTAGATCTTCTCATCAAAATTCAGTCCAATTTTTACCACACTTATCGTCCACAGTAAATCACTTTTACATCAGTTTAAATTTTGGTGAGCATCCCACTTCTGAGAATTTTGTAACATATTGAATGTTATTTGATGGCCTATTACACATAGAATGAACTTTTAACTTGTCAGGAATACACTTTACAAAACTAAAACACATTAATTAGTATTCAGTAACATTTATTATTATTATTATGGATTATTTTATTTCACGTTTATTATATTAAATATTTAAGAAAACAATTTTACAACAAAAACGTGTACTTTCATTTTAATTGTCCTATGTTGACTGACTTCCTTTTTTTTTACAAAACAATCTACGATTCCAATAATCAAATTACATATATTTTAACAAATGACAATAACCTGCTTGTTATTGAAAAATATAAATAAAATTCATGTTTTTAAAATTATTTTCCATTACAGTTCGGCCATCCTGCTATATGATAGATTAATATATAATTGAGCGATATTCTAAAGGATGCTCATGCTCATACTCATGTTCATGCTCATGCTCATGCTCATGCTCATGCTCATGCTCATACTCATACTCATACTTATACTCTACTTGCTCATACTTACTTTGCTTCATTTGCTTACAATAATTTTCGTATACCTTTTCCAACAATTTTTGGGATGACTTTTCGAGAGGGTGTTATTAGTGACCATAAACTTTCAAGATGTTAAATTATTTTATTGCTTACAACAAATACCACCCTATGTTTACTCCAATTGTATTTAAATTTGTTACCTGTTTCACAAGCAACGGTTTCTTTTTGCATTCATACAGATAAGTAGGTAACATGCTGCGAACAATACTGCTGATTATTGCCGTACTTGAAAAGTCATCTCATTTAAATACTGAAAAACTATACTTACGTACATAAATTATATACCTACATTTTTTCAAAGTCTGCGTTGAAATGTATTCACAATTATTGTCAATAATTTTATGAAGGGTCTGTATATATATATATATATATATATATATATATATATATATATATATATATATATATATATATATATATATATATATATATATATATATATATATTTATTACATTTATGGTTAATAATTTTATGAAAGGTACTGTATATATATATTTTATGGTGCCATAAAATCCTTCATCTATTGTTAACTTTTAGTATTGCCTTTCATTCTATTATTAAACAGATAAGTCGTTTTTAAATTAATTTATGAGTTACACGTGTTTTATGGGAGTACCTAATACTTTTGGCCAAGGCTGTATTAGCACACAGGATAATTTTTATCCTGTTTAAACGTCCGTGTGGAATATAAAACTGGCATTCATTGATGGAATATATTAGTTAACGTTGCCAAAAATTTTATGAAATAATCAAGTAGGAAAAGTTAATGGAAGGTTTAATATAGTAGGTGTACAGCTAAGTTGTATCCGTTTTCAAAAAATGGCGTTATCTCACAGCCGGTTATAGGTTAATTATTAATATGCTTATATATATATATATATATATATATATATATATATATATATATATATATATATATATATATATATATATATATTTATATATATATACATATATATATATATATATATATATATATATATATATATATATATATATATATACATATGAATATCAAAATTTTTAGCAAATACTTTTACCGTTACCTCTGGTAGAGCAGAAATAATTTTTGTACTGAATAAAAATAATTTTTGCGTGTAAAAATTACAAATAATATGATATAAAATTCAAAAGTAATAAAATTGTAAAAAAAAGGTAATTTTGAACGACTGTATCTCAGCCGGTTTTTATCGAAAATATTTTTATCGGTCAACATTCTGACGGGAATTACATCAGCCTTCTTTTTTGTGAATCAATCCCTATATCTAAATTCACTCAGAAAAAAGTACTACTCAAAAATTTAAAAAAAAAGAAAAATTGAAAAATTTGAGCTTTTTTTTTAAATAGTTTTTTTGACTTATTTTGTTGAGAAAAAAGTTTTTTTAAGTTCGTAAAGTGCCATTTCGATAGGAAATTTAATTCTCTACAAAAATCATATCATGTGTATTTACGAAAAATACATAGTTTTTGAGTTAGTTAAAAAACGTAAGCGTCGATAAGTTTATGCCGTTTGTAAAAACCCACGCCTAAATTTAATAGCACTTTGTGAATTTATCATCTTTGAGGACAACTGAACTTATGAAACAATAAAACACCTGTTACAAATTAGTTCCTTTTCCCCCTGTTTTTTTATACATAGTCAATAGCCTATGAGCTATGAGTGTTGTTTATTTGTGTAGTAGAGACAGTTTGTAATACGAAATGCCGACACAACGAGAACTTAACACAGAAACACGAATAAAAATCCAGATGTTATCCCAAATGTGTCCCAAAGAAGGGAAGACTCATGTAAATATTGCTAAATTAGTAAAAGTTTGACGATGTGCACTGAAATCTACCATCAAAAGATTCGCGGAGACTGGCTCACACACAAACAAAATGAGAACGGGCAGAAACGCATCACTACTGACCGCCAGGTTAGAAAACTTATCCGTAACTCACTTAAGGACCACAAAAAAACTTCTTTTGAGCTCGCTGCAGCTTCATCGGAGGACATTAGGAAACCAATTACTTCTCAAACTGTAAGAAGAAGAATCACAGAAGCAGGCTTAAAAAGCTACAAAGCCAGGTAGAAACCTTGGTTCTCCCACAACAACAGAATCATGAAGAATTATGTGGAATGGGCTCTAAGACACCAGCATTCTTCTGAAGAAGATTGGTCCAATGTGGTATGATCCGACGAATCTAATTTTGAGGTAAGTTAAATTTTATACCATCGCATTAAAAAATGCGATTAGATTCGCTGAACCATACCACATTGGACCAATCTGCTTCAGAAGAATGCTGGTGTCTTAGAACCCATTCTAAACGATTTTTCTTGCTGTTGTCGAAGAGCCAAGTTATCTTCCTAGCTTTGCGGCTTTTTAAACCTGCTTCTGTGAGTCTTCTTCTTACAGTTCGAGAACTAATTGGTTTCTCAGTGTCTTCCGATAAAGCTGCAGTGAGCTCAAAAGAAGCTTTTTTGGGGTCCTTAAGTGAGTCACGGATAAGTTTTCTAATCTGGCGGTCAGTAGTAATACGTTTTTTGCTCGTTCTCATTTTGTTTGTGTGAGGGCCAGTCTCCGCGAACCTTTTAATGGTAGATTTCACTGCACATTGTCAAACTTTACTAATTTAGCAATCTTTACTTGAGTCTTCCCTTCGTCATATAACATCTGAATTTTTATTCGTGTTTCTATGTTAAGTTCTCGTTGTTTCGGCATTTCGTATTTCAAACTGTCTCTACTACACAAATAAACAACACTTAGCAACTTTTTGTTATCCCGGAAGTTAATAAAAGACTAACAAATAAATTACATTATTTTTCAGAAAACTTCATATTTCACGTTTTGTGGACCATATGTTTTATCGTACCTTAAAATCCTTTATCTTTTGTTTAAAATTAACTTTTAGTATTGCCTTTCATTCTATTAATAAACAGATAAGTCATTTTGAAATTAATTTATAAGTTACACGTGTTTTATGGGGTGCCTAATACTTTCGGTCAAGGCTGTATAGATTCTAGTACATATTCCACATTTATACCAAATTTAGCGTGATAACGTAGTTATTTTTATATCGTATGGAAACCTTTATTAGGAATAAAAATTGTGTCACGCCAGAAAATTTTGTTTTCAGGATATAACTAATTCCCTACCTCAATCAGAAAAGATGAGTTTTTACAATTTTTCTAACAGTGGCAAAATTATTCTAAAATCTAGCAAAATTATAATTTAATCTGATCATGATCTTTTAGAAAACCTACTCCATGAGTACATAAACGCGAACACAAATATAGTGAATTTATTGTGCGCAAATCTCTTATATTGTTCTAGTCAGAACATGTGTAGCATTATGCATAATGCTCGGTCAATATTATTATCATCATATAATTTGGACACTGCGCATAGTCCTTGACCATACATCATTGTCGATAACACAGAACATATAGAACGATAATAAATACAAAATTGGCAGTGTGCAGTTCGGAGCAAGTTAGGCTACTTTCTATTCAGTCGTTCGGTGGCGGTGTGTGGATGCGTTTCAACTGTTTGTCAATTGTTTATGATTTTTGTTATAGAACACCACAGAACACTAGAAAGAAACTAAAATCAAAATTGTTTAGCTCGCTTGGAGTAATTGTTGGTCTGTCACAGCTTAAGGTGACTAGTCGTGCATCAGCTCTACAAGAGCAAAAAAGAACTCTTCGGTCGTGGCTATTAATTGTTAGCTCGTGGTTACATCAATGTTATCAGATACATACATACAGTAGTTCTACAATACATATATACCATATATGTGCCCGCACCACATACCTAACGACAATCACACATACTAACATCCACTATACTACACATAAAAACACAAATTCTAAATATGTGTATAACAATAGAACGTGGGGAGCCTCGCTGTGGCGTAATCATGACGTAAAATTCTGGCAACAGCCGTCGTGCTAGCTATGATATAGCAGATTGGCTTCTATAATGTTCTGTGGTTGTCACAGTCCACCAGTAGCCTCAGGCCTCATCCACTGTGTGTATGTATGTATCTATGTATGCGTATCGCGCATACATAGGTACATATATATACAAACACAAACAGTGTGTACCTACATAACATATAGGCGGAGAGTAGTAGGGATTTTTTTGCGTCAGTGATTTCGTTAGTATAGAGATACGAGTTCATATTCTGTATTATGTGGTCGATAACAAATATTTTACGTAAAGGGTAAGCATATGAGATTTCGGCCCAGCGGCTTTTTCGGCTATTCTTTTTCATGAATATTGCTTATGGTGAGTAATGTTCAAAAATATAGGTATTAGACCTGTACACCCTATATTGTTAGAGATATCGGAGTAACAACCCTTAATTTTTAAAATTTTTTTTCTTCAAAACTATTGAAGATAACTAAATGAAATTCACGCAGGACTTTGATATAAAGTAGCTTTATATTATACAATTTTTTTACATTCGTATGACGTCATTTACTACATTAAAATAATAATTGAATTTTTGGGGGTGCGTGTTTTAGACCAACCCCTTGAGTGACATCTACCAAAAAAATATATATTATTTGGCTCTAACATAGTTATCGTGTCTAGAAATTTCGGCAATGTCAGATTGGTGGAAGGTGTCTTAAAAAAACATAAATTCTTGTTAAGTAACAATAAGACACCCTCGGGAAAAAAACCAAGGACGTAACCTGAATGACTGACTATGGTATTTCTATGCGTTTTTTGACGCTGAGTGCGAATCTGGGGCCAAATAATTCTTATACCCCTTAAATTTTTGTATAGAGCCACAAATATCCCTTAAATAGGTGTAAAGTTATGAATATCAATATCATTACAGAAAGGAATATGAATAGGTATTTTACAATCCTTGTGCCGTTATATTATTTTCAAAGGCTCTACCAAGGGTGTAACACCGACCGAAGAGGTTGGTACCCCCTTACACCCCTTTTATACCTCTCTGGTCATAGATTTACGTTATGCAAGCTTCTGCTTGCAAGCTCTTGGAAATGTAAGGGTGAGATGGTATAAGATGAACACAGCCGAAGTATTTTCCCCTTAAAGGGGTGAAAATTACCCTCTGCTGGAAGTGGAGGGAGGTGTACGAGACCAAATTTTTCTTGTTTTTATTCCACATTGGCATACTGAACAGAGCAACCATAAATTTATATAAGGGGTTGAAACCACCCCAAATTCACCAGAATTATAAAAAACCTTTTAAGATTAGAAAGATGCACTCTGCAGATGCACTTGTAAACTAGAAGTTGCCATTACGTAAATCTATAGCCAGAGAGATTTAAAAGAGTTGTCGAGGGCGAATCAATCCTTTCGGTAAATGTTACACCCTTGGTGGAGCCCCTGGCAGTAATGTAAGGCACGTGAATTGCAAAGTGCCCATTCATATTGCTTTCTGTAATAATATTGATATTCATAACTTTACACCTATTTAAGGGATATTTGTGGCTCTATTTAAGAGGTATAATAATTTTTTTGGCCCTAGATTGGCACTCAGCGTCGAAAAACATATAGAAATACCATAGTCAGTCATCCAGATCACGGCCTTGGTTTTTTTCCTGGGGGTGTCTTATTGTTACTTAACCAGAATTTATATGTTTTTAAGACACCTTCCACCAATCTGACCTTGCTGAAATTTCTACACACGATAACTATGTTAGAGTCAAATAACATATATATTTTTTGGTAGATGTCACTCAAGAGGTTCTATCCCCAGGCCGACTGATCATCGAGGGTGTTGTAGATCAAAATCCTTCACAAGCAAATATTACTTCACGTTATAAAGAATAGTACTAAGAAACAGGATAAATTTTATATTTGTTCATTTAATGTAAGGACCCTAAAAACAGAAGAACGCATGTGTGAATTGGAGCATGCTTTAGATGATGTAAACTAGAGCATCATTGTGCTTGCTGAGATTAGAAGAAACTTTTTAAAAATAAAAGAAACAAAGAAAGGTCATGTATTTTGCCATTCAGCAGCGCTTATGGTGTCGGGTTCTTGGTAAATAGAAGATATAAAAATTGTATCGAAAAATTTGTTGCAATAAGCGAACGAATAGCTCTTTTAACTATAAGAACACATCGAACGAGGATACTTTTAATTCAAGTGCACATGCCTACTGCGGAATCGCCAAATGATGATGTAGAAATTGTTTACAGCCAATTAGAAGAAACTATTTTAGAAGAAAAGAAAAAAGTTTATTTCTATTTAGTCATTGGTGACTTTAATAGCAGAGTGGACAAATTACTCACTGGTGAAGAAAATGTTAGGGGTAAATATGGTTATGGAGAACGCAATGAAAGAGGTACACACTTGGTTAATTTCGAAGCTTGCCATAACTTAAAAATTATTAATACGTTCTTTTTAAAGAAACTTACACGAAGATGGACATAGAGCTCTCCCAATAATCAAAAATTTGAGTTGAACTACATACTGACAAACAATATGAAAGTACTTACAAATTTCGAAGTTTTAAACAGTTTTAAAGTTGATTCTGATCACAGACTTATTAAGAGCAACATTAGTATTTAGTAGCAAGCAACTTCGGAAAATTCAGTATTCAGGCAAAAAACCAAAGAAAATAGTTGAAAACGATAACAAGTATGTACTACTTGTTTATGAGACGACGATCTCTAATAGCAGGACGAAGGGAAGAGGCGAATTGACACGAACTGTTATGCTAAAAAGAGACAGACGGAATACATATTATGCTACAAAGAGACAGATCACAATGAAGGCAACGACGGCGTCAGAGATCATCGTCTCATAAATAAGTTGTAGAATGTTTAGAATCACAATTAGGAAGTGTTTCAGAATTGAGTTTTTCAGAAATGTCAATTGATGAGTTCTACCAGGTTTTAGAAAATGCGATAATTGAAAGCTCAAATATGTCAGCAAATGGAAGTAAATCACGTCACAACAAAACTAATAAATACCATTTTTCGGAAAGAACATTACAATTAATAAAATAAAGAGAAAGACTTAGAAAGTTAAGATACGAAAATGTAAGAAATAATATAGAAATTTGTGAATTTAGAAAATTTGTTAAAAAAGCAATAAAGCAAGATATTGAAGAATATAGAACAAAGAAAATACAAGCTATTATTGAATCTACAAATTCAACTAAAAAAATGCATAAGGAACTTAATTTGAAATATTCTTGGATCGATGCTTTAAGAAATGAAAATGAAAATTTATGTCACAATAGAAACAAGACATTAGATATTGCTACTAAATTCTACAGAAAGCTGTAGGATTCTGACATTTTACGTCATGACATTACGTCACCTGGACCTGACGGTAAGCTATCACAACAAATAAAAATATATTCGAATTCTATTTAATAAAATATTAAGCACACAAGAAATTCCCAAACAATGGAAAATCTCTAAAATTATACAGCTTCATAAAAAGGGCCACAGATCATGTATTAATAACTACCGGCCTAGATAAGTCTAATACCAGTTTTGTATCGTGTGTTCATGAAATTGGTTAAAAAAAGATTGGAAAAAATTACTAATGAATATCTACTGATCAAGTCGGTTTCCAGAAAAGTTTTTCAACTTTAGACAATATTCACTCCGTAAACCAACTAATGGAAAAAGTAGTTGAATTTAATATACCACTAAATATATATATATATATATATATATATATATATATATATATATATATATATATATATATATATATATATATGTATATATATATATATATATATGTATATATATATATATATATATATATATATATATATATATATATATAGATATAGATATAGATATATATTGATGTTTTATTGATCTTCGTAAAGCATTTAACAGTGTGGAACACTCATATATGCTAGGAGCATTAACAAATGTAGGAGTACCGTCAATCTTTTTAAAAATAATTTACTCTTGTTATAATGGTAGCAAGGCATACATTCAAACAGAAAAACATGGCTAGTTATTTCAACTTAAACGCGGAATAAGGCAAGGAGATCCATTATCACCCGTTTTGTTTAATTGTGTTTTGGAAAGAGTTTTTAGTCACTTTGATTGGTCCAATTATGGCATCAACGTTAACGGTGTGAAGTTAAACAATTTAAAATTTGCGGACGATGTTGTACTTATATCCAGCACTAGCGACGAAATCAAAATTGTGTTACAAGGTTTGGCTAACAAGCGAAAAAGGCAGGTCTAGTTATAAATTTTGAAAACACCAATATTTTAACTAACTCCATCAGAAATTCTATATTAACAAACAATCAAGAATTGCAGTATGTTGAAGATCAAGTTTATCTCGGACAAATTATGAAGTTTCAAGACAAATTCGAAAAGGAAATTCAAAGAAGATGTATTTCTGCATGGAAAAAATTTTGGTCTGTAAGAGAAATATTTAAGGGCAACTTTCCTAAGCAAATAAAGGCCAAGGTGTTCAATATATGTGTAGTTCTTGCTTTAAAATATGGTTGCCAAACTTGGACGCTTACTAAATCTCTCCAAAATAAAATTGCAATAAATGTTCGAAAAATGCAAAGATCAATGCTGTTCAAAAGACTGCCCGATAGAATTAATTCACGTAAATTGTGTTTTTTAACAGGAATAAACTGTATAAGTTTATTTATAAAAAAAGTTGAAATGGTCGTGGGCAGGACATATTTTACGAACTGCAGATAAAAGGTGGTCCAAGAAAATTACTTGCTGGGTACCATGGGGACATTGCAGGTCAAGAGGAAGATGTAAAGTTCGGTGGGAGGATGAATTTCGTAATTACTCTGGATGCTACTGGATCCGTTATGCAGGAGATAAACAAACGTGGAGAAATGTATTGAATCTGCTCCCCATATTGCCTTAATTTTATTACTTTAATTTTATCCAAAATTTTAAGTATAGCCTTAGTATAAATATTTATTAACTATACTATTATTTATTACATATAAATTTTGTTTGTGAAGAGGCCAATACTCTCTGAGTGTTTTTACGGCTATTGTTATTATTATTATTATTATTATCACTCAAGAGGTTGATCTAAAACACGCACCTCCAAAAATTTAATATTTATTGTTTTAATGTAGTAAATGACGTCATACGAATGTAAACAAATTGTATAATTGTATAATTTATATCAAAGTCCTGGGTGAATTTCATTTAATTATTATCTTCAATAGTTTTGAAAAAAAATTTAAAGTTAGGGGTTTTTACCCCCATATCTCTGACAACATAGGGGTAGAGGTCTAATACTATATTTTTGAACATTTTTTAGCATAAGCAACATTCATGAAAAAGAATAGCCGGAAAAGCCGCTGGGTCGAAATCTCGTATGCTTGCCCGGTGAGATCCTTTAACTTTTTGGTAATATGTATATGTCACCCAACTCGAATTAAAGGATGCTTGTTAATTTCAAAAAAAATTGGTGATTATAGACGTATCCAGAATTCAAGCTCTCTATCTCTTTTTCTTTTGGGTGCCTTTTTCATATATAGAGGTGGTCCCGAATTTTATACCATAATTGCAAGAGTTATGCTCAGAAATATAGGTATGCCTATCTTTTTATATATACTTTTTTCAGAACTCACTAATAACAGAGATATAACTCTGTATAAGGGTGAAATAAAAGCCACTACTTTGTAAATGTTTCCCAAAGACTTTTGAATAACGGATTAATACTTACGGGTACATAAATGATATTAGGATAATAGTTAACATTTTATTTTACCATTTATGATTCACGGATAGTTTTGAGTGGTATCTCTGAATTAACACATCTTTTTTTTTTAAATTTGGAATTACTTAAACAATTTTAACAACTGAGTTCTCCAAACTACTCCACGCAAAAAAAGTATATCTACTTGCATTTTCGGGTAATTTAAATTAGAAGTACAGTACACTCCCGATTATCCGCGAGCGGATTTTCCGCGGTGCGGATTATCCGCGCGTGCTACGGAAACCGAGAAAATAAGTATTTGTAAAAAAAAAGGACTGAACTGACAAGTTTATTGAGTACAAAACGTGCGCAGGCCTTGAGTACAAAACGTGCGAACTCGCGCAGTAGGCTGGCGCGCAAACTTATGCTACGCAAAATTCAATCGCGGATTAAGAAAAAATGTTTCCAAAGCAAGCAACAGAAACAAGTGACCGATTTTTTTAAGAGGTTGTAATTACTATTTATGTTTACATTGTATTTTACGTCTTAATGTATAGTAGACTGTATTAAATAGATTGTTTTTATGTTAAAATAGTTTTTCTCTTTTGTTCTCCCCCATTTTCGGTATTTTTACGGATTATCCGCGATTTTCGTTATCCGCGGTAGTCGCGCCACCCAATTCCGCGGATAATCGGGAGTCTACTGTATCTATAAATTGTAAATCCATTAGTCAAAAACGTCTAAAATAAAGGTTCCCAACAGGTGGTCCGTTGACCTCTTAGGGATCCTACGACGATTAGTAAGGGGTCCGCGAAATGCCCTCCTTACTTATGATATACACGATATATCGTAATAAAAACTAATGATTATATTATGTTTATACAAGTGTCATTAACTATTTGAGACTAGAATATTTTAAAATTTTTTTTTGGATTAAAGGATTTCTGTCAAAATAGCAAATAAATGAAGGGGTCGAAAAAAATTGTTGAGAACCTCTGGTCTAAAATATATTTTCGAAAAAAGTGATTTTAGTTTCACCTCTGTATATTTTACCCCTTTATTTTATCTCCTTTATTATTAAGTTTTAAGAAAAATTGTATAGAAAAAGTTACCTTTATTTTTGAACGTACTTTCTTTCTAGCAATTACGGTAAAAAATTCTGGACCAGCCTGTAATAAAAAAGATGTAGAAATCAATATGATATCTTGAAGATCAGATACACACGTAGATAAAGTCAAATTTATATGTATTAAATGAAAGTAACACATCAAAGATAAAATTTTGTCATATATAAAAGTTATTATAATTTCTACTATCCTTTTTCAACATATTAGATGGTAGATCTTGTGAGAGATAGCTATATTACGAGTTTGTCTGATACATCAGTTTATGTGCATGAATCATTTGCAGTTCATATAAATTAGAGTATAATTATTTCTTTTTAACAGTGTGTTGTTAACTGAAATTTATATTTTTTCTTAATTCCTACATTTTTAATAGTGGTTATTCAATATAACAGACCAGTATATTCTTTCTTATCTTACTCGCATGTATAGTACCGTAAAACCGTCTAGTACTTTTTTACATTTTTTTGGTTAATTTTATGTTTATACATGTTTCCGTCATAGATATCACCAATAAAAGTATAACCATTAGAAAGAGTGTATATTATTTGTTATATCCCTGACCCATTTGTTTCATTATAAGTAAAAATAAAAAAAAATAAAAAATAATTAGTAAGTGTCCGGGTCTATACCCTAAATCGGTCTTGACCCAGACACTTACTTAAATAATGTAATAACATGCAAACTAATCTCTCCCGTCGGGGTTAGGACACTGTTTTATATCGTCTGATGTCTTTGAACCTGTCAAAGGCTTCAAAACATTTTGTGGGAAGGGAGAGGGGTCACTGTATAGCATGCCTCTCTATGAAGTAAACATGCAATATGACACCAGAAGGAGGCATAAACCGCGTAATTTTGGCGGGAATATAACGTATGGATAGTGGAAGTTATAGCCAGTGTGAATCGCGGCCATAGTGTAATAAACTGATGTGTGCGGGTCTAAACGGATACATGTATATAGCATGTATTTTTATATATACATCGAATATAACTTCAAGCATCATTAAATGATGCGCGATAAAATTCTGAACACATACATATCAAAACTAAAACAATATGACAATTATGACCACAGAACAAATAGAACGAATACATCTATCTCTTTTCTGTAATCACTTATGTGCTTTTATGTGCATCTTAGGCTGCTTAGTCCTCATTCATTCGCCACCACTCAATGGGTATGTTTCAATTGTTGTTATATTGTTACCTCTCGTATTAACACGGTATATGTACGTGGTATACGTACATCATACGTTCCACCACCACGTACATATTATGTATGTATGTATGCAAGACACCAATACACACATCATCCAACGGACTAACACACACAACTCCGCGTGCACATATATAACATAGTGGTGGGTTATTTTCTATCCTTTGTGGTTACGCTCGTTTCCCTAGTATAGACATAGCAATGTTCGTCCTCTTTGTTCTCTGATTATGACGAAAATTACATGTCTAAGTTAGACACACATTTTATTTCTTTGAAAAACTGGAGGATAGTAATCCTGTAAAATGAGATAGTAAAAATCGAAATCCGTAGTTTTTATTGGTACAGCTGTTTAGAGGATGTCTTTCTCTCTCTAATGACGTCAAGAAAAAATATTTATTGTTGGAGGTTAATGTAGAAATTATTTACGTTGAAGATTGGTACAAAGTGTCCAGGTCTAGACCCCCTGTCCGGGTCTAGACGGTTTTATGGTATATACATTCATGTTTCCACATTCAAATTATTTTGTAAAAGCTAGAGCGGATTTAGTAGATTACAAACCATACGACACCAAATTATAATAAATCTATAGTATTATGTATAAGTAATAAATATTTAATTTAAAAAATTAATTTTATACCTTATATAACTTAATTTTAATGTTAAATAGATGAAATAATTTAGTTATATTACAATAATATTTTTTTTGGGATATATAAATTTCACGAAGAATTTTTTCAACCTTCTCCCAAATTGCGTGGACTAGCTTTATAGAAGGATGGACATAATGAAACCAATATCTTCTATTTCATAGCTTTTCTTTATTAAAATTGCCAAAATATTTTCGATATGTTTAATATCATCTTCAGTGGCTAAACATCAAAAAAAAATTTTTTTACAACGTAATAATAAACAATAACATCATTTTTATATATTTACAATTCTTCGTTAACTTATACTATTATTTTTTAGGTTATAAGCTACATATTGGATAGGAGGATTATTTATTTATTTTTGTAAAAACAACAAGAATTTGTGATTTAGTTGATATATAGGAAATTTTATGTTTGGAAGAATATCTATTTGTGTTAACGAAACAAACAAAACCTATTTTTTAATATTATCGGATTTGAGACAGGACAAACTGAAACAGTATGTATATTAAAATGTTAAAAAATTTTTTACAATCTTACTCACCAGAAATTATCTAAATTTCAGATTGTCATTCTTGGATAACAACCAACCATACCAACAATCCATTAGAAAAATTTAACTAGTTTTTTTGCATTTCACATGGAAATTTGTCAATCGAAAAAATTTTTTATAAAATAATTACTTTAATTTAAAACAATTAAAAAAGTCAAACATATTTAAAATGTAAAATCAAAAAAAAAAAATTTCAAGAGAATTTTTTTTAAATTATCACAGTTTGTACAATGTACTCCTCAAGTACATTGTTATTGGTATGGTAGCACAGTGATCAACTGAACTAAATTTGTAAATTTTTTGTTTAAAGATAAATTTCTCGAAAATTCTAGACAAAATTAGTCCGGTCTCAATTTACATATTGGTATGTGTTTATTGTTTATGTTTTTTGATTACAATGTATTATATAAGCATCTTTTGGAAATATTGTTTATTGATTTCTAATATTATTATTATTTTATTTTTTTAATAATCGGTAAATAGGCATTATCTAGAGCTAATGATTCTATCTGCTTGTTGCAATTTTTTGATTCATTCAGTTTTATGTAAAAACCTTCACTTAATAATCTTTTTTGGTATTTATTTTCTCTGTCTAATATTTCGACTTGGTCGAAATTAAACCTGTGATCATTATTTATCGAATGTTCAGATAATCCAGTTGCCTCTTTGCCCCTTTTTATGTCATATTTGTGTTGGGCTAATCTATTATTCAACGACTGTGACGTTTGTCCATAGTATGATAATTCGCAATCTTGGCAGTTTATTTTGTATACTACATTGTAATCTTGTTTTATATCTGTTTTTACTCTTTTTTTAGTGTAAATGTTTGAAATTTTATTGTTAAAAGAAAAAGTTATTTTATTTTTGCTATTTTTTTCTATTATTGGTTTTAATTTCTTAGTTAAATTATTATAGGGTAAACAAATTCTATTTTTATGTTCATTTATTGTATCTACATTAGTTTTTGTTGTATTATATGCTAAATGTATAACTTTTTCTTTTATCATGTTAATTAAATTTATAGGATAGTTATTTTTAGTTAGAATGGAAACAGCTAATTTTATAGATTCTTTTCTATTTTTTATGCTACTTAAATGTACCGCTCTATGCATTAGATTATGTATCATGTTATTTTTTATGTATTGTGGATGATTCGAGTTGTAATTAATGATTCTGTCAGTGTAATTATCTTTTTTATGCCATATTGTGTTAATCACGTTATGCTTATCTTTTTTAACTAAGGTGTCAAGAAAAGCTATTTGGTTATTTTCTTCTATTTCAATGGAAAACTGTAAAGTTGGATGATAATTATTAAAACTATTTTTAATATGTTCTATTAAATTTTCTGGCGCTACTGTTAAAATGTCATCTACGTATCTATAGAAAAAAGCTGGATTCCATTTTTTGACTTTTTTAATACTGGCAGCACAAAGAAAATCCATTACATACGAAGCAATGATACTGCTAAGGTTCCCACCCATTGGGCAGCCAAATAACTGTTTATAAAATTTATCCTGAAATCTAAAAACATTATTTTCGAAAATTAACTCAATTCCCTCAATAAATAATTCTCTATCTATATCTGTAAATTTTTTTATGTTGGACCATTGTTTTTTAATGACAGCTATTGCTAAGTTTAGAGGAATATTTGTATATAAAGATTTGACATCCAATGAAAAAATCTTTTCATTCGAATCTTTAAGTTGAATGTTATTAATTTTCTTTACGAAATCATACGAATTTTTTATGGAAAATTGACTTTTTTCAGATTTAGTTAATATTTCAGAGAAATATTTTGCTATTCCCTGTATAGGGGAATTGATCTGGCTAACAATTGGTCGTAATGGTATATCCTTTTTTTGAATTTTTGGTAAAAAATAGATTTCGGGTAAAGTTTTTCCTGATTTTTGAAGTTTGGTCTTCGTTGTGCTGTCAATATATTTATTTTTGTATAATTTATCTGTATATAGTTTAATTTTTCTCAAAATATTTTCATTTGGATCTTTTCTAATGTTTAAATAAGTTTTTTTATTGTTTAATTGTGTCATAGCTTTATTAAGATATTCTTCCTTATTTAAAATTACCGTTGAACCACCTTTGTCAGCTTTAGTTATTATGACAATTTTAACAACAATAAAATAAATAAAAACAAAACAATATTATCAATAATTAAATCAATAGAATCTAACATTGACAAATTTCCAAAAAATCAACAAAGGATTTGGAAAGAAAAGTTAATAAACAGCCTCACTAATAATATTAATAAAAAATCATATATTGATCCTTTACATAAATACATTAACGATTTCCATAAACAGACCAAAAATTTCATCAAACAAAATTCTGACAAAATTATAATAACTAAAGCTGACAAAGGTGGTTCAACGGTAATTTTAAATAAGGAAGAATATCTTAATAAAGCTATGACACAATTAAACAATAAAAAAACTTATTTAAACATTAGAAAAGATCCAAATGAAAATATTTTGAGAAAAATTAAACTATATACAGATAAATTATACAAAAATAAATATATTGACAGCACAACGAAGACCAAACTTCAAAAATCAGGAAAAACTTTACCCGAAATCTATTTTTTACCAAAAATTCAAAAAAAGGATATACCATTACGACCAATTGTTAGCCAGATCAATTCCCCTATACAGGGAATAGCAAAATATTTCTCTGAAATATTAACTAAATCTGAAAAAAGTCAATTTTCCATAAAAAATTCGTATGATTTCGTAAAGAAAATTAATAACATTCAACTTAAAGATTCGAATGAAAAGATTTTTTCATTGGATGTCAAATCTTTATATACAAATATTCCTCTAAACTTAGCAATAGCTGTCATTAAAAAACAATGGTCCAACATAAAAAAATTTACAGATATAGATAGAGAATTATTTATTGAGGGAATTGAGTTAATTTTCGAAAATAATGTTTTTAGATTTCAGGATAAATTTTATAAACAGTTATTTGGCTGCCCAATGGGTGGGAACCTTAGCAGTATCATTGCTTCGTATGTAATGGATTTTCTTTGTGCTGCCAGTATTAAAAAAGTCAAAAAATGGAATCCAGCTTTTTTCTATAGATACGTAGATGACATTTTAACAGTAGCGCCAGAAAATTTAATAGAACATATTAAAAATAGTTTTAATAATTATCATCCAACTTTACAGTTTTCCATTGAAATAGAAGAAAATAACCAAATAGCTTTTCTTGACACCTTAGTTAAAAAAGATAAGCATAACGTGATTAACACAATATGGCATAAAAAAGATAATTACACTGACAGAATCATTAATTACAACTCGAATCATCCACAATACATAAAAAATAACATGATACATAATCTAATGCATAGAGCGGTACATTTAAGTAGCATAAAAAATAGAAAAGAATCTATAAAATTAGCTGTTTCCATTCTAACTAAAAATAACTATCCTATAAATTTAATTAACATGATAAAAGAAAAAGTTATACATTTAGCATATAATACAACAAAAACTAATGTAGATACAATAAATGAACATAAAAATAGAATTTGTTTACCCTATAATAATTTAACTAAGAAATTAAAACCAATAATAGAAAAAAATAGCAAAAATAAAATAACTTTTTCTTTTAACAATAAAATTTCAAACATTTACACTAAAAAAAAGAGTAAAAACAGATATAAAACAAGATTACAATGTAGTATACAAAATAAACTGCCAAGATTGCGAATTATCATACTATGGACAAACGTCACAGTCGTTGAATAATAGATTAGCCCAACACAAATATGACATAAAAAGGGGCAAAGAGGCAACTGGATTATCTGAACATTCGATAAATAATGATCACAGGTTTAATTTCGACCAAGTCGAAATATTAGACAGAGAAAATAAATACCAAAAAAGATTATTAAGTGAAGGTTTTTACATAAAACTGAATGAATCAAAAAATTGCAACAAGCAGATAGAATCATTAGCTCTAGATAATGCCTATTTACCGATTATTAAAAAAATAAAATAATAATAATATTAGAAATCAATAAACAATATTTCCAAAAGATGCTTATATAATACATTGTAATCAAAAAACATAAACAATAAACACATACCAATATGTAAATTGAGACCGGACTAATTTTGTCTAGAATTTTCGAGAAATTTATCTTTAAACAAAAAATTTACAAATTTAGTTCAGTTGATCACTGTGCTACCATACCAATAACAATGTACTTGAGGAGTACATTGTACAAACTGTGATAATTTAAAAAAAATTCTCAAGAAATTTTTTTTTTTTGATTTTACATTTTAAATATGTTTGACTTTTTTAATTGTTTTAAATTAAAGTAATTATTTTATAAAAAATTTTTTCGATTGACAAATTTCCATGTGAAATGCAAAAAAACTAGTTAAATTTTTCTAATGGATTGTTGGTATGGTTGGTTGTTATCCAAGAATGACAATCTGAAATTTAGATAATTTCTGGTGAGTAAGATTGTAAAAAATTTTTTAACATTTTAATATACATACTGTTTCAGTTTGTCCTGTCTCAAATCCGATAATATTAAAAAATAGGTTTTGTTTGTTTCGTTAACACAAATAGATATTCTTCCAAACATAAAATTTCCTATATATCAACTAAATCACAAATTCTTGTTGTTTTTACAAAAATAAATAAATAATCCTCCTATCCAATATGTAGCTTATAACCTAAAAAATAATAGTATAAGTTAACGAAGAATTGTAAATATATAAAAATGATGTTATTGTTTATTATTACGTTGTAAAAAAATTTTTTTTGATGTTTAGCCACTGAAGATGATATTAAACATATCGAAAATATTTTGGCAATTTTAATAAAGAAAAGCTATGAAATAGAAGATATTGGTTTCATTATGTCCATCCTTCTATAAAGCTAGTCCACGCAATTTGGGAGAAGGTTGAAAAAATTTAGTTATATTATGACCTTGAATTAACTTTTAAATTTATGACTCATAATACATTTTTGCTTAACCCTTATATAATCTGAGTAGAGGTAAACAAAAAGTTACTATGTTAACAATAAAAAAATAAGATTTATAAAAGTAACATTAAAATATCGATGAAAATCAGACTGCCAACATTTATATCAAAAATTCAAAATCATTAAACAATGTTATCATGAGACCGAACCAGAAAGCATTAATTTTTAATACAGTTAAATTATATACCCGTTACCTCACCTGATCCCATACTGACATAGTTATAAAAAAATTTTTCCAATACATATATTGTCAACTTTCTGGCGAGCACCGAATTTCTGTTAATATGATATGTGATTACAGTGACGATAAAATTCACTTTCTGTCTACTTGTCAATATCCGATACCTCCAGCATTTGGAAGTTATCTTTCCAGTAGACAGAATGAAACAAGAGCTGGAACAGATGCACCAGAATGGACTGTTTTGAAATTTTCTTGCCAAGAAGGTTATGGTCTTACCGAACCAGCCATATCAGTTTGTGTGGACAGCAAATGGAACTCAAAATTCCCACAGTGTGCTCGTAAGTATTATTAGGGGGTCGCAGAAAGATATCCGTCCGTCCATCGGTCATACCCTCTAGGATCTGAAACTTTTAAATTTACGGACATTAAATTTTTCATGTATCTATTATCGGCAGTGAATCTCTCTAATTTCTTAATCGGAGACCCAGAGGAATCTGGGGAAAAAAATTTCGGCTAGTTTAGATCGATAACTCGAAGAGGTATAGGTAGCTGAATTTTCACACAATTAACTCCCGTAGTAAAACATACTGTACTTGGGTATAACGTTAATTTTTATTCTTAAAATAAAAAATGCATACATAGTAAATATACTTTCTTTTCTAGCAAAATGTCCTCCACTTGAATCTAAAAGTCATGAGATTGAATGTACATATAAAAATAAATATATTGCTTGCGATGAGGCTATTGAAGGATCTGTTGCCAATATTAAATGTAAAGACGCTTACGAAGTGGAAAATACTATTTTACAACCATATAATGTAATTCAATGTAAAAGAGGTTCTTGGAATAAAGTTTTGTTCGAATGTAAACCAGGTAAGATTTACTTAAAAGTAGAGAAAAGTGAGAAAATACGGAATAGAATCTCTAACATGGAATATGAATTTTTCTATGAACAGAAGTTCTTTTGTTAAATTTTTGTCATAGTTTTTGTCATCCCAGCCCCTCCTTGACCCGTGCTAATACAACACACGCATGTAGGTACCTATTTCATATTTTCATGAATAGACTGAAAAACATTATTAGTTAATTAGTAACAAACCTACATAAGCATTAATTTGAATTTCAAAAACAAAAATTTGGTAAACGATGCGGTAAAATACCATTACTAATATACAACCGAAAAACTACAATTTTTTTTTAGTAAAATACAACATCAAATAAATAACATTAACGTAGTTGCTCTGAGATAGTCAAGTACAAAAGTATATCTCAGCAAAAAAATTTTCTTTTATCAAGAATTAAATAATGTATTAATATTCCGCAGTTATTATATTTGTATACCACTTGTTTTTTTGAATTTCCGCGGGCTTATGAAAAAGCGTTGTAAAAACGTTGTAAAAAGATGTTTTTAAATTATATTTCAAAAACACGTGCTCAATAATTTTTATTTCTTATTAAATATGGTTTTTAACTTTGTATTTTATAACATATTAAATTTTTATCAAATTCCTGTGACACGTTTTCGTTTTATTCAGAAAAAATAGAGTTTTCCCATAAGAGCCCGTGTTAAAATTAAAACTTTGAAATCGTTTTTCTCAAAATTGGGGTCGCCAATTTTTATTTCGATAAGGGCTCGTATTGTTGGTACTGGATTAAATAAATATCTAGAGAAGTTTCGTTAAAATCCTTTGAAAAAATCGTTTTATCGACCAACTACGTTAAATAACAAATACTCCAACTACACGTATATTCATATAGTTGCAGAAACAATATAATTTTAGTAAGTATACTATTGTTACAGACACTAAATAACAATGTACTAATAACTATATTCTGTTAACGTAGTTGCTCTGAGATAGGTACAAAATATATCTCAAAACAAAAAAATTTTCTTTTATCAAAGATTAAATAATGTATTAATATTCTTCAGTGATTATATTTGTATACCACTTGTTTTTTTTTAATTGCCACACGCTTATGTTGTGCCAATATGAAAACATTATTAAAAAAACGTGGTAAAAACGTTGTAAAATCATGTTTATAAATTATATTTAAAAAAAGACGTCGTGAATAATTTTTATTTCTTATTAAATATGGTTTGTAACTTTGTATTTTATAACATTCTAGCATTTACCCGCGGCTTCGCCCGCGTGGCAGTAGAAGGACTAAGTGGGTTTTAGTACACACTAGGTCCTCAAAAGTATAGGCACATATTGACCCAAGGGGTGCCCCTACTTTTACAACGGCTGTGTACCACAACATTAAGTACACTACCGCGTCAAAAGTATGGACACACCTTGACTCAAAGTGTACATACACTTTTGACGACGTAGTGTGTGCTGGAACGTGCTCAGCCCTTCCACTAGTGACTTTTGAAATTATGACATCTAGTTCAAATGTCTAAATTTACTTTCATTTTCCCACAGGAATTTTCCCACAGAAATAAAATGTTTTCTCCGGGTAAAAAGTAGGCAACATTGTTTTAACAATATGCAAAGTTCGAATGAAGTCAGTGATCCTTTTTTTATCGTTTTCAATATACATATTTTCCCACGGGTATAAGACTTCTCACAGGATTCAGATATTTTCTCGGGGTAGAGAGTAGTCTGTGTCCCTTTCTATCCCCGCTGTAAACAATATGAAATACTTAAAATCAATCTTCCATTTTTTAACAGTCAGTTGTCATTATTAATTTGTTTCATTTTAAATACATTTTCCCTTGGGAATCAGATACTTTCTCAGTGTAAAAACCTAGGTTTATCGTTGTATATCGTCCTATCTGCTAACAAACAGAGTTCGTACAAACTCTAGAAATCTTTTTTTGTTTCATTTAAAATATATTTTTCCACACATTTTCCAGAGGAATGAAATGTTTTTCCAGGGTAAAATGTCGCCTATCTTCTTTTTTAGCCCTCTGTTAACAATATTCGAAGTTTGAAACCAGTAATCCGCTTTTTAATAGTCAACTGTCATAATTGTCATTGATTTTACTTCGGGAATGAAGTATTTTCCCAGGTTAAAAGATGGCCTATAACCATCTTCGTCTCCCAAGCTATGCCTGTGCAAAGTTTCAAATTGACTGGTTAAGTCGTTGAAGCTGAAAAGCAAGTCAAACAAACAAACACTCAATTTCGTATTTATAATATTAGTTAGGATAAGGATTAGGATTTACACGTTAAACAATGATTTTTAACAATTTTGAAATCACCAGCATACCATACCATATCAGTTTCCATATTTTTAATTGTAAAAACGACGGACTTTTATTTAAAGTTTCTTCTCCTGTTGCTACCCCCTAAGGGATAAATTGTTAAAAGCACTGAAACTTCATGAAAATTCTGAAAATTTTCATCCCCTATTTTACCCCCTTAGGGAGTGAATTTCCAAAAATCACTTCTTAGTGCTTACCTACGTTATATAAGAAATGCCTGTTCAAAATTTCACGTTTCTAGGTGTTAGATTTCCATTTATAGTTTCTTCTCCTGTTTCAACCCCCTAAGGGATGAATTTTTGAAAGCACTGAAACTTTTGTGTTCAAACCAGTAACCTAACACCAGTTTCCATATTTCTAACTAAAAAAATTACAGATTTCTATGAAAATTTTCATGCCCTATTTTACCTCCTTAGGGGGTGAATTTCCAAAAATCCTTTCTTAGTGCTCACTTACGTTATATAAGAAATCCCTGTTCAAAATTTCACGTTCCTAGGCTCAGCGGTTTGGGCTGTGCGTTGACCGATCAATCAGTCAGTTTTGATTTATATATATATATATATATATATATATATATATATATATATATATATATATATATATATATATATATATATATATATATAGTGGTGGTCACAAAAATAGAGCCACTGTATTGAATTTCATAAAATTTGTGGTGAAATTTGATATAAGGTGCATAAAAGAAAGAAGTAGCTGTCAAAGTAATATGTATTCTAAGTATTATATGTAAAATTTACATAAAAATTAACAACAAAAGTAATTCCATTATAAAAAAAATTAGTAAAATAAGGAAAAGTAAACAAATTTATGTGGTCATTAAAATAGAGCCATTACATATTTTGAATTTATAACCCTAAATTTATTCGAATATTTAAGTTCCAATCACTCAGTTTTTCCCAGTCCCAAAGTAATTGAGTAGTCTGACCGTCCTAAGGCGTTACAACGTCGTGACAGTGATTCAAAAAGTGCTGACACCGGATGATGGTAATAGACGTCTATTATTTTTGAACCTCCTTCCATAGTTGTGCTTTATTATTGATTTTATAATTTCCAAGGGTATTTTATAATTGTATACATTAATTTTGAATCAGATTGAAGTCGGATGATTAAGAAGGCCAAGGTAAAACCGACAATTTGTGACCCACGAAGGCTCTTTTTGTCTTCCAAGACGTAGGCTTCAAAACATTGTCTTGTGTTAATGTCCATTTTAGTGGCACATTTTCCCCAGTAAATGGGAGCACAGTATTTTTAAGTATGTTGGCATATTCGTGGTAATCCTTGTTTTCTCTGATCCAAGAAATTGGTCCAACTCCATACCAATCAAAAAATATCTCCATAGTTTTATGTTTCCACCTTTATGTTTCAAAGTTTTTTTGACATGTTGTGGAAGAAATTCTTTACTTTGGGGCTTTCTAATGTAAACCCGACCATCAGAGCTGAATAAATTTATTTTTGTCGTATCATTTTTTTTTCTCCAGTTTTTTATGCCTTCAGGACTATTGCAGATAGTATGACTAATGCAAATTTTATCCGGTTTTTGTTATTTTTAAAAGTCGCCAAAAAAGTTCCCCATTTATCTACCGTTAAAATTATGTTCTTGCAGTCTTCTTCGTACAGTACGTGAACCAACATCAAGATTTAATTCAGCCTTAATGCTTATCGAAGACTTGAATGGATCTTCTTTGAAATATGAATGATGAGCCGATCAGTTTGGACCGTACTTTTTCTTTTTACCCCACGATTTTCTTTAGTTGGTTTTGGTTTCAGTGCATTTTCAACGATTTTCTTTCAACAACCGACAATTCTAACTATTTCACGTTGAGATTTTCTCTCGTCTCGTCCAGTTAAAATTTTTATTCTTTCTTCGAAATACTTATTAAAATTGAATGATTTGAACTTAAATATTTGAATAAATTTAGGGTTTTAGATACAAAATATGTAATGGCTCTATTTTAATGACCACATAAATTTGTTTACTTTTCCTTATTTTACTAATTTTTTTTATAATTGAATTACTTTTGTTGTTAATTTTTATGTAAATTTTACATACTAAGAATACATATTTCTTTGATAGCTACTTCTTTCTTTTATGCATCTTATATCAAATTTCACCGCAAATTTTACGAAATTCTATACAATGGCTCTATTTTTGTGACCATCACTGTATCTATATATATATATATATATATATATATATATATATATATATATATATATATATATATATATATAGATTAAATTTTTATCAAATTCCTTTGACACGTTTCCATTTTATTCAAAAAAAAAACGCCGTTAGCAGCGGAGCCTCATCACGGAAGTCGAATTTTTCCTTTCATCTTCGGTATTGAGTGTCTACAAGCGAAATGTAATTGAAAGTTCACAAGCGATTTGTCATTTTGGTGGTTTCAAAACTGATGATGAGTGTCCGGTTGATCGGGGCTTTAAAAAAAGGTTTTAAGTTTTTAAGGGCTGAATCTCAGTAAATTTCAATTTTGTGCCGATAGAACTTAACAGGGAAAAAGCCAACAGAATTCGTACGAGGGCATTCCTACCCATGCTTATCTGCCAATTGCCTTTGTGTTTTATTTTTAAATATTAAAAAAGGAACTTAAATAGTAAACTGGAAGCTTTTATGAAGACATTTTTTCTTTCCAAAAAAATCCAAAATTTCTATTTTATAAATAATAAAAATCAAAAATTCCTAATTTATAAATAAACAGTGACTTTAATAACATTTTTAAATTACTTAATATGTATGTATTTCATTTGTTATAAAAGTAAATTCACTTTTTTTTAAATTTTTTAAAATTACTATTCACCTACTTGTATTTAGAATAAAAATAATGCATTTAAAACACATTTAACACACATAAAAATGGGAGAAGTGGGGGGACAAGTAATGTGGACTCCCTAAAAGGTACCATCTGGATACTAACTGAATATATACACGTATAAAATTTCAGACCTCTAGGTTTCCTTAGAGAGTCTCTAGACGTGTTAGAAAACAAGCAAAAAAATTAAGGGAACATTGGCGTAAAAATCGTGGGGGTAAGGATTAAAAGTTCAAACCTTCAAAAAACAGTGTCTGACTATTAGCTTAACCTGTACACAAAATTTCAGCCCTCTAGGTTTATTTGGGGAGATTTTGACCCGAACGAAACTGTTAAAAAACAAGAAAAATCATGTTCTTTTTGGTATAAAAATGGTGAGGCTAGGGGTTAAAAGTCGGGACCCCCGAAAGCCACCCCCTTGATACTAACTCAATCCGAATACAAAATTTCAGCCCTCTAGGTTTATTTGGGTGACCTGTGCGAGTGGTACAAACTTCGAAAACGTCGAAAATGCATCAAATTGTAGCTTATAAATGAGGGGGGTGGGGGTAAAATATTAAAACCTCCAAAAAGCGCAACCTAGGTACGAACTTTATCAACACACCAAATTTCAACCCTCTACGTTAATTCTGGGGGGCTGGGGGCGTGTTAGATCCAGCTAAAATCGGTTTTTTCCCCATCTACTCCCTCCAAATCATCCTAAGAAGCTGAATTTTGGATATGTTGTAGATAATTCACCGAAACATTATTTGGAAAAGTTTTATTGTTTTACCGCCCCCACCACCCCCTTAAAAGTTGAGTCGGATCAAAAATTTTCCCAAAATTTGACCCCACTTTAATAGTATGAGGTGCCTCGAAAATGAGCCCCACTTCATATTAAAAGGTGGCGGGAGTATAGATATATATATATATATATATATATATATATATATATATATATATATATATATATCAGACATTTTTTTCTACATATTCGTGTTCTACGGGTCCGAAAACGGATAGCGCCCCTACTCTCGCCTCCCGCCGTTCTTGTCGTATAGACTGTATAAGTCTAATTTTTTCAAGGAAAAATTTGCCATAAGAGCCTGTGTTAAAATTAAAAAACTTTGAAATCGTTTTTCTCAAAATTGGGATGGTTAATATTTTTCAGTAAATAAATATCTAGAGAAGTTTCGTTAAAATCGTTTTATCGACCAGTTACCTTAATGTAGTCAAAACATTAAGCATGCATTAGCAAATGATTTTGATGCAGTGTCTAAATAATAGTTCCTGCCACACTTTAACAAATAATCTTTATTTTCGCTAATTTACCTGTAGTTGGAATAACCACAAATTTTATTTTTAATCTTTGGTTACTAAATTTTTTATTTCTTTTTATTTTATTTACTTATTTATTTAATTTTGATATCCATTTTAAGTACTTACTTCATGTTTACTACGTAATTAGAACTAAATTGCTATTGGGACATCTACGACTTGAACCAGCAGCATTTGTATTTTCACTGTTAATGATATAGCGCGCCTCTACCGACTAGACCATAGGATTATCAACTATGACTTTTTATGTTTCTATTTTCTTCAAAAATGGACAGAATAATTTTTATAGGTTTTGTTATATAAAAATTAAAATAGATAAGTTGAAAAATTTATAAAATCACTAGCATTTACCCTCGGCTTCGCCCGCGTGACAATAGAAGGGCTAAGCGGGTTTTAGCACCCTCTACGTCGTCAGAAGTATGAGCATATTTTAATCCAAGGGGTGCCCATACTTTTGACACGGCAGTGTACCAAAACATTAAGTGTAGTACCGCGTCAAAAGTATGAACACACCTTGAGCCAAGGTGTGCCCATACTGGATGTAGTGTGTGCTGGAATCAATTGACATGGTTTGACTTGAAATTATGACATCTAGCTAAAACGTATAAAGTGTACTTTCATCGCATTGCTACTGAAAAATGTTAGTTTCCTTTTGGAAATTTTCCCACAGAAATAAAATATTTTCTCCGGGTAAAAAGTAGACTATAACACAGTTTTAACAATATGCAACGTTCGAATGAACTCAATGATCCTTTTTTATATCGTTTTAAATATATTTTCCCACGGGAATAAGACTTCTCACAGGATTAAGATATTTTCCCGGGGTAGAAAGTAGTCTGTGTCATTTTTTACCCCCTCTGTAAACAATATGCAAAGTTTAAAATCAATCTTCCATTTTTTAACTATCAGCTGTCGTTATTTCATTGTTTCGTTTTTAATATATTTTCCCTTGGGAATGAGATACTTTCTCGGGGTAAAAAGTAACTTATATTTATCGCTGTATATCGTTCCATCCCGTCTGTTAACCATATACAAAGTTTGAAACCAATAATCTACTTTTTAACAGTCAAGTGTCATAACTGAATAGATTTTCCCTCGGGAATGAAATATTTTCCCCAGTCATAACCATCTCCATCTCCCAAGCTATGTTTGTGCAAAGTTTCAAGTTGATTGGTTAAGCTGTTGGGGCGTGAAAGCAATTCGAACAAACAAACAAACAAACAAACAAACTCACTCTCGCATTTATAATATTAGTTAGGATTAGGATTCGGATTTACACGTTAAAAAAAGGAATTTTTAAAAATTTTAAAATCACCAGCATACAATATCACACTATACCATATCAGTTTCAACATTTCTAATTGTAAAAATGGCAAACTTCCATTTAAAATTTCGTCCCCTGTTTCATCCCCCTAAGGAATGAATTTTTAAAAACACTGAAACTTTTGTTTTCAAACCAGTAACCTAACACAAATTTCCATATTTCTATCTAAAAAAATTACAGATTTCTATGAAAATTTTCATCCCTTATTTTACCCCCTTTAGGGAATGAATTTCCAAATATCCCTCCTTACTGCCCACCTATATTATATAAGAAATCCCTGTTCAAAATTTCACGCTTCTAGGCCCAGCGGTTTAGGCTGTGCGTTAATCGATGTCAGTCAGTCAGTTTTGATTTTTATATATATACTAGCTGTGGCACGTGGTTTCACCCACGTAAAATTATCTTAATTATTGGTCAAATGATTAGATCAATTTTAAATTAGATATTCGGAAATTCTGTACATTAATTACTTATAATGCCTAGCTACGCTCGTCAAACGACTCTAAAGTAACAATCTTCATATTTCAATAGCATGGCTAATTTCCGCACCTTTATGTATTTAGATACCCGTATCAATAGGTAGTTTTAGGAGTATTTCCATTTTAGACCTTGCTTGGGGCACCAAGACTGTAACGGACAATTTTAATATCACAATTAATTTGGGGCTTATTTGATGGCCTTCACGGACAATTCTGATCCCCAGGTTTATTCAAATTTGATATTTTAAAATTCTGAGCATAATTCTCGCCTAATAACCCTACATTAACCATATTCATATTTCTATAGCATATTTAATTTTCGTAAAATATTGTCAAAATCCAACCGTTTAATTTTAATCTTATTAGATAGTGCTGGGGGTTAATTTTGAACTCACTTTACATTTAAATTAGATATTCTAAATTTCTTTATAAAATCAGTTTCTTCTAGTGTTCCGTTCCGCTCGTCCAATGATCTTAAAATAGATATATTCATATTTATAGTGTACAGTGGAAACTTGATGTTTCGTCACTCTGTAACTCATCATATTCTATAACAATTCGTCGCTCCTAAAAAAAATGTACGTAGTATAGTTGGTTTTCTACTTAACTTTTGAAATTTAAATAGAAAAAAATTAAAGTGTATCGTAACTAGTTGTAAAAATTACACTAAATAACGAATTACTTAAAATAAAGGGATATCTTCCTTTAAATAAGTAAAAATATTTAATTAATTTTTTTTTTTATTATTCACTTTCAGACATATTCCATAATTCGTCTATTTCTGTAATTTATCACCCCTTCGGCCCCGACCATGATGAATTGTCAAGTTTCTACTGTATTTAATTTTAATGCCTTGTGACCTTTCCGTAGATACCCATATTGATAACGTTAGAAGCATTTGAATTTCGAACCTTTTTTGAAGTCCGAGTATTTTAGCGAATATTTCTGAACCTGCATTAATTCGTCCAGCCATTAATTTATTGCGTCTTGTATTACTCCAGAATTCTAGGCAATAATTTTAATCTCACTTAATTTTTTCAAAATATCAATGTTTAAGTAGAATTTAGTCAAGATTCGCCGTCTTTTTTAGACCATTTTTGGGTCCCCAGCACCCCTGGGGGACATTTCAACTTCACGTTCGTTTATTTCGTTTATTATATACCGAAATGTAATAAGTACACATTTTTTGCGTAAAATTGTCTGAGGAATCATAATGTCAAAGATTTTGTTTAAATAATTGTAAATTAAAAAAGAAGGGACCTGATAACTCACACCTGCCACCCAAAACCACCCCTTAATCATAGGTGGTGGAATAAGTGTTAGCATAAATTTAATCCTCCGAACACAAAATACGATTCCCTAAAATATCAATCCCAATATATATACACGCACAGATACATATATATATATATATATATATATATATATATATATATATATATATATATATATATATATATATAGGCTGTAAGGGAATTAACTCTTATCCTTTGGGGGTGACGCGACTGTTAATTCCGAAAAAATTCCTGCGGTTTTAGTGTCTACAGGGTGCTATGAGTCACCTCACAAAAGGACGAAAGTTTGTTTGTTTTACACCCTATATATATATATATATATATATATATATATATATATATATATATATATATATATATATATATTATAATTTGATATAAATTAAAAGCGCCTATGATCGAACGCGATTCAATACTCGAACAGTTTCGATATTTATAGGTTTCTTTCAGAAATAATTACATAAATATATAAAATACCAAAACTGTTCGAGTACTGAATCGCGTCCGAGTATAGGGGCTTTTATTCTATAGATAAAAATTAAATGTTGACAAAAATTTGAAAAAAATTGTACTTATTGTAAGGCTTAAGTTCCCTTTTTTTAAATATTTTGTTACATTAACCAATACTTTTTATTACACTAACAAAAGTACATTAAGTTATAGCAACTATGTATCAATTTTTTGGTCATAGCAGTTAATAAATTTTTTAGTCCAACGTTTTTACTAATAATTAATGAAACACTTTACATTACACTCTCTGTTTTGATTCATATGATCAAAATTCATTGATTAAAAGTGGCATTTTTTCAAAATGAAATATTTCATTAATTATTAGCAGATATGGAATACCATAAAGTAACCCTAATGTCAAATAAATTCAAACTCTTTTAATTATCACAACTATTTTTAATCGAATTTTTCCTTGACAAAATTAGACTTATACAGCCTATACAATAAAAACGGCGAGACGCGAAAGTAGGGGCGCTATCCGTTTCCGGACCCGTAGAACACGATTCTGTAGAAGAAAACGCCGTGAGCAGCGGGACCCCATCACGGAAGTCGAATTTTTCCTTTCATCTTCGGTATTGAAAGTCTACAAGCGAAATGTAATTGAAAGTCTATAACCGATTTGTCATTTTGGTGGTTTCAAAACTGATGATGAGTGTCCGGTTGATCGGGGCTTTAAAAGAAGGTTTTAAGTTTTTAAGGACTGAATCTCAGTAAATTTCAATTTTGTGCCGATAGCAGTTAGCAGGAAAAAAGCCAACACAATTCGTATGAGGGCATTCCTATCCATACTTATCCGCCAATTGCCTTTGTGTTTTATTTTTAAATATTAAATAATGAACTTAAATAGTAAACTGGAAGGCCTTTATGAAGATATTTTTTCTTTCCAAAAAAATTCAAAATTTCTATTTTATAAATAATAAAAATCCAAAATTCCTACTTTATAGATAAACAGTGACTTGAATTACATTTTTAAATTACTTAATATTTGTGTATTGCATTTGCTATAAAAGTAAGTTCATTTTTCTTTGAATTTTTTAAAATTACTATTCGCCTACTTGTATTAGAATAAAAATAATGCGTTTAAAACACATTTAACAATACCATTGAATTCCGATGTAAAAATGGGAGAAGTGGCGGGAAAAGTAATGGGTGACGTTATTTATAATACTGTGAACTATAAAAAATATTTTCAAGTTAACTGACTTTTTAGTAACAGCAACTGGACATTTATTTCAGTATACAGTCTGTAGAGAAATATTTTCATTTATACCTACCTAAAAATTCCTATTTTAATACCTAAGAAATAATAATTACTTTTTTCTTAGAATGTGGAACACTGATACCGAAAGGGCAAGCCCTTGTAGTACAGGGTTATGCGGCCACAAAAGGTGATTTTCCATGGCATGCTGGATTATATGAATGGAAAAGTCAGGGATATGAACAGATCTGCGGCGGTTCATTAATAACAGACAAAATTGTTATAACAGGTCAGATGTAATTCATGTATTCAAAAATTATTGAATAAAAGGTTAATAAAGGCACATTTATGTTTTAGCTGCTCATTGTTTCTGGGATTGGTTTCAAAATAGACCAAAAACAAATCCTGAAAAATATGCTGTAGCTGTTGGAAAATTCTATCGTTCGTGGAATAATACAAAAGATCTTCATGCTCAAAAATTTAGTGTACGTTTTCATTTTGCTTATTTTATTTTCTTAAATGTGATAAAAATATTTCAACATTTCCATAAATATATAGGTCGAACAAATATCTATACCAAAGAAGTTTCGAGCCGACGAAAGCAGCTTCGCAAATGACATTGCGTTAATATTACTCAACGATACTGTAAAGTTTACTGCATTAGTACGTCCTATCTGTACAGATTGGAGCAATAGGTTGCAAAAAGTCTTTTTTAAACACGGAACACAGGGATCTGTAAGTAATGTTGCTCAATTACACTTATTGGACAAAAATTTCGTTTAACAATTTAATCGAGCATGAATATTCATATAGCAATAAATATAAAGGTTTAGATGACTGTAAAAGTGAAATAAAAAGGAACATTGGGAGTAATACATCATCAGGGTAAAAGGGATGAAAAGTCAAAGGATTTTTTTTTATTTTATTTTTATCGTGATAACTTATTACTCCCAACGTTTCTTTCCATTCATATAGCAATATTAATTTGTTATTAACGATACCGTTTGGTTTTAATTTAAGAAAAATAATTCACAAAAAGTCTAGACTAAACAAGATTCTCAACCAGGAAACAACCAGAAACAACAAAACCTAAATGTAGAGCATACTTCAGTATTTATTTATATTTGTATATTATAAATATGATAGGTGGCAGGATGGGGCTTGACGGAAGAGTACGGTGAAGCTGCTGAAGAACTTCAAGCAGTTCAGATGCCATATATTGATTTTGAAAGCTGTGTTAATGAAGTTCCACAAACATTTCGTCCATTCTTAACATATGACAAAATATGTGGTGGTTTCACAAATGGTAATTATATTAACTTATCCCTTTCTAAACATTATTTACATTTTCAACACTAGAAATAAGACTAACAGACAATAATAATTGGTAACGAAAAGATTACGCAAACGCCCTTGGTGGTAAAATTAGAACTAGGTAATTTTAAGTTTTATTTCAATACGATATCTTAAATTAATAATATTGAAAATCGATGAAAAAAAATTTTAAAAATGATATAGGTAACTAGAATAAAAAATAAATTAATTAAAACTTATAAAATTTTAAAAAATATCATTTGGTTATAAACAGCTCCACTAAAGATCGCGATGTCTGTGACGTCATTATGTTAGTGTGTCAAATATTATGAAAATTTGGTACGAAAAATTCCTGGTAGTTATTAAATTAATTAATTTGCAATGTGTGACAAAGGACTTGTAAAGGCTAATTCTGGTTACAAAATATCTATCAACTTGGTATATTATTACCATATAACTGTAAAAAAAGGAGACATTTAATTCTTTTTAATTAGGCATTTTTAGTAAATTATTCAATACAAAAATATATAATATATAGCAAGCAATAATTGCATAACAACAATAATTCAAAATAAAAAAATACTATACTGCAACAAAATACTACAACAAAGTAAATATGTAGATGATATTCAGCAAATCCTGTCATCATTTAATTTTAGTGTAGTAATAAGACAACCTACTCGTATTACAAATACAAGTGCAACATGTATTGATAATTTTTTTGTAAATTTTGCTTATCTAGGTTTTGATATTTGTCATAGTTCATTGTCTGATCATACTTACCAGGTGTTAACAATACATGGAAATTGGAAGTCATTCAAACGTTCTATATACTGCGAGCATAGAGATTACTCTGATAATAATACGAAATATTTTTTGTTCCTTCTTGCTAGAGAAAATTGGGATGAGGTGTTTTGTGAGGAGAATCCAAACAAGGCATTTCATACATTTTACTCTATTTATAAATATTATTATGAAGTAGCTTTCCCCAAAAAAAGAATAATTTTAAATAATACTCAAGATCGTAGTAATGAATGGATAACTCCTGAAATAAAAAGAGTATCTGCTGAAAAAAACAAAATCCGTGCTGATATCCGGAAATCAAATGACTCAATGGAAATATCAGAACTTAGAACTTACTATAAAGAATTGTGTAATCATATTAAGACATTAGTTAAAGCCGCTAAGCAGTCGTATTATGATAATAAAATTCAATCATCAGATAATAAAATGAAAGCATGTTGGAATGTTATAAACAACTTAGTTAAACCAAATCAGGTTAAACAAAAAATTATAGAAATCAAGAATCAATCTGGACAAATAATAACCGACCAAAAAGAAATTGCTGAAATTTTTAATGGTTTTTTCACAAATATTGCAAAAAACTTAAATTTAAACAGTGCAAACTTCGATCTTCATATAAATAAATTAGACCAATGTATTTTCCTTTATCCTTGTGATGAACTGGAAATATTTGGAATAATACAAGAATTAAAAAACAAAAACTCATGTGGTTGGGATGACATTCCCAGTCCAGTTATAAAGCAAAGCGCAGATTTTATTATTGTGCCGTTGGCGTACATTATCAATGAGAGCTTACAACAAGGAATCTTTCCTGAAATGCTCAAGAAAGCTGTAGTTGTTCCAGTATTTAAAAAAGACAATCCTTGTGAAATAAAAAATTACAGACCTATATCCCTACTAACAGTATTTTCCAAAATTTTTGAAAAAGTAATATATAATAGGTTAGTAAATTTTTTTACTAAATACGACATTATTAAACAAGAACAACACGGTTTTGTGCGTAAACGATCCATTGACCAAGCTGTTTTTAAGAGTTACATTGAAATTTTCGACGCGCTTAACAATAATGAAATAACAGCCGCTGCTTTTTTAGACTTAAGCAAAGCATTTGACTGCATAGATATAGATTTGCTCATTCATAAACTTAACTGCTACGGTATCAGAGGTACAGCACTGAAACTCATTGCATCATACGTTAGCCAGCGTGAACAGTGTGTCAAAATAACATATCAAAAGAACGATGTGATTAACTATCTGTATTCAGACTACAAGCCAATAACCAGGGGGGTCCCACAAGGGTCCATTTTAGGGCCGTTGCTTTTTATTTTATATATTAATGAACTACCTAGCATAATCCAAAATAAGGTTATCCTCTTTGCTGATGATACAACTGTTTTTTTCCGTAACAGTAATATACATCTACTTAGAGAAAACATTGTGCAAACTCTTTGTGATTTGCAAAAATGGTTTGAAAATAATACATTGAAACTAAACATTGACAAAACACAGTTGGTCTGTTTCAGGAACAATATAGGCAACATTCAGATTAAGGATCAAAAAATTGAATCATTTGACTATGCAAAGTTTCTTGGCATTTATCTTGATAACAAATTGGATGGGAAAAAACATATTGAATTTTTAACCAATAAGTTAGCTAAACTTAGTTTTGCGCTATATAAATTAAGAGATCTTGTAGGCTATTGACTATGTAGTTGAATAAGGAACTAATTCGTAACAGGTGTTTTATTGTTTCATATGTTCAATTATACCCCAAAGATGATAAATTCACAAAGTGCTATTAAATTTAGGCGTGCGTTTTTACGAACGGCGTAAACTTATCGACGCTTACGTTTTTTAACTATAACTCAAAAACTATGCATTTGTCGTAAATACACATGATATGATTTTTTGTAGAGAATTAAATTTCCTATCTAATTGGCACTTTATGAATTCAAAAAACTTTTTTCTCAACAAAATAAGTCAAAAAAACTATTTAAAGAAAAGCTCAAATTTTTCACTTTTTCTTTTTTTTTAAATTTTTGAGTAGTACTTTTTTCTGAGTGAATTTAGGTATAGGGATTGGTTCACAAAAAAGAAAGCTGATGTAATTCCCGTCAGAATGGTGACCGATAAAACTATTTTCGATAACAACCGGCTGAGATACAGTCGTTCAAAGTTACCAACTTTTTTACAATTTTATTACTTTTGACTTTTATACCATGTTATTTGTAATTTTTACACGCAAAAATTATTTTTATTGAGTACAAAAATTATTTCTGCTTTATCAGAGGTAACGATTAAATTATTTGCTAAAAATTTTGATATTCATATGATCTTAGGTATAAAAAGAAGCTTTAATATGGTACTAAATTACAGTTCTAATTTTTTAAAAAATTAAATGTACCTATTATATTTCTCTCATAATGTTTTCAAATTCAATATCTTCATCAACATCGTTTTGGACATCTCCTTCTGTAATTTCTGGAACATCCGCATGTTCACAATTTTCTGGAACATCCGCATTTTCGCAAATAAATTGTTTGCAGCTAATTCCTAATTTTCTACAGCTGCAATTTCCGTGACAACCGTTTATACACCCGCAAGCTATTTGTTCCAGTAAATTCTGCAGTGCAGGAGGTTTTGTTGTTTTAATTGGCACTAATCCATTTTTAGAATTTTTCCAAACCCACTCAAATGGATTTAAAATATTTCCTTCCCACTGTTGAATTTGGTGGTACGTCCTTAAACCGTGATATTTATTGGCATCAGAAGCTAGTGGGAAATTGGTTAGAGAAAATTTTGTGCTTTTTGATAATTTTTGAAAAAGTTGTAACCGAGAACTACCTAAACTGTTGGCCTTAATGCCATAAAGAGAAATTACGATTTAATTCTATTACGTAAATTGTGGCTGTAGAAAATTATAGGAATTAGCTGTTCCATGTTCTGCAAAGAATGTATGGGCCTAAATTGTGAAAATGCAGATGTTCCAGAAATGACAGAAGAGGATGTCCAAAACGATGTTGATGAAGATATTGATATTGAATTTGAAAACATTATGAGAGAAATATAATAGGTACATGTAACTTTTAAAAAAAATTAGAACTATAAATTAGTACAATATTAATTTTTTTTTTATACCTAAGATCATATGAATATCAAAATTTTTAGCAAATAATTTAATCGTTACCTCTGATAAAGCAGAAATAATTTTTGTACTCAATAAAAATAATTTTTGCGTGTAAAAATTACAAATAACATGGTATAAAAGTCAAAAGTAATAAAATTGTAAAAAAGTAGGTAACTTTGAACGACTGTATCTCAGCCGGTTGTTATCGAAAATAGTTTTATTGGTCACCATTCTGACGGGAATTACATCAGCTTTCTTTTTTGTGAACCAATCCCTATACCTAAATTCACTCAGAAAAAAGTACTACCCAAAAATTTAAAAAAAAAAGAAAAATTGAAAAATTTGAGCTTTTCTTTAAATAGTTCTTTTGACTTATTTTGTTGAGAAAAAAGTTTTTTGAATTCATAAAGTGCCATTTAGATAGGAAAATTAGTTCTCTACAAAAGATCATATCATGTGTATTTACGACAAATGCATAGTTTTTGAGTTATAGTTAAAAAACGTAAGCGTCGATAAGTTTACGCCGTTCGTAAAAACGCACGCCTAAATTTAATAGCACTTTGTGAATTTATCATCTTGGGGGTACAACTGAACATATGAAACAATAAAACACCTGTTACAAATTAGTTCCTTTTCCCCCTGTTTTTTTGTACATAGTCAATAGCCTATTGTGTCATTTGATATTTTGATACAAACCTATTATGCACAAATTCATTCGAATATAAAATATGGGATTTTATTTTGGGGAAATTCAGTGTTAGTAGAAAAAGTGTTACTTGCACAAAAGAGATGTCTAAGAATCATGGTAAATGCCAAATCTACGGAACACGCTCGTCCAATTTTCAGGGATTTAAAGATACTTACAGTGATTGATACTTATATTATGGAGTGTGCAATATTTGTGAAAAATAACTATCAATTATTTGAGAAATATCAGTACGATCATTCATACAATACACGAGGCGCGGATAAACTTGTAACTATTCAGTCAACAAAGACGTATATAAATATTGGAGTGCTAAACATGTGTATTAAAATTTTTAATAACATTCCAACACATTTAAAAAATTTAAATAATAGGCAATTTAAGAATGAATTAAAAAGTTTTTTGTTGACAAAGAATTTTTATAATATTAAGGAATTTATGGAATGACTTATTCTATGTACTCTGTACTTTATTGAATAAAGATTATTATTATTATTATTATGTATTTTCAGGTAAATTAACATTATGACATATGCACTCGAGTGGTCTCGGGAACGGTCGGTTCCCGAAACCACTATATTATCAGGTTTATTTTTAACCCGATTAATTATTTTAAAAATAGTATTTTAAAAACGATAACTATTTTAAAAATAGTATTTGCATTTTCCTATTTTATTTTAAGGGGGACCACTAGTGTGACCGCCTGAAAAAAAGGTGATTTTTGGGAATTTTTTAAAAGAAAACTACTGTATGGAATGTTTTAATATTTTCAGGATATATTCGTTGATATATATTAAATTCATAATAAAATTTTTGGGCCAAAAAATTGAAAATTCAGTGAGTTATTCAAGATCTCTCAAGGCTCCAAAAAAAAGTTCCCCCACTGTTGCAGTGATAGCGGCCTTCACACTGCCTGAAATAAAAAAAACCAAAAAGCCCATTAAACAAAAAGGTCCGTACCGTAAACCTCAATCGAAAAAAAAAGTTGAAATTTAACAAAATGGCGGAATTTTAAAAAAAAAAAAGTTTCAAATTTTGCGCGAAAATTTGATGGTTTTTGGCTTGCGAAAATTACATTTTTTATTCGATCGGAAAACTGGAGGCTCATGGTACGAAGAAATGTATATAAAAGAAGCTGCAATAAGAATTAAATTTAATCAACGTAGTTTTAAGTTTAGTTAAAACGAAATCATTAAGAATTAAATTGATCGAATGATTTGTCTTCGAGTTATAACTGCAGCAAATTTGAAAAATGTAGTTTTTCGTAATTTTACTTTTTAGTTTTAATCACTGAAAATTTTAACCAAAATTATTTACGATGTACTCATTATAACGGTCATAGTAAAACTAGATGAGTCGTTTAAATGTGCCAGGGTCTTCTCCACAACATATGACTGGCAGCCACATCCAGAAACTCCCGAACTATCAACCTTCATACATTTCTCAATACCTCAAAGTTAACAATGAAAATCAGAATCCACTCTTCGAATGGCTGTAACTCAAAAACTATTTGAGATATGCAGTTGAAATTTTAGTATGTTATTTTTAAAGGTATAGACTATCGAAACATGCAAATTTTTTGAAAACGTCACACTAGTGGTCCCCCTTAAATTCTGCATCGTTCTGCCTACTGTAACTTTTGATATTCTTCAAATAAATTTTGATGAAGAAATTTTAAGGATTTAAACAATATATTAAACGGAAAAAAATTTTGATTTTTTGAAAATTTCAGAATAATGTAGTGTAATTCTTTAAATGTTTAACAATAATTATTTTTATTTTACAGGCACTAGTCTTTGTACTGGCGACAGCGGCGGAGGTTATGCATTTAGAAAAAATAATCGATTTTTCATTGAGGGTATTGTAAGTGTTGCACCAGCAAAAGGACCAACATGTGATTCCTATAAATATGCAGCATTTACTAAAATTGGAGAGCATATAAACTGGCTAATTGATCTTCAGCGGAACCTTGACAGAAAGTAAATTTCTAAATGTTCAAGAGATGTTTCAACAAAAGATAACTACGACTACATTCGTTTAATAGTTAATAAGGGACAAGCGCGTAATATCACGATGATAAAGACAGAGTTGCAGAACGTAGCTGTTAAACAACGCGTGATTTATTACTCCCATAGTTATATACTACTACAAACAATTAAGGAAGCAAAAAAAAATTGTTAATTTTTTAGTGATTTTTGAAGGACTGTATTCACGTGAAAAATGGTCGTATCGAGATGTTTAAAAAAGTATTTGGAAGCTCCAAGATTATAGTTTTCAGATGTTTCGTCCACAAATTTTTAGGAGTGACAGTTATCAAGCAATTATAAAGAATAACACAAAAAAGTTATGTTATGTTATGTTAAATTCGTACAAACATTAGACTCACCATCAATATTCGCAGGGATGCCGACGATTTTTCGCAACAAGGAAAAAAGTCCCTTTTTTCACATTTTTCAGATTAAAATTAAGGATGAAAAAATTTTTTTTCCTAAAGTACGTGGCATAGCCTTGTAGGAAATTTATTCCATATTCCAAAACTGCCCTTCAATTTTATGTCTGATCACTGGTTACTGAGATATCGATGGTTAAAGCAAAAAGGATCCTTTTTCATTCAAAGTTGGATACCTCCAGAACAAATCAACGTAGAGAAAAATTTTAAAAAGGAATTTGAAGCTGAATAAACAGGCTATCATGTCAATACCATGGTTTTACTGTAAAAAAATTTTTCAAGCCCGTAGACCAAAAAAAAAAAGATCAAAAAATTTTCAAAAAGTTTTTTTGTGTTATTTCTTATAATTGCTCGATAACTGTCACTCCTAAAAATTTTTGGACGAAAGATCTGAAAACTAGAATCTTTTTTTAACATCTCGATATGACCATTTTCCACTTAAATACAGCCCTTCAAAAATCACTAAAAAATAAACAATTTTTTTTTTTTTGCTCCCTTAATTGTTTGTAGTAGTATATTTGTGTTAATATCAAATCTGATCTTAAATATTGGTTTAAAATAAAGCAAAACGCAGGTGCAATCCTAACATATAAATACAACAACATATAAATACAACAACTAACATATAAATATAACAAAAAATAACCCTATAATTAGGAAAATAATTCTAACCTAAATATTAAATAATGACTGAAAATGACATTTGTAAACCATTCATCTTTTGTAAAACTGTACAATTTAAAAATAATAAAACATTTTATATATTTATACCTACCAACTTTTGCTTCCTATAAGAAAAGTCATAAGGAGATTACCAGAGCTTAACAAAGTATCAACCAGCGCTTAAATATTGTAAATCTTCAAACTGGCTAGATACAACAACAAATGCCTAATTGCTGTTCTTACATGAAGTCACACGGTCCATACAGAAACTCTAGTAAAATAAAATTAGTGTGAGTGATCATTGGTGTGTTAACATTTAATTTACGTTTCTTTTAAAATTCATTTTGTGGTAAAATTTTCAATAATTAAATTTAATTTCAAATATTATCGAGTGCTTGTGAAACATTACTACGTATGACAATATTTTGTTTGCATTTAAACACACGTAGTATTCACATGTTCACTTATCGTTCAGCTAAACTGAAACTTTAAGCACCTTATTTCTTTGGTTAGTATGACCAAAATCCAAATGTTTAAATTGTTAAATTGATTAATGTCCGCAAATTATGGGCAATATAAAGCAAAATTAAAATGCTGTTGCCCGTATAATTAAAAATATCGACACATCTTTGCTGTTAAGATGGGTTGGGGAAGAATCTACTTGGCTAAAAGCTGCTCAGTTTTTTTCACAATTGAACCAATATATGAATGTAGAGTTGCCAAAAAATACTTTCTTGTAACAATATAAACAAAGTTCAATTAATCTAGCGAATTTCGAGAATATAAATTCAGCTATTACAGTTGTTCTTATGACGCGACTGGAACCCTGGACTTTATATATATATATATATATATATATATATATATATATATATATATCGTCGGTGAAAAGTGTTAACCTTCTAACTCCACATAAACTGGTAATGACTTTTTGGGTATCATTAGAAAGATAAAAAAATATCCTATTCAGTGGTAAACCTTCTTACTCCATACAAACATCCACATATTTTTACTGCAAACCATATCAATAATTCATATTAACTCCATAAGATCTTAATTGCCACCGAAAAACTTTTAACTCCAATGAACAGCTGATCAGATGTCATTTTTGTAGGCTTATTTGACAAAAAAATATTGTTGAATTGTTAAAATATTTTCAAAAGTTGTTTGTTCAAGTTTCATCGTATACAATTTTTAAATTTATTTTAAGATTGTGATTGATTTCCATAAATGGTAAGTTTTTAATCTCGAATATAGCAGTTTTATATTATATTTGTAATTATATGAAATATTGTATTTAATTACGCATTATCATTGTTTGTTTTGATAATCTAAATTTTAAATAAAATAATAACGTATTTAGTAATCTAATTTTCATATTTAATAAACTTTCTTAAATGTGACTGTTAGTTTTATATTGTTAGTTTATATTATGTATTGACATATAAAATAAATGTGTAATTGAAGCAGTCACATACGACCAAGTTCCGACCTTAATAGCATTCTGTTATATAGTAATTGATTGGTATCCGTAGTTACGCTTTCAAATAATTATTGTCAAAATATAATATTGATAATAAAATTTAACTTCTTTGAGAAGAAACTGCAAAATTTTGAAACAAAAAAAAGTGTTATTCGCTTTATTTTCAAAATACGTACGTATACAAATTATGTCCTGCAATAATTATAGTCGCATTTGCTCAATAGTCGCAATTGACATTATATTATTTTATTAAATTTTACCCGTCTCACCCTTGTTACCTGCTTCAAGAAAAATGTCTAGAAACTGGCTTTACGCTTTGTCTAGTAGTATAATATAATAGTGTTCGTTGGTCTGTGATATATATATATATATATATATATATATATATATATATATATATATATATATATATATATATATATATATATATATATATACTTAATAAATTTCTAACACTGACTGACTGACAGTGTACAGCCCAAACCTTTGAGTTCAGAAGAATGAAATTTTGCACAAGAGTTCCTTATGTAATGTAGGTGAGCACTAAGAAAGGATTTTTGAAAATTCCTCCTCTAAGTTGGTTAAATACGGGATTGAAAAATCGTATGGCAATTCGTCATTTTTGAAGAAAAAAAAAAATACATGCATTGTCTTGTCTTTACAAGACACACATTTCCCTTACCCATCTCATAAATACAGAAGTTTGTTTATTATTTTGGTTGTAGACACTATTTTTTGTTTGTTTAACTATTTAAGAACGCTATTCATATTTTAACTTTTTACCTTTGTCGTGGAGTTGTCACCATTGTTACTGATTGTATTAAAATATTAAAGGCTTCTTCTGGTTATAAATTATATTTAAGTATATTATTAGTATTTAATAAATTATGGGTTAAAATAAAACTGTGATCCGACATTGCGTCAAGTGATTTTAAATCTATATGAAAAGACATGGTCCCACAGTAAAATAGCGGACCACCCCGGATGCTCATATATATATATATATATATATATATATATATATATATATATATATATATATATATATATATATATATATATATATATATATATATACTCGCTAAGAAAGAGTTTTGCATAACTTTTTGTTTAACCGTCGAAATTTACGAAAAACAGTAAAATATCAATTTTTTATTACAGTATACAGCAATCTATGGACGATTTACAAAAAAAATCATACAAATTTTAAAAAGTTGCTGAATATTTGGAAAAAAATACTTTTTGTAATTTTTAAGTATTAATAAATATTTCTATAGATACCACCAATAATATTTTTACCTATGACTACTATGAAATTACTTATTTACTGTACAAAATACTATTTTAAATAAATTCAAATAAATGGTTTGATGAATTTTGACTAAATGTTACACAAACCCTTTTAAAATCTCGGAATAAATAAACATCAGTATAAAATTGATTCCCAGGAGTCTGAAGCAATAAAAATTACGCAAAACTAAATGACCAAAAGTACTCCATTCCTAAAAATCTAAATAAGTATGGTTGTCTACTGAAAAGTCACAAGCTGTTAAAATTAGGTATCTATATTTCTGAAATAAGAATACGGCTACGCTGAAGTCGTTTGACGAGCAGACCAACTTTCAAAAATTAGTTCACTGGTGGATACGTGATACCCTATATTCTAATATAGACTATTCTAAAGTAAACGGCTGGACGAATCTCTACCAGATTTTGCTGAAATAGTATTGAGATCCTAAAAAATGAAAGCTCTCCAGAATGGATGGATCTCGACCAAATTTTGCTAAAACATTGCTGAGGTCATGAAATAAACGAATGTGAAGTTGAAGTGACCCCCTAGAGTGCTGAGGACCCAAAAATGGTCTAAAAAAGACGGCGAATCTTGACTAAATTTTACTTGAACAATATTGATATCCTGAAAAAATTAAGTGAGATTAAAATTATTGCCTAGGATTCTGGAGTAATACAAAACGCAAAAAATTAATGGCTGAACGAATTAATGCAGGTTCAGAAATGTTCTCCAAAACACTCGGACTTCAAAAAAGGTTAAAAATTCAACTGCTTCTAAAGTTATCAATATGGGTATCTACGAAAAGGTCTCAAGGCATGAAAATTAAATACAGTAGAAACTCGACAATTCATCATGCTCGGGACCGGAGGGGTAATGAATTACAGAAATAGAAGAATTATGAAATATTAATTATTTAATTATAAAAATTAATTAAATATTTTTACTTATTTAAAGAAAGATATCCCTTTATTTTGAGTGTTTCTTTGTTTAATGGAATTTTTACAACTAAGTACGACACACTTTAATTTTTTTCTATTTAAATTTCAAAAGTTAATTAGAAAAACAAGTACACTAGGTACATTCTTTTAGGAGCGACGAATTGTTATAGAATATGATGAGTTACAGAGTGACGAAATATCGAGTTTCTACTGTACACTCTAAATATGCATATTATATCTATTTTAAGATTGTTGGGGAGGCATGAGGAATGAATTCACCGTGAGGAGAGGATGAAATAAACGTTGTAGACGAAAAACCATATAACCAATTTATTAATATACGAATTACAAAGAAACAGTACGTATTGAACTTGAAAGTTAACGAAATCGAATAAAGCCCTTCGACTGGCTCCGAAAATGAGATTGAATTTGATTTACATAAAATCCACCAAAGATCATTGGACGAGCGGAGCGGAACACTAAAAGAAACTGATTTTATAAAGAAATTTAAATATCTAATTTAAATGTAAAGTGAGTTCAAAATTAACCCCCAGCACTATCGAATAGGATTAAAATTAAACCGTTGAATTTTGACAATATTTTATGAAAATTAAATATGTTATGGAAATATGAATATGGTTAATTTAGGATTGTTAGGCGAGAATTATGCTCAAAATTTTAGAACATCAAATTTGAATGAACCTGGGGGTCAGAATTGTCCGCCAGGACCATCAAATAAGACCCAAATTAATTGTGATATTAAACTTGTCCCCTACAGTCTTGGTGCCCCAAGAAAAGCCTAAAATGGAAATACTCCTAAAACTACCTATTGATACGGGTATTTAGGTACATAAAGGTGCGGAAATTAGCCATGCTATTCAGAGCAAATCCGGATTTTAGTTTGCACACAAAAGTTCATAAGCATTAAACGTTTCGTTCGAAATTTATCGTGGCGACACACACACACACACACACACATATACATATATATATATATATATATATATATATATATATATATATATATATATATATATATATATATATATATATATATACAGTGGCCATCCAATGGTACGTACTCCGATTTTACGTAGTGACGTCAGCGATTTAGTGGGGTTCCCCTCTCACAGATATGTTGTTGTTTGTCTGTGTTGGTGAAAATTTATGTACCAAGCCCGAGTCAGGGCCGTAGGTAATATTGTCTGAGGGTCTCGTAGCCTTTAAAAATTTTAAAATTTCACTGAAGATATATATGCACATATTCTGTATACGTAATATGCAAAATGCAAATGTAAAATAAGTAACGTAAAATTCTAGAATATTCTAATCATCAACTAGCAGAGATATCAAAAAACAAACTTCGCCGTTGAATTAGTCATTAAAAATGAGATTAAACAGTGTAGTTTGACAAAAATTCTAGAATGTTCTATTTGTCAACTAGCAAAGATATTAAAAAATCAATTGTACCATTTAATTGTCCATTGAAAAAGAGATCAAATTACACATTTTGACAAATGTTCTGGAATATTCTATTCGTCAACTAGCAAAGATATTCAAAAACAAACGTCGCCATTGAATTGAGTACCAAAATGTAGACCAAATAGCATATTTTGAGAAGTGTTCTAGAATATTCTATTTGTCAACTAACAAAGATATTGGAAAATCTACTGCACCACTTAATTGTCCAACCGAAATTAAACTAATGTAAACCAAATGTCCGATTTTAACAAACAATTTTTGCTATCTGACGAATAGAATATTCTAGAACATTTATGAAAATGTGCTATTCCGTCTTTTATTCGATGACCAATTAAATGGTGCAATCGATTTTTCGATATCTTTGTTAGTTGACGAATAGAACATTCTAGAATTTTTGTAAAAATGCGCTGCTTATTCTAATTTTTAGTGCGCAATTCAATAGTGAAGTTTGTTTTTTGGTATCTTTGCCAATTCACGAGTAGAATATTCTAGAATTTTTGTCAGCTTCCGCTATTTGGCGTCTTTTACGCTGATGAATGCGATAGTGAAGTTGATTTTTGGACAGTTTTCTAAAAGTTGTCACTCATATTTATTAGTATAACATTCGATTTCCTTTGTCTACACAACCGAATTTTAAGTGTAAATTGTCTCTTAAGATAATATTGTTTTAAATAAATTCAGATAAATAATATTTACCAACCCCCCAAAACAAAAGTTTACCGACGCCCCTGATCTTCCGATTTTACGTACTTCCCCTTAAATTTGCACCGACCACTACGTAAAATTGGATTTGTGGTGTATATATATATATATATATATATATATATATATATATATATATATATATATATATATATATATATGTACAGTCGACTCTCGTTAATTCGAAACTCGAGGGACTCTGAAAATATTACGAATTATAGAGAGGTTCTAATTATCCCAGGTAACAATTTTATTTTTTTAAGCATTTGCGATGAATGAACTTGAACTTGTCTCAAAGTGTACTTACAATCTTTCTGTCTCTTTCTCGCTACAATTTTGAATTTACCAAAATATATATAAAATATATATAATAAAAAAAATGAGAGTAGTTCTTATTATTAAACAAAACCGAAAAAGTTTTTTTAAGTTGTTAAGCGTTTACAAATGAGACAATTTTCTTACATTTTAAGGTTATTTTGTTACAGATTCAGTTAAAAAAAAATAATGTAAGCTTACGAGATTGTATATTATATAATACAATCGTTCCTCTAGTGACCTAACAAAAGTTCCTCTAGTGACTATCTTGGAAGTCATAGACGTTCGTCAGGTGGGGTAAATGTTTAGTTAACGTAACAAATTGAAATCTTTTCAACAATATTATTATAAAAAATTATGTTTAAGTCATAGTAGACAGAGAAAGGTACACTACATTTGAAACCAAAATAAGCTTTTTTTGCGCAATTCGCCATCGACGTCATAATTACGGCACATATTTGAATTTTTAGAAAAAGACAACATTTCAAATATTTATTATTTAAATTAGTGTGAATAGTGAGGACATTGGTCCGCACAAACTCGTTCCCAGTTTTTTATAGTGAGCTCTAGCACATACTACGTCGTCAAAAGTATGGCGATACCTTGACGCGGGGGAGGGGTCCCACACTTTTGACACGGCAGTGCACCACAACATTAAGTACAGTACCGGGTCAAAAGTGGGCACCCCCTGGATCAAGGTGTCATCATACTTTTGACGATGTAGTATGTAGTAGAGCCCACTATAAAAAATGTGTGATCTCGTTTGTGCAGACCAGTGTCTTCACTCTAGACCAGGGCTTCTTAAACTTTTTTCATTCGCGACCCCAAATAGAGATATATAAATATTTTATAAGGGTTTATTGATTAGATCACAATATATATATATATATATATATATATATATATATATATATATATATATATATATATATATATATATATATATATAATATAAGAAATTTTTCGCTATGACCCCAAGATTTCGCTAAGCGCTCATAGTTTAAGAAGCCCTGCTCTAGACTAATATACGTACATAACTACATACGTATCACACACGACACACACTACACGGTAAATAGCTACCTCACAAAGTACCACACGGCAGGTACACGGGGTATGTATGTAGTGAGTATGCAAGTATTAGATGTGACGCCTATGTGCGTATAGACAAGAGTAAACATAGTATGTGGATGACGTATGTGTATGTCTATTTCACTCGAAGTGTGACTATCTCAGAAGTGACTAACTTGGACGGCTACTGTAGGAAGATTGTTACTTTAGAGTCGTTTGACGAGCGGAGCCAGGCAATATAAATAATTGATGTTGTACAGAATTTCCGAATATCTAATTTAAAATTGATCTAATCATTTGACCAATAATTAAGATAATTTTATGCGAGTGAAACCGCGGGTTACAGCTAGTCTATATATATATATATATATATATATATATATATATATATATATATATATATATATATATATATATATATATAGCGTGAGTTTTTCGAGAGTTGCCATTTTGATTACAGCCAAAACGTTGATTTAATCGAAAAATTGTTAAAATAAGAGTTGTAGAGTTGTAGATATCGACGGGGGCAACCGATTGCTATAATCAGGAGCTTTATAGCTCTTATTATTTTCGAGTTATGATACACACTTATAGGTTTTTAAATGGAAACATATGTTTAAAAGTTTTTCAAAAATTTGTTTATGATTCGAAAGTACCAGTAACACTCAAATTTTCATTGTTTTATCATATTTTTGAGTAATTACGTTTTAAAAATGACACTTTTAAATTTCGTACTCAAGTACTTGCAAACGATTAGGATTTTACGTAATTTAAAAAGATATTAGCTGAATATGGCTGCCATTTGTAACAATGTAGTAACGAAATATGAAACGATTATTACGTTTTCTATCGGGAATTAAAATTATTAAATAGAGTAAATTATCATATAAAAATGATAACTAAGTACAATAAGGAAATATCAGTTTTAATTCATTGAAAAATAAAAAAATAATTTTCTGAAATATCACTGTTTGATAGATACACAGGCGTCTAAACATATTTTTGTAGCAAGTATTTTTAAAGGAAATGAAAAGTTTTTTGTGAAAAAACTTCTCCTTTTTAATTTGGTTTTTAATAAAAAGAAAATACTATTAAATTTCAAATATTTTTACACTATTTGAGTACATTTATCAATAATATTTTCGTTTCCAGTTAACCTCACTTTGCTACTATTAAGAAACGCCAATGTCACTTTGGTTTGTACTGGGTATGTACATTTATTTTACTGCCACCTGCCGTTCTATAAATAAATAAAAAATAAATATATTTTTCAGTAAATTAATGAATAACTTCAAATTCTTTTTAAATTAAGTTACTTTAAATACTAATTTTTTAAAGTAATTTGATTTTTTAATGCAAAAATGATAGAAACTTGAAATAGACCCCGACATATATACTTCAAAATTACTACAATTTGTATTACAGAGAATGATACTAAATAAGGTTCTTTTCTTAAATGTAATAGGAATGTTAACCGACTCAAACACTGTCGGTTGAAGTAGCCTCAAATACATTTGCATATTTCTACCGCCTAATTCCTAAATTAAAGAAAAATTCAAAAAATAAACTTGGGTAATTTTTTTTCTTCATTTCTATTTTTAATTGATGCATTAGATCAGTTTTATCGAAAAATTAACATATGGTCTCATTTAAAAATCTGTAAGTTTTTATCTTAACTCGAAAACCATAAGAGCTCCTGACTATAGAAATCAGCTGCCCCCGTCAATATCTATAACTCTTATTTGAATAATTTTTCGATTAGATCAACGGTTTGTCTGTAATCAAAATGGCAACTCTCGAAAAACTCAGCCTGTATAGAAATACACAATTGTATCTTCATTTTTCAAAAACAATTTTAAAAAAAATACTACAATGTTAAAATTCTTTAGCAAACAATACGATTTTAATTAAATATTTAATGAAATTTAAATTACGACACTAACTTTACTGATTCAGTAATCAATAATAAAATTCATGCTTATAAAATAATACAAATAAATTTAAACATTTCAATATAATTAAATCGAATATGTACATTAAAAAATAAACAATTATTTTTTATATAAAGACTGAAGTTTCATGATAACAATATCCCGTCAAAATGCATACTAAAATTCTTATTATTTTTTATATAACAATAATGGTAAGATATCACGTTTCTTGTAGCGTTAATGTAGCGAAGAAGTTTAAGTGTAATCAAAAATTTCATTAAAGAATTATAACCTATACAACCAACTTCTTCAGTTACGTACTACGATTTAAATTATTTCACTAACATCACTACTTTTTTTCAGTTTATATGCTACAGCCAAAGCAGAGCCATATTTACTGAGGATTTTGATGACGATATTGATATAGGATCTGACCTGGAATCAAAGTATACTTCAAAAACTGAAGAAAATAGTTCACAATCTAGTTCATCACATTCGAGTTCAAGCTATTCAACAAATACAGAATTTGTTGAAGGAAAACAACTTGTAAAAACTTCAAAAGCATCTAACTCTAATTCAAATCAACAAAAATCATCTTTTAAACTAACTAATAAAAATGTTGGAGTGGATGGAAAAATTCATCAATCTTCTCAGTCTAATGGTACTTCATCGGCAAACAAACATTCCTCGAGTTCTTCAACGAAAAAGATCATAATGTTAGACACCAACAAACAAACATCTAACAATGATAATGAAGAATCCAGTAAACAGACACCTCCAACTAACTCAAATAAGAATAATAATATTAACGGGTTACCGGCTAACAATAATATAAACCAGAAACAAACCTCTTATAACAGTAACAATAAATCCATTAATCAAGCCAACGCTGCCATTCAAGATAACGGAGACAGTAATAATTCTGGAAAAAATACTATTATTCAAAAACAAGCCGCCTATAACAACAATGAAAGTTCCGTTAATCAAGCCAATGCGGTCATCCAGGATGATTCAAATAATAACAATTCTGGAAAAAATACTATTACCCAAAAACAAGCCACTTATAACAACAATGAAAGTTCCGTTAATCAAGCCAATGCGGTCATCCAGGATAATTCAAATAATAACAATTCTGAAAAAAATACTATTATCCAAAAACAAGCCACTTATAACAACAATGAAAGTTCCGTTAATCAAGCCAATGCGGTCATCCAAGATAATTCAAATGATAGCAATTCTGGAAAAAATACTATTATCCAAAAACAGGCCAATTATAACAACAAAGAAAGTTCCGTTAATCAAGCCAATGCGGTCATTCAGGATAATTCAAATAATCACAATTCTGGAAAAAATACTATTACCCAAAAACAAGCCACTTATAACAACAATGAAAGTTCCGTTAATCAAGCCAATGCGGTCATCCAGGATAATTCAAATAATAACAATTCTGAAAAAAATACTATTATCCAAAAACAAGCCACTTATAACAACAATGAAAGTTCCGTTAATCAAGCCAATGCGGTCATCCAAGATAATTCAAATAATAACAATTCTGGAAAAAATACTATTATCCAAAAACAAGCCACTTATAACAACAATGAAAGTTCCGTTAATCAAGCCAATGCGGTCATCCAAGATAATTCAAATAATAACAATTCTGAAAAAAATACTATTATCCAAAAACAAGCCACTTATAACAACAATGAAAGTTCCGTTAATCAAGCCAATGCGGTCATCCAAGATAATTCAAATAATAACAATTCTGGAAAAAATACTATTATCCAAAAACAAGCCACTTATAACAACAATGAAAGTTCCGTTAATCAAGCCAATGCAGTCATCCAGGATAATTCAAATAATCACAATTCTGAAAAAAATACTATTATCCAAAAACAAGCCACTTATAACAACAATGAAAGTTCCGTTAATCAAGCTAATGCGGTCATCCAAGATAATTCAAATGATAGCAATTCTGGAAAAAATACTATTATCCAAAAACAGGCCAATTATAACAACAAAGAAAGTTCCGTTAATCAAGCCAATGCGGTCATCCAGGATAATTCAAATAATAACAATTCTGGAAAAAATACTATTATCCAAGAACAAGCCACTTATATCAACAATAAAAGTTCTGTTAATCAAGCCAATGCGGTAATCCAGGATAATTCCAATAATAATAACAATTCTGGAAAAAATACCATTATCCAAAAACCATCCACCTATAACAACAATGAAAGTTCCCTTAATCAAGCCAATGCGGTCATCGAGGATAATTCAAATAATAACAATTCTGCAAAAAATACTATTATCCAAAAACAAGCGACTTATAACAACAATGAAAGTTCCGTTAATCAAGCCAATGCAGTCATCCAGGATAATTCAAATAATAACAATTCTGAAAAAAATACTATTATCCAAAAACAAGCGACTAATAACAACAATGAAAGTTCCGTTAATCAAGCCAATGCAGTCATCCAGGATAATTCAAATAATCACAATTCTGGAAAAACTACTATTATCCAAAAACAAGCCACTTATAACAACAATGAAAGTTCCGTTAATCAAGCTAATGCGGTCATCCAAGATAATTCAAATAATAACAATTCTGTAAAAAATACTATTATCCAAAAACAGGCCAATTATAACAACAATGAAAGTTCCGTTAATCAAGCCAATGCGGTCATCCAGGATAATTCAAATAATAACAATTCTGGAAAAAATACTATTATCCAAGAACAAACCACTTATATCAATAATAAAAGTTCTGTTAATCAAGCCAATGCGGTAATCCAGGATAATTCAAATAATAACAATTCTGGAAAAAATACCATTATCCAAAAACCATCCACCTATAACAACAATGAAAGTTCCGTTAATCAAGGCAATGCGGTCATCCAGGATAATTCAAATAATAACAATTCTGAAAAAAATACTATTATCCAAAAACAGGCCAATTATAACAACAATGAAAGTTCCGTTAATCAAGCCAATGCGGTCATCCAGGATAATTCAAATAATAACAATTCTGAAAAAAGTACTGTCATCCAGAAGCAAGTCAATTACAACAATAATGAAGGGTCTACTAACCAAGCGAATGCCGTCATTCATGACAATTCAAGTAATAGTGGTTCTACCAAAAATACAATAGTACAAACGCAAACCAGCAATAATGAGGGATATGATAATCAATCCAGTGCTGCAACCCAAGACAATTCAAATACTAATGACTCGACAAGAAAAACTATCATCCAAAAACAAGCCACCTACAACAATGAAAATTCCGTTAATCAAGCCAATGCTGTCATCCAGGATAATTCAAATAATAATAATTCTGCAGAAAATACTATCATCCAGAAGCAAATCAGTTACAACAATAACGAAGGATCCACTAATCAAGCCAATGCGGCCATTCAGGACAATTCAAATGATAGTGGTTCTACAAGAAATACAATATTACAAACACAAACCACTTATGGCAATAATGATGGCTCTAGGAAGCAATCCACTGCTGATGTCCAGGGAGATACAAATACTAATGACTCTACAAGAAATACTGTTATCCAAAAACAAGCCACTTACAACAACAATGAAGGTTCCATTAATCAAGCCAATGCTCTCATTCAGGATAATTCAGATAATAATACTTCTGGAAAAAATACTATTATGCAGAAACAAATCAGTTACAACAATAACGAAGGATCTATTAATCAAGCCAATGTCGCCATTCAAGACAATTCAAATAATGGGGGTTCTACCGAAAACACAGTAGTTCAACGACAAACCGTTTATAGTAATAATGAAGAATCTAATAATGATCAATCCAATGCTGCTACTGAGGACAATTCAAATGCTAATGACTCTACAAGAAAGACCATTATCCAAAAACAAGCCACCTACAAAAATGAAAACTCCGTTAATCAAGCCAATGCTATCATCCAGGATAATTCAAATAATAATAATTCTGGAGAAAATACTATCATCCAGAGACAAATTACTGACAAAAATAACGAAGGATCCACTAATAAAGCCAATGCGGCCATTCAGGACAATTCAAATAATGGGGGTTCTATTGAAAACACAGTAGTTCAACGACAAATCGTTTATAGCAATAATGAAGAATCTAATAATGATCAATCCAATGCTGCTACTGAGGACAATTCAAATGCTAATGACTCTACAAGAAAGACCATTATCCAGAAACAAGCCACCTACAACAATGAAAACTCCGTTAATCAAGCCAATGCTATCATCCAGGACAATTCAAATAATAATAATTCTGAAAAAAATACTATCATCGAGAAACAAATTACTGATAACAATAACAGAGGATCCACTAATCAAGCCAATGCGGCCATTCAAGACAATTCAAATAATGGGGTTTCTACTAGAAATATACTAGTTCAACGGCAAACCACTTATAGCAATAATGGGAAGTCTAGTAACCATGCCCATCCTGCTACCGAGGACAAATCAAATGCTAATGACAATACAAGAAATACTGTCATCCAAAAGCAAATCACTTACAACGATAATGAAGGGTCCGCTAATCAAGCCGATGCTTTCATTCAAAACAATTCTAGTAATAATAATTCAACAAAAAATACAATAGTTCAAAGACAAAGCACTTATAGCAGTAATGAAGAGTCCAACAATCAAGCCAATGCTGCTACCCAGGACAATTCAGACAGTAGTGATTCTACAAAAAATATTATCATGCAAAAACAAATCACTTATAAGAATAATGAGGATTCCATTGATCAAACTAATATTGGCATTCAGAATAGTTTCAATAATAATGACTCTAGGACAAGTGTTTCAAGACAGGGTGTATCTTCTTATCAAAAGACTTTAGATGACAGTGATGCTTCAGAAAGCAATATCGCGCAAAAGCGTATTTCTTACAAACGTGACGGATCTACAAACGACGATAATGATCAAACTGATGCTGTAATTCGAGATAATTCAAATAACGATTCGGGCACACAAACAATTTTTAAAAAACGAAATAACAATAATGTGGATAATATTGAAGGTAATTCCAATGAAAGAGACTCTGGATCTCAAGCAGATACTATCATACAGCACCAAAAAACATCTGTAAAAAACAATGGTTCTATTAGCAAGGAAACCAAAAAAACAATTCACAGTGATGAAGATAACAATTCTGATTCGGACACTATTATTCAGTATCAAAATTCATTTGATAAACGACGAAAAACCAGTAGACGAACGAAAAACAGAAAACGAACTGTAAAAAAGAAAGAATCAACTTCTCATACCAAGAAATCTCAACATTTAGCAGAACACAAAGAGCATCATAGTAGTAGCAACGAAGAATCGAAATTAGCGTCTGTTGAAAAAACAAATTCCCATGCTGAACATTCCGTACGTTCTAGAAAATCAGAAGAAAATAGATACTGAAAAACGAACGAAATCGATATCTAGATTCAAAATAATTCAGTTACTACTAGAAAAATAAAATTAAAAGACAATAACTTTTTATTAAATAAATATTTATGTCGAGTATTTTTTAATTTGTGTCTTTTATAGTACATTTATTGTTTATTACTTGTTAAATACGCTATATACGTTAATTTTTTTTTACTTATCTAAATTACAAAATAAATATATAATAATAAATTCTAAGAAATAAATATTTTGTTTTTAATTTAAATTAAACAGACTGTCTGATAACTAAAGATGTAGTAAAAACAAAATCGGAAAATGTAAAGAATAATTTTAACATTAGAAACATTTTTAAGAACGTTTTTAAATAACAATTAACAACACACATTATTATATTATAGTAAGCACGTACTGGCGCTAGAAATTGAATCTGAGTGTCGAACTTGGCCTACTCGTAAATAAAAAACAAAAATTTTTAACCTTCAATTATTCAATTGTTCATACACGTAACTTGCAGTTACATAATATGGTCAACATGAACAAACTCCTCTACTCTCTAACGTACATTAATTATGTTAATAACGTACACACGTAAACAATAACATTAATTGTGTTAATGAATAATAATAATGATTAATAACAAACAAATAAATAAAAAAATATTCCCCATTTATGTTTTTAACTGATGCTTTAGATTGATTTTAAAGAAAAATTTATATTTATAATTTATTATACTCTCGTCGCCCTCCCCGGCATCAACAACTATTATTTGAACAATTTTTTCATTGGATGAACAGTTTAGCCGTTATAAAAATGGCAGCACTCAAAAAACTTCTGTATAATGGCTGGGTGCGCGATGCAAACGACATCTATTGGCTGGGTGCGCGATGCAAACGACGTCTATAGGGACCGTCAGGGAAATATAGATGTCGTTGATTGCAATTTTTACAGCGACACTCGTGGCTAAATAAGTAACTATTGGAATGTAATGTTTCGGGGATTCTCGCGTGACGCACGGGACATTTTTGCAACAAAAACATTTTAAAAAAAATGCAATTAATAATAAACAAAACAAAATGTTTATAATACGCAGAAAAAGAATTAAAATTTTTTGAGCATATTCTAATTTTTATCTGAAATCCAGTACTCAAGATATAAGGCATAAACTCACGTGCCGCACGGGATATCGTACGAAACGAAGTTTATGTCTTCTATTTGGAGTACTGCATTTCAGATACAAATTAAAGTATGCTCAAAAAATTTTAATCCAGTTGCCCCATGTTATAAACTTTTTGTTTTTGTTTGTTATTAATTTAATTTTTTTTAAAAAAATTTTTTTGTTGCAAAAATATCCCGTGTGTCAAGCGAGAATCGCCCTTTTACGTCGTTTACGTGCAATAAGTGAATAAAATAATTTAAAAAAATGCTAAAAAAAATTATTAAGCACGGTTTTCAATCCATAAATGCAGATGGATTTCGAAAAAGCACAAGTGATAAGGGTAAAAAACTGTTTGACGCTGGGCATGTAATAAATGTAACTGAAATTCAGTCTGTAGATGAAACAAGAGTGACAGGACAAGTGGTAGCTCAAACAAAAATAGCAACAAAATATAATATCAATCTATCTGTAAGTAATTTTCATTGTAATAATTTCATCATTATATTCTTTCATATCTAATATATCAAATAGAAACATATAAGAAAATAAATTGATTCATTAATTAGTAATTTTTTCGTTTACAGCTAGACATAAATAGAAATCTGATATCAGCCGAATGCACATGTAAAGCAGGTCTAAGTGGCAAGTGTAAACATATTAGTGCTGTTCTTCATTTCATAAATTCTTCAAAAAGTAGTAGTTCAAAAACAAGTAAATCTCAAGAATGGGGGAAGCCATCTAAATCCAAGCTGGAACAATATGAGACACCGGTTAAATTAAAATATTTATTTCCGCCACCACCACTTTCAATTGATGAAACAAAAGTTCAACCTCATACTGTCACTGCCAAAGGTTTGGAAGATGCTGGATTAACATATTGCCCTTTATATCTTACTTGTAAACTTGAGGAAAGAAATAAGAAAGAAATTATTGCAGTCGAAAAACTTCTTACTTTAACTCAAAGAATTAACAAAGAAAAAATTACTGAAGAAATTGCGAAAGTTATACCGGATATAGTATTATTGCAATTAATGAATAGAATTTGGACAGTACCTTCAATATTTATTTCCCCTGAAGAATACCAATTTTATGCTCAAAAAGTTGTGTGTCAAGATTATCATGCAACTATCAAAATTTGTGTTGAAACGGCCGGACAAGCAGAATGTAAAAATTGGTTCTACGAAAGGAAATTACGGGTTACTGCAAGTAATGCACACCGAGTTAAAGCTAAACATAAAGACAAAGATAAATTCATCAAAACTCTTTTATTATCTAATAATGTAACCTCTGCTTCTCTTCAATATGGAAAAAAAAATGAATCTATCGCATTAGAAGAATATAAAAAATTTTATTTATCCTCCGACCATAAAATTGTAAACGTAGGGTTAATTGTACATTTCTTACAACCATGGCTTGCAGCTTCTCCTGATGGCATTATAATGCGTGGAACGAATATTGAAGATAAACTGTTGGAAATTAAATGTCCATATAATTGTAAAAATCAACTTATTGTTGATTTTGACAAAAATGTAATAAATGTAGATTATTTATCATCAGATGAAAATGGTTTAGTCTTGAAAGAAAACAAGCCAGTTTATACGCAAATACAGTTATTAATTTATGTCACAGGAATTCCTTCTTGCGATTTATTTATTTACTCTCCAACTCAACATATTGTAATAAATGTAAAAAGAAATGATGCATTTCTCGCTGATTGTATACCAAAATTAGAATTATTTTATTTTAAGGATTACTTACCGCAATTAATGGAGTTATTTAGTTTAGTGAAAAGTGATAATTAAAAAAAAAAATGATAATACAATATTGGAGTGCAACTATATTTCTAGTTAAAAGGATTGTAATAATTTTTATTGAAAAGTTGATTTTAGATAAAATTGAAAGTATTAAAAAAATTAATTAAAGTATTAAAATAAAATCATTTTTAAATGTGTTTCAAATAGTTTATTATAATAAAAATAATATAAACAGAACTTGTTGGAATTAATAAATTTTATATTCAAGTACAATATTATTTACAATTCATTATACCATCCATCTTAGATATCTATAACTTTTATACAATAATTTAACTTTTAGCATTTAAACATTTGCCACTTTCTTTAATAATAAAATTTCTTAAATTATTTATAGCACAAATTACATATACGATTTTATCTATGTGTGGTATTAAACTGATAGGCATTTTCTTCAGAATATCAAAATCCTTTATTCGTTCAATTACCCGTTCTACATGAACTCTTACAGATGCAATTTTATAAGTTTCATCCACTTGTTCCGGAGAAAATTGATCATTTTCTAAAAAAGGTGGCATTACAAATATTGCATTCCGATTTTCCACATCTGTCCGAATACTGGGGAAACCTTTGTCAGCCATTACCACATCACCAGGTTCTAAAAGATTCAGTAAACCTGAATCAACAGTAATAAATGAATCACTAGCTCTACCACCATAACAATCAGAAATGAAAGTAATTAATCCATAAGGAGTAATACCAACTAAAAATTTAGCTGTATGACTACTTTTATATGAAGAATACATTAAAAGTTGGTTCTTTATATCAGAAGAAACTTCAGTTTTTATTTCTGTACAGTCAATAATCACTCGTGTGTTTGGATAATGTTGCTTAAAGGCCTCTGGTAGTGCAGCTTTTACTGTTTCTTTAGATGGCCAAGTTATATAGTTCTTGAAAATGATAAAACATCTTTCCAATGTTGCAACAAAAATCGAATGTGCCGTGGCCCGACAAATCCCAAATAATGGAGCAATAGCTGAGAAGCTGATTCCTAATTTTAACTTCATTAAAAATAATAACAATTTATTTTTTTTACTAAGTTTTGATGTTTTACAATCAGGTAACAAACTTAACATGTAATTAAACTGAAGCTGTGTCACACCTGATAACGGGATTAAATCTTCATTAGTTTTTAAGGAATTAATCCCATAAAATCCTTCGGGTTTTGATTGGTAGATTGCGGGATTAATTGGATCACACCCGACTTCTTTTCTTTTCTTGTTTAGTGGTAGGCTTATGGCAATATTTTTGTCTTTAACCGATTTTATTTTACTTATAATTTGCACTTGTGCCGTACAAATGCCGTTTTCTTTTTCAGTAAAACCATAAAACCACACATTTTTTACTATATCTCCATGTTCATCAGAATTTTTTTGACACTCAACATCGCGATATTTTTTATTTTCAGTTATCACAGAACATTCAGGATTAACTTCTAAATTTAAATCTTCCTCCATTTTTTCAAACTGAATGTCTTTAATAGTTGTTTTCCTTGTTATGGTAGTGGCTAAATGATTTTTAGCTTGTAAACGACGTTGATATCGTTGAAACCTTACTGACGTTACGTTTTCTCTAGTTTTTATTCCGTGGAAAATTGTAGGCACATAGGATGGACTTAATGGATGATCAGATTTCTTATTTTCAACAAAATGCCTACTACATATTCTTGAAGATGAAGAGGGTTCCCAGTCTTCACCATACCTTCTACAAATAAAAACCAAGCACTTAATACAAAGGGTTTATGTTAAAAAAAAAAAAGATTTTTAAAATTATATTTAATGTTAATAATAATTTCTATATGCAAACATACATTAAATTTATTTTATGTATTCCTTGAAAAATTGACTTACGAGTATTTTTTTACAGCACGTATCCACAAATTTCGTATATTTTTTTTCCATTGTCTATGCACACCTGCACTTGGGAATCTATAAAAAGTTACTGGAGGATCACTGTCTTTTGTATTTGCTGGTGTATTATTACATCCTTTAATACAACATAGTAATCGTGATTTAGGCATGATAACGTCTAAATACTTATATTTTTATATTTGTCGAAAATTATATTTTTGATAATAATAATTAAATTATATTTTTATATTTGTCAAAAAAAAACAAAAACAAATAAATAAATAAATAAATAAAAAACACGCATATAAACTTGATCTAAATCAACATTCCATTAGTTCACCTAACCCCCACTTGGCGGCGCTGACGTCAATGTTGACGGTCCCTATAATATACATTTTTTAATACCATAAAATTTACCATATAAATAATGGTAACCGTGGAAATAAATAAATTTAAAATATTTTTCAGAAAACCGTAAACTCTGAATACAAATATTTGTTATTTACAATTAATTTTTTTATAAATAAATTTGAACAATTTGAGGTATAAAATACTGGATGAATTATAATAGTTGTATTAAAAAAGTAATTAAACAATTCTAGACGTTAACATAGATACAATTATCAAGACAGTATTTCCTTCCAACCCCGAACTATGCAGAGGAAAAAGTTGCTGGTGATGGTGAAACACGTCAGGGAAATGGGAGAATTAAGAAATGCTGGCATGTCATTTAGTTGAATGTAGAGTCATAAGACAAACATCAATAACTCCTTATGAAATATCATTGCATGTGAGTCAAAATACATCAAATATTTTTAATTCTGTATTTATGGATTGACGTGTAGACGTAATACTGTTGGCAGATAAATAAGGAATGACATATTAGTTGCAATTGAGTTTATAATCAAAGGGGATCAATGTAAATATTTTTATTTAATATTTTTCATTACACTGAAAATACATATGAGCCTGAATTAATGCCCTACCATATACTTCGCACCCTGCCAATAAATTATGAATTTTTAAATTCAAAGTATAGAGTATTAACTATATAATAAATACGGAAAATTGTTTACATTGAAATTACTAAGACAAACGATGTCAAGTTGATTGTACTGGCTTTTGACGTTTTTAATATATACTTATTGTTTATTGCTTTTTAATTTTTATGGTATATAATTTTAATCATTTAATTTATTGCTACAATTAAACAAATTTTGTTGGGATTACTAGAATTCAAATACAATTGCAATTACATTGTAAATTGTTTACGTCAAATTTTAAATTGATTTCGTTAGGTAACACGAATCAAAGTTATTGTTATCAACAAACGAGGCTGAAGTATGTTATAATAATTAAGAAATATGTTTAAACATAATTTATACGTAACCATCGTTTTTAAAGTAATTTGCGTAAGTGTTTGCATTAACATTTGAAATATTTAGTGGGTTCTCAAAATTTTATATTAAAATAGTTTGATTTATTTAAGAAATTCGAAATTGAAAGCTCGAAGTAAGTATTTCAAATATATATGGTCCATTTCAGTTAAATTTAACTATGCTTCATCACTTATGAATTTAAATAATTTCCGATTTCTTGGCTTTATCTCTTTCATTATTGTACTTACGTAAATTTTAAAATTGCAGTTTGTTTTTAGAAAAGAATAGAAGATTAGTTTGTTTTGAATATAAGAATTATTTAATTTTTTAACTTTGACTCATGATCAATTGTATTGGAAATAGGGTATATAAGAAATTGAAAGTATATTGCAAAGTACCTGTTTTAGTGAATTTCCATTCTGGAAATTCAGCTATTACAGTAGCTTTTATTGAAAGTGCTGAGCCCGGGACTATGTTTTGGAGCCTCTAGAACCCGAAAATAACCTTCACTAAAATTTATATATATATATATATATATATATATATATATATATATATATATATATATATATATGTATATGCATTTATATATATATATATATGCATTTATATGTGTACACGATAACTGTCGAACAAAACATGAAATTGTTACGAAATTTGGAGAAAATCTTGCAAACTCCCAATCGTTAAATGAATTTGTTAGCTAGATACATCGGATGCTCAGAATTGGTTTTTTGAGCACTTTTGACAAAGAGTGTGTAAAGTACTGAAAACATTAGAATTCAAAGGTGTTTTTATACCATTTCTAAAAGCACACAAAATTGCATAAAAAATAACATCCTTTTAGATATACTTGTTTGTCAACCAGTTCTCCAGAAAAATTAAAAATAATTTTCAAAATTTTGGGTTAAAGATTTTTAGTTCTTGTTTAACATCAGTTAAACATACTCAATATTATTTAGTTTTATTAGATGCATACGTAGGGCGGCGGTTATACTGCCCTAAATATGGGTCAAAACTCTTTGATCGCATTGATTATAAAATACCTATAAATAATGTCTAATAATGATAAGAGAACTATTATTTTACAAAGTTTCCTCAATTAGACTGTAATTTTTTCTTTAATCGAATAAATTTTTATATTATCTACCAGTATAAGCCCGTCTTTATATATCATATCTGTACACAAACTAGGCGATTGTCAAAATTAAAATCATCATTTTGTTTTTGTTTTAAATTCAAATAATATGAGGTGTTTTAACATAAAACTCACCTAATTCATACAAAACGAGTTATTTAACGAAAAATATGGAAAAGTACGAGTTTATCACAACTTACTGGTTAGGCTAGTTTTGCTATAACTATAATTTCAAGTAAAACGCCTTTTTGATTAAACTGTACTAAACAATACAAACTGAATAATCCATTTCCATCGCTAACTCATTTTCGGCCAAAAGTACAGTAGGTGACTTTTAAGTTTAGAACGCCTCATATTATTTCTATTGAAAATTGTAAATTTTTGACATTATAAATTTTCGTAAGATAAGTAGTAGCTCAAAATATCACAACCATTGAAATTCCATATTTTTTGAAATATGAAGAAGAGAATATATAAATAATTGATCCCAACATGAAAGAATTTTGTATAATATGCAATCTTAAAACTCAGGTTCAATGAAAATCGATTCATATTTCAAGATCACTTGGTTCTAAAGTCTAGCAAATAGTGTCAGATTGGTATATTTCAAATTTTATGTAATTTCGGTACTTACTTATGTGTACTTTGAAAATTCTTATTTTTCTAGGCCCTGTAGGTAAAAAATTTCATTTTCACTTTTTACAGAAATATCACAAACTTCATAAATTCATATTTTCAGAAGTCATTCATTTCACAGAAAAATTCTAAATTATTAAAAAAGCCAAATAATAACACCAAAAATAAAAATTAAAAAAAGAAAACATTTATTTCAGATAATATTAGCGTGATTATAAAAACCAAGCCCTAAGCGTATATATAAAAAAATGTGGATAGCAGTGTGTCAGGAGTGTGTCAGATACCAATTAAGGCATTTAGTTGGTCGGTGTCGGTCACCGAATGCACAACGATTGTAATGTATTGTTAAGACCATTATTGGTTGAACTACACGTTGTTCTGTCCGCTAATACGTATTATGTAGTTGTGTGTGTACATAATCACACAGAAGCCAACATCAAACCCACACCACTACAAACAGTGTGTTCCTACACAACATAGTGGTGGGAAGTAGAGGGGAATTTTTGTCTACGCAGGTATCAGTAGTACAGAGATAGCAAGTTAATCAGTTCTGATTATTCTGTGATAATTTAACTCATGTGTATCAAGTCACATAAGAATATTGTAGACCTGAAATTTTATATTTAGACAATTACGTCACAAATTAGTTCAACCCTTCAAAATGACGTCATATAGATTTTAAACCAATAACTGAATACAAAATTTTTAATACTCCTTAAAAATACTCCTTCTCGATTTAACATTACGAGTTAGAAAAAGATAATATAATAATATAATCCAACCTAATTAAACAAAAACAACTGAAATATTAATGATAATAATATAAAGAGGCGACTTACGTCGTTACCTATTTGTAACCACACTCCAGAAGAAGACGTAATTATAATGAGTTGTCTGTCAAATGTTACTCTTAATAAGATTTTCAAATGTGTTTAATTTTGTACAGTAAGGCTCAACGTAATGGTAAACTAGTAATTAGATTTTACCGTGCAAATGGTTTAAATAGTTATAAATTATAGCTATTTAATGACAAACAAATCAACCAAACTTTTCAATCTTATACCTAAACTTTTTCTATCAATAACAACTCACTCATATTTTATTTTAAAAATGCCTACTTTTTTAGCTTATCGTACTTTTTAACTTGACCTAGTAGTGTACTTTTAAATAGTTTTAGAAATCAGTTTACTTATTGCAATTCAAATGTTTGATGAATTTCTGCCAGGAAAATTCAGCTACTACACCATATCTCACCAGGTCACCATAAAAAACGCTTTTATATTTTCCAGCCGCCATATTGAAATCACTGTTGTGTGAGGAGAATTTTGCCACGCATATTTGAAAAATAGAGTCCATAACCTTTAATTTGAGATATTGCAGATCTATTTTAAGCAACACCAATTTTTGAAAGCAGGGTGTCCCGTTCAGAAAGAATGTCCTATATATATATATATATATATATATATATATATATATATATATATATATATATATATATATATATATATATATATATATATATATATATATATATATATATATATATAATGAAGTGAAGTGCGTGCTGTAATTCGTTTTCTCTGTGCTAAAGGCTTAAAAGCAATTGACATTCATCGTCAAATCAGTGAAGTTTATGGTGAAAACATTATGAGTGAAGGAATGGTGCGGAAATGGGTTAGGGCCTTCAAAGATGGCCGCACAAACGTTCATGATGAGGAACGAAGTGGGCGACCTTCAGTCATTACCGATGATCCCATTCAAAAAGTGGACTGTAAAGTGAAAGAGAACAGACGGTTCACAATTTCGTCCTTAGCTGAAAAATTTCTTGCTGTATCAAGAAGTGTTTTCTACGAAATTGTGTCCGAACGTGATGAAGAAGTAAAAACGTCTGTGCAGCAGTGGTTGTCCAGTATGGCGGCAAGCTTCTTTGACGACGGCATACAAAAGCTGCTCCCAAGATACGACTTAATAATAATGGAAATTATGTAGAGAAGTAGAGGAAAGAATGCTCTTTCAGACAAATAGTTTTGTTTGAAAAATTTACTTGTTGATTTTTTTATATCAAAACGGTACTTACTTTAAAAACATGTCTCGTATATATATATATATATATATATATATATATATATATATATATATATATATATATATATATATATATATATATATATATATATATATTATATATATTCTTTCTAGGACATTCTTTCTGAACGGGACACCCTGCTTTCAAAAATTGGTGTTGCTTAAAATAGATCTGCAATATCTCAAATTAAAGGTTATGGACTCTATTTTTCAAATATGCGTGGCAAAATTCTCCTCACACAACAGTGATTTCAATATGGCGGCTGGAAAATATAAAAGCGTTTTTTATGGTGACCTGGTGAGATATGGTGTAGTAGCTGAATTTTCCTGGCAGAAATTCATCAAACATTTGAATTGCAATAAGTAAACTGATTTCTAAAACTATTTAAAAGTACACTACTAGGTCAAGTTAAAAAGTACGATAAGCTAAAAAAGTAGGCATTTTTAAAATAAAATATGAGTGAGTTGTTATTGATAGAAAAAGTTTAGGTATAAGATTGAAAAGTCTGGTTGATTTGTTTGTCATTAAATAGCTATAATTTATAACTATTTAAACCATTTGCACGGTAAAATCTAATTACTAGTTTACCATTACGTTGAGCCTTACTGTACAAAATTAAACACATTTGAAAATCTTATTAAGAGTAACATTTGACAGACAACTCATTATAATTACGTCTTCTTCTGGAGTGTGGTTACAAATAGGTAACGACGTAAGTCGCCTCTTTATATTATTATCATTAATATTTCAGTTGTTTTTGTTTAATTAGGTTGGATTATATTATTATATTATCTTTTTCTAACTCGTAATGTTAAATCGAGAAGGAGTATTTTTAAGGAGTATTAAAAATTTTGTATTCAGTTATTGGTTTAAAATCTATATGACGTCATTTTGAAGGGTTGAACTAATTTGTGACGTAATTGTCTAAATATATTACTTCGGGTATAGTTTTTTCACTTTTACCATGGAAATAAAGTTAGAACAAATTTTTACAGCGAAAAAAATAGTACAAAGTATTTAACTGGTCATTTCACTGTAGGTAAACACGATAAAAACGAAACAAAACTTCCTATTGGTAAATTTAACTAATTTCAGAACCATAGTAACAATGTATTAAATAATAATATGAATTATACTAATTTATTTTATTCGTTAAATTATCTTACCTTATTAGACTTAATTTTTATATTTTTTTTTGAATAAATTTGTGTTTTCTACAACTCAAATTTCTTGCCTAAAAGCAACTTAACTTGAAGAACTGCCAATTCAACAACGCTTCAGCAACGCTGTCGCGTTTTTGTTAGTTGACAGTTCTTCTTGTTAAATTACTAGGCAACAAATTTTCGTTAGACAAACCTAAATTTATTCGAAAAAATACAAACCTCTCGTGTAATAATAAGTGATAAAAACACCTATTATTTTATACGCATTTTAACTCAAATGTCAAAGTTTCTTCACACACGTTGTTAAAACAAAACTTAAGATTCATAACATTCCATTCACAATCTTTGTGTAATATTCACAACAAGTGATCCAGTAAGCCTATAAATATTTTGAAAAAAAAAATTATTTATTAAATTTTCCTAGTTTTTAGCGAATTTTCAGAATGAAAATTCAGCTATTACAGCAGCTCTTATGGTAAGACCTAAGCCCGGGACTATGGCAGAAATTTGTTTTGGAGCCTCTAGAACTCGAAAATCTACTTCACTAAAATTTATATATATATATATATATATATATATATATATATATATATATATATATATATATATATATATATATATATATATATATATATATTTATGTGTGTACGCGATAGCTGTCGAACGAAGCATTTAATTGTTACGAAATTTGGTAAAATCGTTAATTGTTCAAAACGCTTGGATAAGTTCGTTAGCCAGACACATCCGATGCCACAGACCGGATATTTTGGGCTTTAAAGTCTTTTTTTGTGTTTTTGATCAGAATTTAAAACTTTTTCAAAAATTTTATTACATTATCAAAAATTTCGTAAGAAGTTATATCAGAGAGCTTTTTATATTTTTCTTCTATATAACGTGGTTCTTAAGAAAAATCAAAAATAATCTCTTTTTAAAAGTCTCTTTTTATTTGTTATTTCACTCTACCTCGTTTGATTTTTCTATTTAATATATATTGTGTTTATAAATGTGTCTAAGGGTGTTTCGTCACTAGTTATTTCTATTACCTAAATATATGTCAGATTTCTTTAATTAAACATTATGAATAATGTCTTAATAAATTTATAAAGTTATATTATAAATGTTAATCAATTAAACTGTACTATTTATTTGATTAAATAAACTTTTGACATATTTTTTTTGTGGTGTTGAATGGCCCTTAGCTATTTGTAAACGAAGTACAAATTTTGATAATGTTAGTTTTTTGTTTTGTTTTTTTATAACAATCTGTCAAATGGAATCATTTTTAAATATATGCATATACTTAATATGCATGCATGTATATAACCTAATTATAAATATTTTTGTTTTAACACATTATATTTATTATTTTGAAAATTTTCTTATTTAATTTTAAATAAGATGAACTAAATTAGAAAAAACTAATTGATGGTAAGGAAATTTTATAAAAAAAAATATATATTTGACAAGATTTTGATGACATATAATTGGTATACTTTGGAATTAAAAACAAAGTACATGGGTACAATATAGTGTTTTTAACAGAAAATAAAGTTTTTGGAGCAACTAAACAGTGCCGGAACAACTAAATTAGCCATGTAGCAGGAGCCAGCAGTTACGAGCCTCGCGCTTGTGTCCAAAAAAAACAATACAAATTCACACAACATGAGTTATTTAACAAAAAAAAAAATAGAAAAAAACGAGTTTTGGCTCAACTTACATTTGAATGCTAAATCAAATCTACATAAGTGACATTTTTGACAGAATTGACTTTTTGCTAAAATAGTAAAGTATGAAAATATATGCAAACGGATTGTTTGGTGTAAAAAGCGCACAAAAAAGAACTTGTAAAAACACCAATAAAATTATGTATCATTTAATTAAAAATAAATTTTAATCTTTCTTAAAATATTTTACATTGTTACACATATAATTTAATTTCCATTAATAATTGTTAATGAATTTTAACCTTTTTACACACGACAGTTAGCTATTCAAACATTTTTACATTTGTGATTAAGTATTAATTCGTTGTTGAAAACATTCATCACAAAAGATTGGAAATTTCTTTACTGACAAGTAGATTGCTTGTCTACAATTTAATTGAAATACTCATAAAACAATCTAAAAAATTAAAAAATACATTAATTAATTATTAAATTTTTTGAAATATTTAACATCTTACCTGAATGGGGTTATAAGTTCCAAAATATGTTACAACCTTTCAAAATGTTGAACAATAATCCTATTTCAAATTTTAAATTTGTAATTCCATATCGACTAGATAAAATGTTTACAAATGAAAATGATTTCTACACACTAACTAAAAAAGTAATAGCCCATTTTCTGAACAAAGGAATAGACATTAAAGTTAAATATTAATTGTGTAAATTTAACTTTAATGTCCATTAAAGAGATTAAATATTAATTGTGTAGACAACCCAGCAGAGGGCAACAAGTTACAAACAACAAAGCAAATTCCTCAAAGCGGCAAATTTAAATAATAAATAAATAATTATAATTTTTTGTTTAGTCTATTTAAGAAAATAATTAGTCAATTAAATAAGTGTTAATTTATAATTTATTGAAGTAATAATTTTGATTACTAAAATCTAAATCTTTTTAACAATGATTTATTATTAAATAATCAATATATAGATATATAATACAATTAGAAAAAATGTTATAAAATTTTGTGAAAAGCACACAGCCAAGGTTACTTAACGGATTTCGACTAGTGAAGTGTCTATGAATAGAGCATCATATCAGGGGTGGCACAAGAGAGCCTGAATTTTCAAATTTGGTTTCATTATTAGTTGTTATCGTTAGTTACGGAGCCACAAATTTCAATTTTTTTCCAAAGCAATTACACGTAAAGTAAAATAAATTGTTTATTCATTTCTCTTATAGAAATGGATAAACGGATCTCAGGTAACTGTACTATTATTATTTAAATTAAAATAAGATGATTTTGTTAGTATAAGTTAGGGCAAAATTATCACCCAGGACCTTGGGACCCCAAAAAAACTTCTTCATACTAAACAGCTGGGCGGATCTCAAGAAGATGTTGCGAAAATTAGATATGCTACTGAAATATGAATATTACTTGCTTTTATAGTATTAATTATTTAAGTAACTGTTTTTGTACAGAATTTCAGAATAGCGAATTAAAAAGTAAAGTAAGGTTAAGATTGTTCTCCAGAACCTTCTAATAGGGATCACATTAAATAGCTGAATGGTGCGGACAATTAAATCGATCCCCAAGTTACCCTTCGAACACTGTTGGAATTCCAGAAAAAGATGAAAGTAGCATTAAAATTGTTATTCTCCAAGAAGGGTCTAAAACTGAAAAATATCTAAAACTATTATTACGGATATCAGAGCAAAGGTCTCAAACTAAAGCTACAAAATACAAAAATGTATTCCATTGCACGAAATTATATAAATCAAAATTAAAACAAAAATAAAACAAAACAGACACCTGAGTGAAGCCGCAGGACGGAAAGCAGAAAAAAATTATAAATTTTTCTGTTACTTAAGTAAAAATTCATTTAACTATTAAATTATTATTTTAAGCGACTTTCCATTTTGGAACTTAATTTATGACGGAGAATGTCATGGAAAGATCCGAGTTCGCAGTTTTCCGAGTTTGTTGACGCAATCCATTCATGTATCATATGAAAATATGGAATAAAGTTTATTATTATATATATATATATATATATATATATATATATATATATATATATATATATATATATATATATATATATATATGTATATATATATATATATATATACAGGGTGTAAAACAAATAACTCTCGTCCTTTTGTGGAGGGCGACTCCTAGCAAACTGTAGACACTAAAACCGCAGGAATTTTTTCGAAATTAACAGTCGCGTCACCCCTCAAACGGATAAGAGTCATTTCCTTACACCCTGTATATAATACATGCACACATACATATATACATATATATATATATGTATATATATATATATATATATATGTAGGTGTGTATATATATTATATACAGGGTGTAAAGGAAATAATTCTTATTTCCTATATCGAGGGGTGACGCGACTGTTAATTCCGAAAAAAATCCTGCGGTTTTAGTGTCTACAGGGTGCAAAGAGTCACCCACAACAGGACAAGAGTTATTTGTTTACATATATATATATATATATATATATATATATATATATATATATATATATATATATATATATATATATATATATATATATATTTGTGTGTGTGTCTGCGCGATAACTCTCGAATGAAGCATTCAATCTTTACGAAATTTTGTTAGAAGTTCAAAAGTCTCAAAACCTGGGACGAGTTCGTTAGCTGATATGTCTGATTTTTAGAAGCCATTTTTCACCGTTTTTAGTGATTTTTTGGTTAAACTTATTTAAATGCATATGTGCTATACTATATGTGATCCGCCAGGGTCCTGGGGACTCAAAAGTAAAAAATTAACTACTCAACCGATTTCGAAAATCTTATCACTGTTATAGAGTTAAACTATTTTAGATGGATACAAGTTGTTATATGAGATCCGTCAGTGTCCTATCTTTGAAAATTCGCTATGTTATGCAGGTGCTGCGACAGGGGTATTTTGATTGTACCTTATCTACGAAATTCAGATCAACAAAAATTGCTACAAAAAATATTTACCTGTCTTAACTTTTAACCATATAATATTATTTTCCTTGTATTCGTGGACTAACATTTGTTAACAATTAAAATTAAAATACTAGTTAACTCAAATCTAAATAGTAATTAAGCGACGCGGCCACTAGCAGCGCCACTAATCCAGCAACGTCAACATCAAATTAAATGGTGGTGTTCGTATTAACGCAACGTTTCAAAACGTTGTAAAACATATATGACGTAAGCAAACATATTATGTTGCATGAGTTTTACGCATATACCTTATGTACGTATGTAATAGAGGTCAAAACTATTTGCAGCAGTTCTATTCGGAGTAAGTAAACACAAAATATGTTTTTATGTTGTAAAACGTTGTATTAGGCCGATTAGCCCCAAGGTTCATGTTTTAATTAATACTTTTTTTCTTGAAAATTAAATTGTGTAAGTACCTGAATTTCACAAGGTAATTTATAAAATCTTAAAAAAATTTTGCTTTTTAGAACAGAAGGCATTTTAAATTTAAAAAAATTATTTGAATTAAATAATTAATTTTAAATAAAGAAGCCATTAATAATATTTAGTAAAGGAATTCCTTACAAACAATAATACGTATATAACCATGTCATAAGCGAGAAATTCAGAATTTCGTTGAATTTCTTCTTGGATAATAATGAAATGAAACATATTTTTTAATTAATATTAGAATTCTTCTGACTTAATTAATATTTTTATTCGCTAAAAATTAGATAAAAATAACTTTACAGCAAATTTCGTCTCAGAAAATAAAAATTTTATCCATTTTGTAGCATTTTTACTAATAATTTGAATCAATATTTTTGAGGGACGTTTTTAAGATCGAAATACACCGCAATAAAAAATTTCATTTAATGGGAACTACTTCTATTTTAAATAACTTTCAAATTTTCGAAAATTTGGTTGCATATATTTCCGAGAAATTCACTTTGAGATGAAGCTTGTTATATAGAATACCTTTAAGATGTGAATATAGTAAAACAGTAAAACACTGGAAGTCCAAAAATTTTGGATTAGTTCTCCAATCAGACACGTCCGATGCCAAGAACATCAAAAAATGAGTTTTTTGCAAAAATTTTCCAAAATTTAAAAGTTTCCCAATTTTTTTTATACTGTCGTAAAGAGGGAAAAAAATCACATAAGATACATTTTGAACCATTATTCTAGATAAGCGGATTTTTGAGAAAGAGTAACTTTGGTGATCGGAAATTCGCTATGTTATGCAGAATGTTGCGACAGGGGTATTTATTACTTAAGATGAACTTTTCCTTCTTATTAGCAAATTTTGGAAAAAGTAGTAGAAATTTTGGGAACTCACTGATTTTTTAAATGAAAAATAACAATATAAACTAAGTATTTTTTTATTTAGTTAACACAATGCAATACTCAAACTTATTGGCTGCAGCAAGAAGATTATAACGAAGATGAAATTAATAACAACTATCCACAAAAATATTTTTTCCTCAACAACAAATCACCATTTTTGTATTCACGTAATTTTTTTACATTATATGAAATTACTGATGAACCGGAATTAAATAAAGTTTCTAATCACAGAAATTTACAAACCGGTCGTCATCCGTTACATGATTATGACAGATTAGAATATACTCAAATACCATTTGAAATTTATTCTTCGAATGAATATAACAGCGACTGGAATTATCAGACTAATGTTGAAGAAACACAGCCATTGTATACTTACTTTACTCCAAATTCAGGATTTCCAGATGCCAATTTGTTATATGAAAATTTTCTTTACGATAGAAGTATAATTGAACAGATTTTTTGCTTATATACCCAAACTTTTGACCATAAAGGAGGAAAATATAATAAAAATATGGAAGAAACTGATTCAGAAATTGAAGCTGAACCCAATCCTTATGACGAATATTTATACAGAGAAATTTTACCAACAACTTCCATACCCCACCAATTTCTCTCCAAGAAAAATAAAAATACTCAAATTGCGCCTGACACATTTTTACACAACAAAAATTTAGATAGTCCATACCGCACGTTTCAACCGTTTTCTGATACAAATTGTCTTTATGACAAAGACACTGAAAGAAGCAATTTTAATATAGAAAATCCACAATATTCTTATGGTTACCAAACAGAGCCTGAGCAATTTATTAACAACAAACAAATAGAACAAGATGATTCTCGATCACAAGAACTTCCATGTTGTGAGAATCTTGATAACAGAAATGATAAAACCAATCATCAGCAAATATTACGGAACAGAAAATCAGACAGCGCTACATCTCAATTTCTAAAAAACGATGGTGTTGAATTTCAACCCGTTAGCAAATTTACCTCTCAACTTCCTCAATATACTGCAACAAAATATTTACAGCAAACCTCCCAATTGCAATCTGAAAACAAAGAAAATTTACCAAATCAACCAGAATTATTTCAATCAAACGAAAATTTAAATAACAAAGGTACTCAAATCAAAAACCAACAGTTACAACAATTTCTAGTTAATCAGACTCAAAGCAATAAATACAAAGAAATTCCGTCATCACAGCCTCAAAACAATAATGATTTGAAAAAAGAAAACCACCCAGCTGAACCACCTCACATTCAATTTAGTCAAAATTCAATTAATCAGGATATAAAGAAAAAAATATCGCAATTTCAATTAAACAAAATATCGACAGAGAACAATTTACTTATCGGTGAATTGGATAAAAACAGTACTGAAATAGAAATTCAGAATTTCAATGATCAAAATCCAAATGAAATAGATTTCAAAACACAGCAAACTCCACCAAATATTGCCACAATAAAATCTCAAAAGATTCAATATTTGCCTGAAGATAATTTCAAAATTCATTCACAAATACAAGATAAAGATTCAACTAATAGAAATAAAAAAAATAATCCTGCGATTGAAACAGAGCTAATTTCAGCAAATAGACCCTATTTTCAGAAAGAGAATTCCCAAATTCTGTCTTCAAGTAAAGGAAGTTCACAAACTCAACAAATTCCGATAGAATGTAACTCAGAAAACTCAAATATTAAAGAAGAATTCCGGTATATAACGTCTAGTAATTTAAATACAAGTAATTTCGAAGCTCAAGATAATAAGAATAAAAGTAATAATGGATCTCAAATTCAAACTAGACAATCTTTAAAACAATCAGAATCTCAAAAAAAGCTTAATAATTTATCTATTGACAACTTCAATGAAAATAATTCGCAAATACAGATTCAAACGAATCAACCTCCATTAGATAGTAAATTAAAAGAATTGAGTTCTTATAGCAACCTTAGTAACATTTCTCGAGTTCAGCAAATATCAGACAGTGTTGTAGAAAAATCTGATCCTCTAAACATCCCTAACAATAATCTATACAAAAGCCATTCACAACCTCAAGCTCAAGTACCTTCATCGGACTATAATTTAGAACAATCGGATTCTCAGAAAAGGACTACATATTTTTTTAATGAAAATATGAATAAAAAAAACCATTCTCAAATTCAAATGCAAAAAACTTCACAAAATAATAAACTAGAAAAGTTAAATGCCGAAAATCAATCACTTGCAAACAGGGATAATGATGATGATAAAAAGAACGATACAAATAATAACAAAAATAACAATGACACTGATGATGATGATGATGAGGATGATGGTGATAATGACGAAGATGATGATGAGGATGATGGTGATAATGACGAGGATGATGATGATGATGATGATGATGATAATGATGGGGATGATGATGATAATGGTGATAACGATAATGACAATGATAATAACGGAAATGTTAATAGAAGAAAGGACAGTAACGATAATAATGATCATGACTACGATAACAACAAGGAAGGTGGCAATGATAATAATGATGATTATCAAAGCCATGAGAATGAAAAAAATGACTATGACAATAATTACAGTAATAATGACAATATTGATGATGACGAGGATGATGGTGAAGATGGTTATGAAGATGACGATGGTATTAATGATGATGATAATGATAATGCTGATGAAGAAGAAGATGAAAATGAAAATGATAGTAACTGGCCAAAAACTTGTAACTATTTTACAAAATTTCAGTGATAAATAGTATAAAATTTAATAAAACATAAATAAAATTTTGAATTTTAAAACAAAATATAACACACTAAAAAATGCATTAAAAATATGAACGAGGTTGAGTTGCCATTGTGATTTGATATCATATGCACATATGTATCGTAATTCAGAAGTATCATACTCTTTACTGTTTCACTTTATTCTTTTGCTTTAATTTTGATAAATTCCTCTATTTTGATAACCAAAACGAATCACTTGCACTTAAGAAAGAAAAAATTCATTTTGTTGACATATTCTTACCAGTTCGGTAACAACTCGACACTACTCGCGAGATAATCGGAAGACAAAACAAGAAGTATATTTTGTTTTAAGTGGCAACTCGATTGTTTCCGGAAAAATTTTTAAAATGTGTGATATGAAATATAAATGTTCCTAGAATTATCTGTTTAAAGAAAAGCTTTCCTTCACATGAAGAAATCGTATTGGCAATATTACCAATACGATGTCAAGGATATAAACCATAATAATACGTTAGCCTTGCTAGAATTTATGTATTAAGATGACCTATAGATTTAATTATAAGCAAACTTTATTTAGTTATTAATATTGCGTAAACTCTAGGTAAATATGTATTATAAGAAAAAAGGTTACTATTTCATTGTCACCTATTCTAGTTTCATAACAATCAGGGGATTTTTAAGTCTTATAATATAAACTTGAATTATCAAAACTTTTCAAGGAGTTGAATACACAAGGTCCAATTTAGGCCCATAACAGTGCTGTTCAGCCTATTGATCGCGACCGATCGGTCGACGGTAGAACGATTTTCGATTAATTTTAAACCGATTTTCAATTTATCTCGTATCTATCACCCTTTATCTAAAAAAACTAATTAAAACTAAAAATATTCGATCATTATTTTGTTATTTTAAATTATTTATTTTTTAGAATTATAGATTTATTTGAATTGTCCAACCAGAGATCAATATAGAAATTCAATCAAATTTTTATATTCAGAAAAAGTAAGCAATACAAAATATTTATTAAATTAGAGATCGACTTAAAGAAAATTTATCTTTAAAACATCAACTAATGCAGAAGATTCAGCATAAATAAACTAGTATCATTAAAATGCTAAAATTGTGTTCTCTAAAATAATATTCTACAATTCTAAAATATTCAAATTAAAATTTAAAAAATCAATCAATCTCCCGGATTTTTAAAAATATCGATTTGATCTCCAAAGAATCGAACTGAAAAATCGGAAATCGGCTCACTAAAAATTGATTACATACAAGATGTAAAAGAAATAAATAAAAATATTTGAGGAGTATATAAACCTCAATAGTAACAGTATTTTTTATTGATACAGTTAAAATCCAGCTTTAACGGGTTCACCAAACATTGCCTTTTAACGTTTTAATGGTTAAATTTCGATCCGGTCCTGTTTCATTCATACTAATTTCCTTTTACAAAAATTAGTTTTTCTCGGAAATCAGCTTACACAAAATACTGGTTTAAAAAAAACTTTTCCTTATATTCGTAATTTTTTCTTTTCTTTCCAATGGTATTATTGTGTGGAAACTATATATATATATATATATATATATATATATATATATATATATATATATATATATATATATATATATATATATATATATAGTTATGTTTTACAACAATTAAAATTAGTTTTTAAAAATTTATTTTAATTAACTTTCACAATTTTTATTAATTTTGATACAATAAAATATTACAAAGAAATGAATAATGCCCGAACAGAGATTACGCCTAGCTTAACTGCTAAATCGGAAGTTAAATGTGTCTTTTGTTTTAATCGTTTATATATGTTTTATAATGATTATTAAGCATAAAGAATTAATACATATTACATGTTGTGTATAATTACAATTTTAGATAATAAAATAAAATGATGATATGAATAATATTATGATATGTTAATGTTCATAAGTTTGTTATAATTGCCCTATGACACTAAATTCTATGAAACGTATAGGCGACTGTGTGAAGACGCTGATGTAGCTTATTTGGCGGATGTGGTCATTCCATAACTCCTCCCCGCTGAGTTTGAGGCCTATTCCAGATGAGTATTGGTTCGTTTGGATGGGCCGATAATGCATTTCGTTTAACTAGTCGGTTTCTGATGATTTTCTGGATGGTAATGTACACGATGATAGTTACAATGAGAAAAATGATAGTTATGTACAGACTTGACGTATGAACATATGTTGTAGTCCTTACTTCCCTTATTTCTTTCCTGTTTTCGATGTTAGCCATGTTAAGTTTATTAAGGTTGATTTTGGGCAATAGCTGGTATTGTTCAACTTGTAGCTCATGAAGAGGTAAAATGTGAAGTTGTTCTGTAGCGCTGAATTCCTGGTTTCGATACAGTGTCCCTTTAATGGTGATTTCACATTTGTTGAAGTAGATCAATGTGGTTCCGGTTATAGCTCGTTGATCTATACCGCAGGTAGTGAAAATTGTAAGATTTTTGGCGTTTTTGATTATAATATGTTGCGGGGTTATTTGTTTAATTTTTGTCGTTTCTTCAGATTCCTCGTAGGTGCAGTTTGCTGTCTGTCCTTGGAGGATACGGTTAAAGCAATTGTCGGTCTGTGGTATTTTTACTAAATCTTCTTTATTACATATGTACAATTTATTCAGTTGTTGGCATTCCTTTTTTGAAAAGTAATTTACATTTTTTTCGCTAAGGATATATGGATATGGGACTACTATGGATTTATTTTTTATAGGTAACGGTTCCAAAAGGTTAAGTTGATAAAATTCGGGTTCGAAAATAGGGATACGTACATTGAAAATGATATTAGTGTTATTGTAGTACGCTTGAAATGTTAATAGTTCATATACTTGATACAAGGATCGAATGGGTAGGTTTTGGGATTGTAGAATTTCATAAGCGTGATCTAATTCGTCGGGGGACAATATTAGGGTAGGAAGTACATTCAGTTTTGCAAGATTTATTGCTTGAGTTAGCTGAATCAAATGCGAATGCAATAGATCGATATTATATATTATATGATTAACATGTTGAAAAGCACTTAGAAAGTTCTGTTCCCGATTATTTAAATTGCCCGCTACTTGATCTCTCATTGTGGAGAAAATTTTATTTATGGCATCCTACTGTAAATTTATGTGTTCCGAAATATTATTAAATCTTTGGAACATCATCTCGTTGATTTTAATTTGTTTATTGCTACTAGAAACTAAATTGTGTTGGTTTAATTTGATATTTTCTATATCCTGGTTTATTCTTAGCGCATCTTCGTTGTCCATATTACCGGTTATAAATTTTATAGCAGAACCTAATGCATTTATGAGGGCTCTTTTTACGCGTATAGGGTAAATTTGTTTAAATGTGTTTTGTAATTCTTTGAATTTTAATTTGACTATGTTTTTAAGAGAATTATTTAAATAATTGCTATCGTTATCGAGATATTTTAAAGAAGTTTCAATTTTTTCCAAATTTTCCTTATAAAGGTTAAGGTTAATGATGTGTAGGAATTTGTTATATCCTTGGTTGAGTCTGCCCTGCCCTAGTTGCACAGCCACTAGTCCCGGGTTGTTCGTTAAGTCCCGTATTTCGAGTCTCTGCATTTTCGTTATTTTCGTCAGGAGTAGCGTTATTCTGTAACAAGGTAGGTCGCCTTAGTTTTCTTTTAGGGATTTTCCGATTTTTAGTATCAGTCACTGTTGCCCTATTGTTAGTTTTAATAGTGATTTGTTTAAATTTTTTATGTAACTTATTATTTTGTTTATTTTCCTGAAAATAACTTATTTGGTTGGGTGAATAGTTGATGGGTAGTTCGCGTTTAGTATTTATTTTATTTATTTTGTTTTCTTTGTTTTGGACCTGATTTTGAAATGATTCACGTAGGAACTTTTCACGTTCTTGTTGTACCATTTCCGCGTTGGGGGTTAATTTAGAGTCATATTTCCGTCCAAAAATTAATTCGTATGGAGTGCAATTTATGGCGTTATGTATGGAGTTGTTATATATAAAAATTGTATGTAACATTTTCAGGCTAGGTGAAGAAGATTTGTCTGTGGCGTGAGTGATACGGTATTTTTCCAGGAGTGTTGAATGAAACCGTTCAACAGGAGAATTTGACGTTGAACTTCTAATAGCCGTTATATGTATATTAATTCCGTATGTTTCACAAAATTGTCTAAATCGTATAGAATCGAACCCTTTTTCGGCGTCAACTACTATATTTTTTGGTCGTCCGTATTGCGAAATATATTGCGCCATTGCTTCGAGAATATGGGGTGTGTTTCTTGTTTCAATTTCATACGCCTGTCCGAAACGTGAGAATTTATCAATGATAGTTAAATATTTTAAATTTTCCAAATAAAATATGTCCAAATGGACAATTTCAAGAGGTTGTGTCGGCGTTTGAGTTAGTTCAAAAGTTTGCTTAGGAGGTCGTCGATCGTATTTGTTTTCATTACAAAGTTTGCAATTGTTAACGTAATATGATATTTTTGATTTTAAATTTGGGAAGTAGTGGTTACGTCTTAAATGAATAAAAGTCTCATTAATGCCTGTGTGTTTAAAGTCGTGGTATTTTTTTATAAGTTCGTCCTGCTTGTCTTCTTCTAAAACGTCTTCGAGGATTTTAGTGGCTCCAATAATACGATATTGTTTGCCTTGTGAAAAGTAATCAGAGTATATTCTTTGTATTTTTAAGAACAATTCATCGTCGGGACAATAAAGGGCTAAAAGGAGTTTTGGTGGAACATTCTCTTTTATTACGGAGATAAGTGTATCGTCATCGTCAGATGTTAAGTTAATCGTGATACGTCGTCGCGTATTAAAAAGAATTTCAAATTTACGTTTCCTGACATTTTGTGTGTTCTCTGTTTTATTGATAATCAATTGATTTTTAAAATCGTTTAGAGGGTTTTCCGAAATTCGTATTAAAGATGTATCATCTTCGGAGGCACTGTGTACAGTTTCAATAGAAGTACTATCTGCCGAATTGTTATTGGTATTAGTGCTACTATTCATCGAGTGAATGCTACTATGAAGGTTGCTGTCTATTAATACACGAGAGAGTGCGTCTGCATTGGCATTTTGACGTCCAGGTTTATGAATGATTTGGTAGTCGAATTCTTCGAGTTTCAGTCTCCATTTTACCAATTTACTATTGGGTTCTTTTAGAGACATGAGCCAACGAAGAGGTTGATGGTCAGTAATTATAGTGAAACGTCGTCCGTAAAGGTATGGTCTAAAATACTTTGTTGCCCATACGATGGCCAAAAGTTCTTTTTCTATTGTCGAGTAATTTTGTTCCGTGTTAGTCAAAGTTCGGGATGCATAACAAATAGGATGGTCTTTTCCTATTGGACCCTGTGACAAAATTGCACCAATTGCCACATTGCTAGCATCGGTAGTCAAAAGAAATTCCTTGTTGAAATCAGGGTAAGCAAGGATAGGATCGTTAGTAAAGAGATCCTTACAGGTATCGAAGCACTTAATGAATTCAGGTGTATGTTTGACATTTTCACCTTTCTTCAGGCACTTGGTCATGGGTTTTGTCAATTTAGCGAAGTCCTTGATGAACTTCCTGTAGTAGCCTAAAAGTCCAAGGAATGATTTGATGTCTTTTTGAGTTTTCGGGATAGGAAATTTTTGAATAGCTCGAATTTTGTCCGGATTTGGCTTAATTCCTGCGTCGGTTACAACATGTCCTAAAAAATCTATTTCACGTCTAAGAAATTCACTTTTGTCAAGTTGGATTTTTAGATTTGCGTCTTTTAGTCTACTGAATACTTTGTCTAAATTAACTATGTGTTCTTGTAATGATGTCGAGTAAACAATAATGTCGTCCATGTATACCAGACACGAAGTTCCTTGCAAGTCCTTTAAAACGTTATCCATAACCCGTTGAAAGGTTGACGGAGCGTTTTTTAATCCAAAGGGCATGCGTACGTACTCGTAATGCCCATGGTCTACTGTGAAAGCAGTCTTTTCTATATCGCGCGGATGTACTTCAATCTGATGAAAACCAGATGCTAAATCTAAAGTGGTGAAGTACATGCACTTTCCTAATTTGTCTAGTATATCTGTAATGTTGGGAATGGGGTATTTGTCTCCTATCGTCTTGTCATTTAATTTTCGGTAGTCCACTACTAATCTCCATTTCTGTTTCCCGCTCGCGTCCTGCTTCTTTGGAACAATCCAAATGGGACTACTCCAGGGCGAGTAACTAGGTCTAATTATTCCCTGCTGTAACATTTTGTCTATTTGAGTTTTTACTTCGTCCCTATGAATATACGGGTATCGATAAGATTTTGTGTAAATAGGTAAATCGTCAGTCGTTTTAATTTCGTGCTTAATTTTGTTTGTAAAAGTTAAGTCCTGTCCGTCTTTATAAAATATATCTTCGTATTTACGACAAATTTTGAAAATTGCCTTTTTCTCTTCAGTGTTTAAATGTTCTGTCCTAATTAGATTTTCTATAGGAGGTTGAATATTATCGTTATTCGAAACGATTTGGTTAAAATTGCAATCAATAAAATCATGATTTAGAATTTCGACTTTTAATGGTTGTTCAATTAAAAACTTTTGGTTACTATTAGTCAAATTGATTACCGGTGCAAATATGTGCCAATCATTTGCTCTGTATACACCTGAAGGGATTAAAAATTTATTTTGAATTCTAGTTTCTGTGACGTAGACATCTCCTGATTGTACGTCTATAGGTAATCTGATTATTTGTTTACAATTAGAATTTATTGTGTGAATCCCACTTGTTATGTTTGGTATAAAAAGGAATTTATTTCTAGCAAAGGGTGTAATTAACTGTTTGTTGGGAATATCAATTTGAGCTCCTAACTGATTTAGTGCGTCCAGTCCTATGAGTCCGTCGAAATAGGCATGAAATTTAAGCAATAAGAATTCGATAGTGCCGTTTTGATTAAATTCGTCAAATGTGGGTAAAAGTACCATTTTTGTAACCGTGTGGGTCCCTAATAATGCTTTAATAGATACGGGATTTATGGTTTCTGTTGCGTTGGGATGTATGTGTTCAGGATTTATAAAGGAGTGGGAGGAACCTGTATCAATTAGAAATTTTAAAGCTTGTCTGTTTCCGTTGTCTATGTGAATATAGGGCAAGGTTGATTCCAGTAGATTCGTTTCTATGTATCCGTATTGTGGTCCCAATTGTACTGAAAATTTCGATCGTCAATTTCAGCCTGAGGTGTCATATGATCATTTGACTGATCGTATTCCGAATATTGTTCGTTTTCGTTGTTAGTACAACATATTCGACGTATTCATCGAGTGATGAATAGTTTTGTGCTTCTGCATTGTGAAGCTCTTTGCTTGTAAAGGTTGGTTTACTTTGAGTTTGGAAAAAATTTGGTTTTGATTGTTGTGGAGGATTTGTACGTGACTGAGGAATATTATTATTTCTTATGCTGATCCTATTACTACCAATTTCCATGGGTGTTGGTTTTGGAAATTGCCTAGTGTTTTGTTGTGTTTGAAATGGTCTAAATTGTTGTGTTTGTTGTGTTTGAAATGGTCTAAATTTTTGTGTTTGTTGTGTGTAATAAGGATTATATGTAATGGGTGGTCTTTGAATAAATTGCGGTGTAGACGGTATATTCCTAAGAGGTCTATTTTGTGTTAATTTAATGTTTGTTTGAGGTTGTATGTATGAGCGTTGATGATAATGTATGTTTTGTTCTCTAACTGCATATTCAAATGCATTTTGAATAGTATCCGGATTTCTAGCTCTTACTACGGAGCCTATTGGTTCACGAAGTCCGGCAAGAAAGACATCTTTTGCTAAATTTTTAAAAAGCAATAATTTAGATGATATAGCTGATTGATTTGATTCATTTAACTTAGTGAAGTTAATCAGAGAGGAAAGAATTTCTATGAATAGAATTCCTCCATCTTTTGATTTGGAGTTTGTCTTAAATTGTGTAAATCACGAATTAATGTTGTTTCATTACGTTTGTCAGCGTAATGAGATATTAAATTTGATTTAATAATATTCCAATCGGTTGGTGTACCGTACATATTCAGTACTTCGTTTGCATCACCAACAATTTTGTTGCGGATAGCACGTATCCACATTTTGCCATAACCTTGCGTCCAATCGATTGTAACGCAACTCATAATTTCCTCCACATTCTCTATGAAATCATGTAACGTTCTTGGGTTACCGTTAAATTCCGGAAGATTTTTGATTGGATCCGGTATTTTGAAGGCTTCTAATATTTGTGAAAAACCGGTTATTTCTTGTGAAGTCATGTCTATTTTTGTATTTGAAAAGGTGTTTAAACTAATAGAAGTATTTGGTAATTGATTTGATTCAGTAATAAGGTTATTATTTGATTGATTACTAATATTATCTAAATCTAAAGAGTTGCCCTGTATCGTATTCTCTGATACAATCGCACCTGACTCACTTATTACGTATACAGCGTCCAACTGAGGAACGTCCGATCTAGGATATGGTTTAAATGATGGTGTTTTTAATTTGAGGCGTAAAAATTTGGACATATATAAGCAGAAAGGAACAAATATGAAATAGCGAAAAAATGTGTAATCACTTTACTCACAGAATGCTCCAGATTACTTTCATTTCCTTGTAGTAGATAGGTTTCGTTGCTGTTTAAAGGATTGGAATCCACGCACTGCTGGTCGATGACTGTGTACCACTTTCCTTAATGAGCCGTTAAGGTTGAGTCACTGTCCTGATGATCCGTCAGTCTTTTAACTCACAATACACTAATTAACCGACAACAATGTAACAACAATCCGAACGACTGCGCCAGTTATGTTTTACAACAATTAAAATTAGTTTTTAAAAATTTATTTTAATTAACTTTCACAATTTTTATTAATTTTGATACAATAAAATATTACAAAGAAATGAATAATGCCCGAACAGAGATTACGCCTAGCTTAACTGCTAAATCGGAAGTTAAATGTGTCTTTTGTTTTAATCGTTTATATATGTTTTATAATGATTATTAAGCATAAAGAATTAATACATATTACATGTTGTGTATAATTACAATTTTAGATAATAAAATAAAATGATGATATGAATAATATTATAATATGATATGTTAATGTTCATAAGTTTGTTATAATTGCCCTATGACACTAAATTCTATGAAACGTATAGGCGACTGTGTGAAGACGCTGATGTAGCTTATTTGGCGGATGTGGTCATTCCATAACTATATATATATATATATATATATATATATATATAGGTAGATAGATAGATAATATTTATTTGTATACGACTATTGTCTGTTACAAGGAGTTTGGTTACAATACTTATACATCAATTAAATACAAAAGCATGCATGTTTTATAATTTTTGATACTACCATAATTATGTGTAATATCCTAGTATTGAAACTTAAATAAGAGTAATAAATGTGTAACAAAATAAGTAATATATAAATAAATAAATAGCAACTGATAGCAATAATGTAAAACAATATAAATAACAAAAAAAAATAAATAACAAAATATATAAACAAATAACAATCAGCAAAATAGTAAAATATATCGAAAAAATAAATAAATAAATACATAAAAACTAGAGAGTTTTGATAAATGAAATTTAACAAAATTAGATCAAATAATTATAGCTGCAATGTGCTAGGTTAACTTGTTAGTGACCTTTTCATTTAAAATGTGACTATTCATTAGTCACGAGCGCACGAATGCGAAAAGCAGATATAGTATAATGAAAAACGTTATTAAGTTTGTTTCTGCTATTGATGCTATTGATATATATATATATATATATATATATATATATATATATATATATATATATATATATATATATATATATATATATATATATATATATATATATATATATATATATATATATATATATATATATATATATATATATATATTATATATATATATATATATATATATATATATATATATATGTATATATATATATAAGCCCCTATACCGAAACGCGATCATATGTCCGAACAGTTTTGACATTTATATATTAATGAAATTATTTCTGAAAGAAACCTCTGATAACAAAAAGTATTATTAATAGAATGATTATTTTTCAATTTACATTCACCTCACATTTAATGTTTCCTTACTTAATTAAAGAAATATGTATATACTGTGTGAGTTTTTTGAGAGTTGCCATTTTTATTACAGCCAAACCATTGATTTAATCGAAAAATTGTTCAAATAAGAGTTGTAGATATCGACGGGGGCAACCAATTGCGATAATCAGGATAATGTTTCCTTACTTAATTAACGAAATATGTATATACTGTGTGAGTTTTTTGAGAGTTGTCATTTTTATTACAGCCAAACCATTGATTTAATCGAAAAATTGTTCAAATAAGAGTTGTAGATATCGACGGGGGCAACCAATTGCGATAATCAGGAGCTTTATAGCTCTTATGGTTTTCGAGCTATGATACAAACTTACCTTTTTTTAAATGGAATAGTATACTTATTTGTTGATAAAAATTATTCAATAAAGCAACAGAAACAAAAAATAAAAAATAAAAATTTTTATCTAAAGTTTTTTTTTTTTCAAATTTTACAACTTTCGCGCTTAAAAGTGATTTATTTAAGTGAATTTTGGTGAGTTTAAGAGCGCCTTGTTCAAACAAGCCTCATAATTACGGAAAGTAGCTAAGCGGTAATTGTATTTATGCTACATAGGTGGCTTTACCGTATAGGTTTACCTTATACCTAGAGTCCCTATAATAAATAGAGTCGTGACATGTCATCCTTTTTCTTTCCAAAACTGAACGGGAAGTTTCGAAATTAATTATCACATGTTTGGGTAAATATTTTTGAGTAAATAATTATTGTTAATAGGTTATGCATTTATGAACAATTAAAAAAATGTAATTTAATTATTCTTTCTAGGTTAAACTAAATGGTTTTTGTTAAATATTTTTAACTTATTTTCGATTTATTTTACCCAACGTTAGACAGAAAATGCCAGAACCAATCAGTGTTCACCACACGTGTCATGACTCTATTTATTATAGGGACTCTTATTTTAGTATAAATGCAATTATGCAAATGACCAAATTAGTAGAATGTCAGCTATTTAAATAGACAAATTTTATTAATTGTTATTCAATTTTTTTGGTTCTAATGGATTTATAACTAAAATGTATCTTCTTGGAATGTAATTAAATCAAGTAAGTACTTCATATTATGTGATTATTAAAAATAAGTATAATTTTTAAATTTAAATGGAAATTATTTTATAGGTTAAATAAAAATGACAGAAAATTGCAATTCGGAAACGAGAATAAAATTTATTTAGGAATTTAGAAATTTTGAATGCCTCCATGCGGGAAACGTCTTATAAAAAAGTCACAGAAGCAATGATCATATCAGGTGTACCAGATGTCAAATCTAAAATGCAAAATTTACGTTCAACTTATTATCAGGAAAGAAGAAAAATTGAAAAATCTATGAAATCCGGCAATGGCACCGAGGGAAAAATTTTAGAACACGCCGACATACTGTAATTTCGATGTTTGCCGGAAAAAATAAACAATCTTATTCTATGAAAAATGTATTTTATTTTATATCCTGAAAAATTCTAAATAATAATCAAAACGAAATAATTAACGATAAAATAACAATTGGTCATCCACCAAATAAAGTATACCAAGAAAATGATCCATAATCACTTACAAGTAAAGGTCCCGAGGCCGGACCTATCGATTTTGATGAAACTTAAATATGTTGTAGAACACTAAAAACTAAGGGACACGTATTTTTTTTTATCTGCGGAAAAACGGTTTGAAGGGGTGAAATCGCCCTCCAAAAATTGGGGTAAAAATTTAATTTTTCAAATATCTCGAAAACAGTAACAGATAGAGCAAAAGTTTAAATTGGCGATATTACTCTTTTTTAAAGAGCTATCTATTGATATGCAATTTGTTCAAATTACATCAACAGGGATGGTTGGGGGTTAAAATTTGGGGGTTAATTTTGCAAAAAGGGGGTGAAAAATAAACAATATAAAAATTTTGTTTACAGATTTGAAATCTACGTCAAAAAATCTAATTGACCTGTTTTTGCTCAATATCCTAATATTAAGTCTAGGGGTAGTTAACTAGAGGGTGACTATGTCGAATAATCATACTATTTGGGTATTTCAAGAAGTTCTTCTTCATGGAAAATAGCTTAAGTCAATTAGAATAACGTAGAAATGAAATTCTCGAATTCAAAATTGAGTTTGAGCAACATTCGAAAGGGGGTGAGTCACCCTCTTAAATTACATACTAGTTTATATACACTAATTTTTGCTATTAACACACTGATAGTGGGTAAAATAATGTCACAATAAGTGGTTCTGAAGTTGGACTATCATATGTAAGGTCTTTATTAGGTTTGTTTTTTAATGGATATTATAGTTTTCCTTATCGAAAATTATCGATACCGAAAATTACATAACCTAACCTAAAACAACGAAACCTAATAAAAACCTTACAAACGATAGTCTAACTTCAGAACCATCTATCGTGACATTATTACCCCCTGTCAGTGTGTTAATTGCAAAAATTAGTGTATGTAAACTAGTATGCAATTCAAGAGGGTGACTCACCCCCTCTCCAATGTTGCTCAAAATCAATTTTGAATTCGAGAATTTCATTTTAGTCCAACTTCATAACCACTTATTGTGACATTATTTTACCCACTATCAGTGTGTTAATAGCAAAAATTAGTGTATATAAACTAGTATGTAATTTAAAAGGGTGACTCATCCCCTCTCCAATGTTGCTCAAACTCAATTTTGAATTCCAGAATTTCATTTTTACGTTACTCTAATTGTCTTAAGCTATTTTCCATGAAGAAGAACTTCTTGAAATACCCAAATAGTACGATTATTCGACATAGTCACCCTCTAGTTAACTACCCCTAGACTTAATATTAGGATATTGAGCAACAACAGGTCAATTAGATTTTTTGACGTAGATTTCAAATCTGTAAACAAAATTTTTATATTGTTTATTTTTCACCCCCTTTTTGCAAAATTAACCCCCAAATTTTAACCCCCAACCACCCTTGTTGATGTAATTTGAACAAATTGCATATCAATAGATAGCTCTTTAAAAAAGAGTAATATCGCCAATTGAAACTTTTGCTCTATCTCTTACTGTTTTCGAGATATTTGAAAAATTAAATTTTTACCCCAATTTTTGTAGGGCGATTTCACCCCTTCAAACGGTTTTTCCGCAGATAAAAAAAAAATACGTGTCCCTTAGTTTTTAGTGTTCTACAATATATTTAAGTTTCAACGAAATCGATAGGTCCGGCCTCGGGACCTTTACTTGTTAGTTACAAACTAAAATAAAAAAATTCCGCAGTTTTGTACGATAAAATATAGTGGATTTTTGGAGATTGTCCAATCAAAAATTGTCAATATTGCAATGAAAGTGATTTAAACGTCGCATGTTTACGTCACACGAATACTGCAAACACACAATTTTTATGAATACAATGTTCGTGTGACGTAAACATACGATGTTTAAATCCCTAACACTGAAATATGAACAATTTGCGATTGGACAATCTCCGAAAGTCCACTGTACGCTACCAATGGGTTGTGGCACACAGCTTTCTCATACTCGTAAAAGCACCTTGGTAATTTAATGCCCAATATATCTTTGTGTAATTTAATATAGGTATATAAATTTATAAAAATAAATAAACAAAACGATTCATAAAAAATTGAGCGGAATGGGACTAGCAGTAAATAAGATATTGACATTTAATGGGATTTCATGGTAGTGCCGTGGATACTATTACTCCGAATGCAATGAAATTTGTAGGGGACCATCTAAGAAGCAGACCGCATAATTGCTGATAATTTCATAAAAATGAATTGAATAGTTCAGAAGTTATGTCACTTGATGCAAACTGGTGAAACACAGACGGACAGACACCAAACCAAAATTATTCAGGAAGCTCTAAAACGTAAAATTTGCGTAAAAAATTTTATTTTGGTAAAAATTTGCTTTAGTAAGTAGTCTCGGAAACAATAAAACAATTAGGCAATTTGATTACACACTAAAGTAATTAGAATTAATAAAATTATACTTTAAGTATATTTATTTATTATATTTTATTTAGGAAGTGGTTGTAATTAAATAAAATTTTATTATTTTTTCATAATATGGAGAACCGTTTTAATACAGAACACGTTTTAAAGATGTTAAAATTGTAATAAAATCGACGATTATTTTGAACTTTGAACAACCTTCACTAAAGGCGTTCTTGCTGAAAAAGAAATTAAGTTTATATAACTATTTGTTTAAAATACATGTCTTAGAGACATTTTGCTAAAATATATACGGCAATCTCGAAAAATGTTGTATTAAAATATTTTTTGGACAATTATATTACTTTTTTTTTTAAAAATCGTTTAATAATTTGACAAATGATATCTATGCCTAATCTATGTCCGTCATTTAGTTTTGGAAATAGATAATGCCAGTTCCACACGTAACTAATTTTGACTTCTTTAATATGGTGTAATATTAAATATTACAACTGCAGTTGCAATTTAATAACCTGTTTATTAAATATTAAGTTTAATACTTGAGGAAAAACTACAAATTATTTTGATAATTAATATATTTAATTAATAAATTTTGTCTTATTGTAACAGCTTAATGCGAACATACCATCACTAGTTATTTTGGGTGTTTTGAATGTAAATTGCAAATTATCCGTATTTTTTGCGTTCGATTAAATAAACTTGGCCACGGGTTTTGAAAATTAAAACTTAAAAATGCAATTTCTCAAAAATATGAAGTAAAATAGTGAAAATTTTAGCATAATTGGTAATTTGAAGTAATAAACTAATTTTTAGAAAACATCTCAACATATGTTTCCATTTAAAAAAAAAATTCTATTCCGAAAAAACCGTAGGTCCTAGAAGTCTGGAACAATTTTTCCTGAATGGCCCCCTCTATTTTGAATATTTTTTGTATAAACTTTTTTTCGATTAGATGCATATTTTAGGAATAAATCGAATGGCAACTCCCGAAAAACTCACACAGTATATTAAAAAATTTTTGTTGAATTCGCCTATTGTTATTTTGATCGATGGTCAATATTAAAAACACATGAGTTATTAATTTTAACATTTTTCAGCGAAATTTTCAAGTTAACATAAAATTATCTGAAATATAGGTAAAATTTATAGGTCAGTTCAATCATATATTCCAAAATTCTGTGTAAAATCAACTATTTATAGCACTTAACCCTGCTCGCCCAATGACTCTAAAATAACTATCTTCACGGGAAGTTACCGTGTTACATGAGGCAAGAAAGGACAGAAGTTAACTATTCTAGAAGCAATAGAAATAAATAAACATAACTCCAATCATCTTTTAAGTGACTACACCCATATTTAAAGTTCAACTTTATTTTCAATATTATAATTTATTTAAAGTTTTAAAACTGTATTTTGCTGTAATATTGTCTTTTTGTCAATTTCAATTTCAATCTTTTGTCACGTGTTTGTTAGCCTTTTGTCACATGTAATGTAACCTTGTTTTTCTTGATTTTCGGATTCTGCCACTACCGCGACCCTTCCACTTCCACATCACAGACCACTCCCCCTTCATAGAGTATAGGCAGATAAAATTAGCATATAAGGCATGTGTTGAATGTAATTTTTATTCTGTTTAAAAATGAACTAACAGTTCGAAACAATATTGTCACAGTTTCAATAATAAAAGTGTTTTTTTGCAAAGTAAAGTATTTGTTTATTATTTACAAATATGGAATACCATTTACCATACGCTCAAATCTATTAATATCTTCATATTTTATTAGCATGGTTAATTACCGCACCGTAAGAACTTAGTATAGGTACCTATACCAGCAGTTTTAGAATTGTTTCTATGTTAGGCCCTTCAAGGCATCAAGGCCCCGGGAAATTATTTTAACGTTACTTTCATCTTTCACAGCGAACTCAATAGTACTTGAGTAAAAATTGTTAAATTTCATCAGCTTTTTAATTTGCGTCCATTTAAATTTTATATTCTGAAATTTTGTACAAAATCAGCTCCTTATGTGCTTCGCTTCGCTCGCTCGACGACTAAAGTATTGTTCATATTTTCATATTTTCATATCATATTCATATCTTTTTGCATATCTAATTTTCATATGTATGGAATTTGCTGAAAACAGCAGAAGTACCAATTGATGATAAGTGGACAATCCAGTTGTTTATTTCTTTAAAGGATGCAAATAGTATTTTACACAGTAGATAAGTAATTTCATAGTTGTCGTAGGTAAAAATATTATTGGTGATATCTATAGAAATATTTATTAATACTTCCAAAATTATTTTTTTCCAAATACTTAGCAACTATTTAAAATTTGTATGATTTTTTATAAATTGTCCATAGATTGCTGTATACTGTAATAAAAAATTAATATTTCACGGTTTTCGTAAATTTCGACGGTTAGACAAAAAATTTTGCAAAACCCTTCCTTAGCGAACGCCTAAGACCCAATAAGGACCTACATGTCAAATTTCAAGTTTGTAAGTATTGTAGTTCTGGAGATTTTGTGATAAATGAGTGAATGAGTGGTATTTCACATTTTATATATATATATATATATATATATATATATATATATATATATATATATATATATATATATATATATATATATATATTATAAACATTTTTAATTTATTTTTGCTTCTAAAACACTTAGTCACTGTTTTATATTATCACGTATAATAATTTTGTTTATGCCGAAACGTATAATTATTCATAAATCAAACATATTGATTTAAAACTTCAAAATTTTTATTATGAAATGAAAATAGTAGTCATCTTAAGTTTAGAGAGATTTCTAAGTGAACTACTTAAAAATTCACTATCGTTTATGGTTCAGTTAGAACGTACACCATATTTTTTTGAAGATCACCTAGATGGCAAAACCTTATTTGTAGAAAATACAGTATTTTTATCCTTTATTTATGTCTAAGACTTAAACCATTCTATGTTTCCTACTTTAATGTCTAGATGTCACTCTATGTATCATAGCACATGTGTTTGCTTATAGATTCCGAACTTTTGGAGCTAATGAGTTCCGATATGTGTATTTACAGTTTGAAAAAGAAAAACATTAAGAAGTAAAAATTCTTGGGTTGTATTTTTTTAAAAGTTAGTTGTAGTTTTTATTTAATTACACACCTAATAATAGTGTTCCGATATAGGGGCTTTTACGTTTTATATATATATATATATATATATATATATATATATATATATATATATATATATATATATATATATATATACATATATATATATATATTTACATATATATATATATATATATATATATATATATATATATATATATATATATATATTGTGTGAGTTTTTCGAGAGTTGTCATTTTTATTACAGCCAAACTGTTGATTTAATCGAAAAATTGTTCAAATAAGAGTTGTAAATACCGACGGGGGCAATCGATTGCTATAGTCAGGAGCTTTATCGCTCCAATGGTTTTCGAGCTATGATACAAACTTATAGATTTTTAAATGGGACTATATATTAATTTTTCGGTAAAACTGATCTAATGCATTAACAACATAAATGAGCAAAAAAATTTTTTTTACCCCAGTTTAATTTTTTAATTTTTCATTAATTTATTAGTTAGGCGGTAAAAATATGCATATGTACTTGAGGCTACTTCAACCTGTAATAAGCTACTGTAATAAGTGAATTTCCAATTCGTAAATTTGCTGAAAGAACATGTGTTTAATAAATTCACTCTTATCACATTTTTTAACAAATTCACTTTCATGTGAAAATAAAATCTTAATGCTTCCATCCATTGTTTGTTTATGAAAGGCCCCTTATCTCGGACAAGGGGCCTTTCATAAACAAACGCATATTTCATATCATATAGGCACTACTCTATAGGCAATTTACGTCTTTCGTATGGTCTAATAACTGTATTGGAGCAATGGGAGAAGAGATCTTTCATAAACAAACAATGTATGGAAGCATTAGGATTTCATTTTCACAAAAAAGTGAATTTATTAAAAAATCTGACAAGAGGCCTTTCATAAAAAAGTGATTCACATATGACTGACTTACGGAAAATACATTGTTAAAGTTAAAAATTAAAATATTTCAATTGTTTATTAATTTAGAAATTTAATCTCCATTCACAGGGCCGCGCCAAGCGGGGGTGTTAAGGGTGCCTAGTACCCCGGCGGCAGGCTTTGGGGGCGGCAAATAAAATCTAAAATTATTACTATTTTTATGTGGTAATTTTGATGACACTAAATGTTACCCGCATTTTGCTTAAATACTTGTCTATTATGATTGTTGTGACCCGTCGGTAATCCGATTATTCCGATTGTCGACCAGCGACAACAATCATTTGCGCGGTAATCGGCGAGATCAAACAGGATTGGGATGGAACATGTTCTTGCACGCTTTAATTTTATAAAAACCGTCGTTGAATGCTACACATAAAACATTTATCAATCTTTAAAATTGTTTAGTTTTCGTTGCGTTACGTTGTATATAGTACGTGACGATTAGTAAACAAAACAAACTAAAAATCGAAGCCTGAGGATCTCTCAGTAAAATATTATTCTTTTATATAAGACTTTGTAAACACTGTATTGAACAGCCGAAATATAATAAAAAAGTTTAAGATTTCAACTGTTTGGTTTTAAAACCAACATTTTTATTTTATCTTCTGTTTCCTATTTGGTTGATATGTATCTTAAACCTAATTTATTATTTCTGTTTTTTGTTATTATAAATTTTGTTTTCAATATTTGCTTATCCACATCTGCAAGCAATTTAGTTTAAAATACACATGTTCTTTCGATATTGCTTATTCCACTTAGGATAAGATAAGATTTATGGATGTTCTTTAAATTGGAGCACTCCATACTCTTTTCTTGGAAAAGTTACATTATTTCGTTTCTCAGAAATTTAAGTAAAAAACATCCCCTTTTGGGCTCTGCGGAACGAATCTGATATAAATGCGTTATATTTATGTGATGAAATAGAAACTCTTTTAACATATATTAATCCCGACATGAATGTATTAACAGTTTTAGATTATATATTTTCTAATGATCTTACTACAATGTTTCCGAATATGACAATTGCATTAAGAATATTTTTGACAATACCTGTGACAGTGGCATCTGGTGAGAGAAGTTTTTCGAAACTTAAGTTAATAAAAAATTATTTAAGATCTAGTATGTCACAGGAAAGAATATCGTATTTAAGTTTAATTAGCATAGAAAACAAAATTGCTGCAGATATTGACATGTCAGATTTAATAAATGAATTTGCAATAAAAAAAGCAAGGAAAGTGAATTTTATATAAAATTTTAAAATTGTTACTATTCGTTTTTGTTTTGTGTAAAATTATTTATTTTTATTTACTTGTTCTTGAAATTTATGCGAAATAAATTGTTAAAAAAAGTTTAAGTGTTTTATTCCATTTATAATAATAAATATTTTATAATATTTTATGCATTTCATTAAAGTAAATATATATAGTAAGTAAACTGGTAGCCGGGAGGCATATATTTTATTATCAAAAATGTATTACAAATAAGTTTGGCGTTTTAGGGGCGGCAATTTTTGTCTTGCACCCCAGCGCAAATGTCCCTTGGCGCGGCCCTGTCCATTCAGGTAAGAAAGGCGATTATTCAGAGTAGATACTTAAAGAGATGATAAAAATACACGTAAATTCAAAATTTATAATGTTGTATACCATTAGTTGTTTAAGTGGCCGATTTTTAGCTCTCTCGCTTGTAAATAAATATCATAATTAACAATAAGTGCGAGTAATTCGTGGAAATTTATTTTTTAACTATCTCATTTAAAAAAAAAATTTAGAAAAATGATTTGTCCAACTATCTGAGGACAATGAAACTGACAATGTATTAAAATTTGGCTTAAATTGATTCTAGAAAAATGAATAAGATATGAAAGCATACAAATAATAACTGAACAATCCTTGGAAATATCTATATAGTATCGACACAAATTTATTGACAAAAATAATAATGACTGTTCTGCAAACTAGTAAAAATTCTAATATTAATTAATTAGTTTTTATAATTGTTCTGATTGTACTTTCAATTTCAATACAAATAGATAATTATAATAATTTTTAAACTAAAGAGCATAGCCGGGTAAGATAGGGAAAACGGCCCTTGACGCAAAATTGATTGTTTTTATAGGAAATAATACTTCTTAGCCCCAGATGCATTCCTACCAAATTTCAACCCTCTGAGGCTAATAGTTTATGAATACACAAAGAGACTCTTTGTGTATTCATAAACTATTAGCCTCAGACGGTTTATCCTATCTTACCCGGCTTTTTTCTTTAGTTTAAAAATTATTATAATTATTTATTTGTATTGAAATTGAAAGTACAATCAGAACAATTATAAAAACTAATTAATTAATATTAGAATTTTTACTAGTTTGCAGAACAGTCATTATTATTTTTGTTAGTAAATTTATGTCGATACTATATAGATATTTCAAAGGATTGTTCAGTTGTTATTTGTATGCTTTCATATCTTATTTGTTTTTCTAGAATCAATTTGAGCCAATTTTTAATACATTGTCAGTTTCATTGTCCTCAGATAGTTGGACAAATCATTTTTCTCAATTTTTTTTTTTTTTTTTTTTTTTTTTTTTTTAAATAAGATAATTAAAAAATAAATTTCCACGAATTACTCGCACTTATTGTTAAATATGATATTTATTTACAAGCGAGAGAGCTAAAAATCGGCCACTTAAACGCCTTTCTTACCTGAATGGAGATTAAATTTCTAAATTAATAAACAAATGAATTTGATTTAAAATATTTAGGTTAATGGATATTAGGAATCGAACACATAAAAGATCTTTCAATCGCTCACATGTTTATTGCCTTCGGGGCCAGGCAAGTATTCAGACAGTCTTCAATCTTCACACTTGAAATCAAATTATCCTTTAGTCCTATGGTGTATACTGTATATGTATAGTATAGTTTGTTATCTTTCGCTGAATGAGAAATTATTAATTTCTATCGGTAAAAATGAATGCATTAATATAAATTCTATTAGTAAATTTATTTCACTCCCTTGAAAAAAAGCAACTTTTTATTTTTTAATTTTTTTTTTTTATCGGAAACTAAAGTAAATACTTCAGTTTCAAAATTGGAAAAAAAATTTATTATAGGTACTGATTCATATAAATTATTACGCAAAGAGCACCTCACGTTACTTTTTCTTTCTTCTTTTTAATACATTTTTAATGAATTTTTCTTACTGTAAACATTGTTAATTGAACAATTTTATTGGAGCAATAATGAATTGTTTACTCAAAGATATCTTTATTAGTAAATTGAGTATATTATAATATAAATTCAGAAATACATTAAAGCAAAATAATATTAGCTTACACGTGGCGCAACCAAAGTGAAGTAAAAAGTGTTATAAAAAATATATTGCAATAATTGATAACGAATACATTTAAAAAACAATTCAATGTAAAAATAAATGATCATGCAAGAAGAATTCTCTGTGATTTTTATAATTGTTGCAACTCTAGTAAGTATTTTTATTTTTAATTTATTATAAACTAGTTGTCACCCATATCTCGACTCATCTTGAATTCAATTAAGTTAAAGTCTCGCCTTGAATGTATTTCTCATAACGAAATTAAGAAATCAACAAACAACGATATTCCATAATTTTTCTGAAACTTTTAGACGATTCGAACAAACACAGAAAAATTCGTGTATATAAAGCTAGCCCCGCCAAGTCATAACTCCGAGATCCCACTTAGGCTATATTTTTTTGCTATTTTTTTACCAACGAATTAATTTTTCTGCTGCAGCCGTTACTGAAATACAATGGCGGGGCTGACTTATATCTGAAGTCAGCCCCGCCACCCCTATATCTCCCGACCTGCTGCACTTATTCAAATAAAATTTACGGGATGTTTTTTTGCTATTTTTTTACCAATGAATTGATTTTTTTGCCGCAGCCGTTGCCGAGATGCAATGGCGGAGCTGACTTAAATCTAAAGGCAGCCCCGCCACCACTATATCTCCGAACCTGCTGCACTTCTTCAAATGAGATTTACGGGATATTTTTTTACTAATTTTTTTGCTATTTTTTTGCCAACGAATTAATTTTTTTGCCACAGTCGTTGCTGAGAAACAATAGTGCTGCTGACTTAAATCTGAAACCGGTGTAGCCACCAAAATATCTCCGGATCTGTTGCACTTATCTAAATGAAATTTGCGGGATATTTCTTTTACTAATTAGTTGCTATTCTAACAGTTGATTTGGCATTGCGAATTCCACTCCCTTGTATGCGGTACTCCACTCCCGTAAAGTATTATTATAAGCTTTTAGTAAAACTATCCGGCCTAGATCTGAAAATCGAATCTCGAATACTTACCGATATCTGTTATGCTGAAATTTTGCACGAACCTTTGATTTTAATAGCAGTACAAAGTAGTGCTTTCGGTATTATGGTGGATTCAAACATGGTGGCCATTACGGCAAATGACGGATTACCTCTTTTGCAACTCTCTTAATATGGATGTCAAATAAAAGGTGTTTACAAGTAGAATACAATTATTTATGTGCCGTCATTTTAAATTCAATTTGGTAGGCACCACAAGATGGCGGATTAACTATATCTTTGAAACGTAACTTGAGTCAGTAGAATTCATTCTAAAGAAATTCATATCCATGTTTGTGTTACAAACCAAATTTTTTGGCCCGATGAAGCTAAAGAGACTTTAAATTTTGATTGAACGCGTCTAAATACGTTTATTACGTACGTAATAAACCTGCTTATTTCTGTTTAAAAAAAGTTTTCAAATATTCATCCGCTTACTACGCTGTAAATATTCTTAAGATCTTCCTAAGATTATGATTACACTTACTATTTTAGAATAACAACTAATTAGTAAAAAATAGCCTGAAAATTTCATTTAAATAAGTACAACAGATCCGGAGATATTGTGGTGGCTACACCGGTTTCAGATTTAAGTCAGCAGCACCATTGCTTCTCAGCAACGACTGTGGCAAAAAAATTAATTCGTTGTCAAAAAGATAGCAAAAAAATTAGTAAAAAAATATGCCGTATATCTCATTCGAAGAAGTGCAGCAGGTTCGGAGATATACTGTTGGCAGGGTTGACATCAGAGTAAAGTCAGCCCCGCCATTGTATCTCAGTAACGGCTGCGGCAAAAAAATCAATTCGTTGGTAAACAAATAGCAAAAAAATATCCCGTAAATTTCATTTGAATAAGTTCAGCAGGTTCGAAGATATGGGAGTGGCGGGGCTGACTTCAGATTTAAGTCAGCCTCGCCATTGTATCTCGGTAATGGCTGCGGCAAAAAAATTGATTCGTTGGTAAAAAATAGCAAAAAAATAGCAAAAAATATCCCGTAAATTACATTTGAATAAGAACAGCAGGTCCGGAGATATAGGGTGGCGGGGTTGACTTCAGACTTAAGTCAGCTCCACCATTGTATCTCGGCAACGGCTGCGGCAAAAAATCTATTCTTTGGTAAAAAAAATAGCAAAAAAATATCCCGTAAATTTCATTTGAATAAGTGCAGCAGGTCCGGAGATATAGGGGTGACGGGGCTGACTTCAGATTTAAGTTAGCTCCGCCATTGTATCTCGGCAACGGCTGCGGCAAAAAAATTAGTTCGTTGATAAAAAAAAAAATAGCAAAAAAATAGCAAAAAAATATGCCGTAAATTTAATTTGAATAAGTGCAGCAGGTCCGGAGATATAGGGAGGCGGGGCTGACTTCAGACATAAGTCAGCCCCACCATTGTATCTCGGTAACGGCTGCGGCAAAAAAATCAATTCGTTGGTAAAAAAAATAGCAAAAAAATAACAAAAAAATATCCCGTAAATTTCATTTGAATAAGTGCAGCAGGTCCGGAGATATAGAGGTGGCGGGGCTGACTTCAAATATAAGTCAGCCCCACCATTATATCTCGGTAACGGCTGTGGCAAAAAAATCAATTCGTTGGTAAAAAAATATCAAAAAATAGCAAAAAAATATCCCGTGAATTTCATTTGAATAAGAGCATCAGGTCCGGAGATATAGGTATGCCGGGGCTAGCTTTATCAAAAAAATCAATTCATTGGTAAAAAATTAACAAAAAAATATAGCGTAAGTGGGATCCGGGGGTTATGACTTCGCGGGCTAGCTTCATAGACACAAAAAATTCCATGTTTTATTCCTATATACTTATAGAGACTAAAATAACCTAATTATTGTGTGATGCAGTGATGCTGTGATACAGTAGTTATGGAAACAGAAGGATTTAGAAAACTTTTAAAGTATTCTACGACTAAATTTGTAATTTTGAAGCTCGATGAGTTACTAATTACAGGTTTTTGTTTATCAAAATGGTAGTTATCCTAAAGCATAGCTCTACCTATTTTTAGCTATAAAAAATAAACCAATTGTCCGATTTTCCTTATTTTTTTTTTAAATATTTCGTTATAAAATTATTAGAATTCAATAGTTACTAATACTGCAAAGAATAAGAAATTTTTATTAAATCGACAAAAAATTATATTTTGATAGAAATAACTGGACAGGCGAACACCATTGAACATTCATTATCATTCAAAGCGTAATTATTTACAATTATAATTTACAATTTAATTGCCTTTTACCCGAAAAAAAGTTTTAAATGGTGCTCTCCGATCCACTTAATTGTATGAATATAAGAATTTTATTCGATTTAAAAAAAGTTTCCAAACTTTCCAGTATTAGTATCAAATTGTGGTACTCTTTTAAATAATCCGACAGGATACCAAACATTTAAAAAAAAAATAATAATGAAATGTTTAAAAATAGCTGGAACAGTGCTTCTGCATAATTACAGTCAAAATTATAGTCAAAATACAGTAAGGATTCTTTTTATAATACACCCTGGTCAGATAGAAATGCAGTTATATTTCTATCTCTTTTTAAATACAAATTCAAAATATACAGGTTGATAACTATGATTTGCGATTTCGATTTGTATAGAATACAAAATTATATGATAATTGTTTGCAATACATTTTAGTGTAAAATATTTAATAATCAGTTAAAAACTTATACCTACTTTTGTAAAAATTAAATGTATTTCGTATTAAAAATGCATTTCATATTTCATACATGAAGCATCCTGTATATAAATTATATATTCGTAGTACATTCTTAAAAGGAATAAAAAATATATTTCTTTCTTTCTTAAAAAGATTACAAAATATGTTTCTTCCTTTCTCGCACGTGTATTATAAAAAGATTCCTTCCTGTATACGATTTTTTGTTGCAAGCGCAAAAACCCGTAATTCCAAAGTTCATGCAATCAATGAAAAGACAATAATGTCTTTGTAACCATTTTTGTCTCCAATAATTTCTTTAATTTAGTTTTTAACTTTTAGATAGAAAAATACCAAAATATTGATATATTTTATTTCATTACAAGATTTTCTATGATTGCAACAGAAAAAATTTATGTTCTCACTGGAATTTGGTTCTTGTAGAAAAATTATAGTGTAAAATACGTGGGAAAAAGCTTATTTCTCACTTATTGTACAATATACTATTTAAAACATACCAACTTCTAGCAAAAGCTTTATTAAGAATTTTCTAATTTTAGATTTTAGGAATATCTGGATTAAACGAAAACGCCCAATCCGCAATTTCAGGAACTTCAGTAAGCAGCGTTTCAAGTACAACATGCGTAAATGGCAAATGCACTATCTACAAGAGTGGATCGCAAGTCAATAAAAACTGTGTTAATGGTGTTTGCGATGTAGAAATCATAAATGATTATTCACCATCAAAAACAGGTACAGGTAAAATTGTTATATTCCAATTACAAATAAAAAGCCAAATAGATGAAGGGGTTATTTTATATTTTTAAATAATACTATACAAAGAACTGGGGCGTTGTAAAGTTTATTACTTTTGTCGTAAAACACAAAAATATTTTTTATTTTTTTATTTTTATATTATAATTTTACAGTAAAGTGAAAATAACGACAACTGAAAATGACTTATTCACATTTTATGTTTCAGACAAGCTCGTAATATAGCTATCTCTATCAATATCTACTATCTAATATATTTAAAAAGGATAGTAGAAATTATAATAACTTTTATATGTGACAAAATTTTACTTATGAAATGAGTCATTTTCAGTGCTTATAAATAATAACATTATAGAAGCATTTAACATATTATACTTTTATATACATAATTATACATGTATATGAAATGTATACTAACATATACATACATTATACTCCAGTATAAGATATTTTTAAATTTTAAAAAATTTGATTTTTTTTAGATGTTAATAACACCTTTCTTCACTTGTCCCTTCTAATGTTAATTTTAAATATAGACAAAAAACAAATTTTTAACGTTATTGCAAATCTTTTACAGCTGATACTGTACCTTCACCGCCGCCTCCACTGGATCATCTGTCGCCATCTCACCCATTTTTACCTCCAGTAGATCGTCTCCCGCCACTTCGACCACGTCTACCGCCGCCAAATTTCCAATTTCATAGACCGATATTTAGTCAACACCCGTTTAGAGATGATTACTTAGGTAGAGATGATTATCTATTTAGACGTCCGTTTAGAAATCGTTTCTATTTCGATGATTTTTATTAAAACTGGAAACAAATAAAAATTCTCCAAATAGAAAAAACAAAAAAAAAAATTATATAATATTTTTACAGACAGTTCTTTTTAGTTGTACTCGCCTCGATCATTCCGTTTTTCTAAATTTTATAGTATCTACTGATTTTTTTTGGGGGGGGGGGGTGTTATTATAAGTATATGATGTATATAATAATAATAATTAATAAGATTCTTTAAACACTGTTATAATCTCAGTTTTTTTATTGAAAACCATTTCGACTCATATTTATATTAAGCTTAAAAAAATTAAAGTAAAAACTGAAACACTAATATTCTTTTTATATAGTCAATACCCTTAAATTTAACCTATTGTACACAACTTTCCCATGCCGATGCCACACTTTTTATTAAAACATTGCTCATAATTACTCAATCGAGCGGCAATGTAACATTTTGCGCTATAATACAGAAATAAGTATTATGATTCAAGTTTATAATTATGCTTGATTTACATATTGAATATTTCTGAGAATTTTATTTAAAATAGAAAAATTGACTTTGAAAATCGATTTCTCTTTTCAAGTAACAAAAATTTAATTGTAATTATCTCTATTAATTTGTTAATTTATAATGATTTGTTAAATAAAATCTCTTTTCAGAGCAAATTCGATTTCAGTCTAGATTTATTTTAAGAAACCTTCTTACACATTTTTCTATTGGAAAGTATCAAGTTTTGTTGTTTCTGTATGTGTTTGTTTCCACAACCTTTGTTTCCATGTGAATTACAATTTATTCAATGATCTGCCTTTACATAAATCCGGTTTTTAGGTCAAAATAATCAAAGTTGTTTAAGGTATGTGATTTAATTCCCACCTGTGAGTTTTCTGTTGGCTTTACAATATTCTCATTTTGTCAAAAACATATGAACAGCTTCAAATTTCATGTTTCTAGCATCAAAATTACGATTTCTGGAGCTTCCAAGAAGCCTTCTATATGTGATAATATAATCAAGTTCAATTTTTTCTTTTACAGAATTTCCAGAATAGAAATTCAGCTATTGCCGTAGCTCTCATGACGCGACCTAAGCCAGACACCATAACAGAAACATGTTTTGAGGTCCCCAGAATCCGAAAATGATATTCACTAAAACTTATAATATATATATATATATATATATATATATATATATATATATATATATATATATATATATATATATATATATTCGAATTACCAAGTGTATAAAAATGTATTGTTTCAGTTCGAAATATAAAGAGATTTTGTAGGGAACTCGTGGTACCTTTGAATTATAGAGTTATAGAGAGTTTCGAATTATCGCAGGTTTGAATTAACGAGAGTCTACTGTATATATATATATATATATATATATATATATATATATATATATATGTATGAACACGATAACTCTCGAACGGAACATTTGATTTTCATGAAATTTGGTTTCGAAATTTAAAAATATCGAAATTTAAAACTGTTGCACGAGTTCGTTAGCCAAACACGTCGGATGCCCAGAAATAGGTTTTTCGGGCATTTTTTGTCAACAAAATGAGTATTTTGCTAGAAATAAGCAACTTTTCAAATATTTTTTATACTAATTGAAAGGACGAGGCAAATTACGTAAACAATGTTTTTAAACCATCCCTCTAGGTTAATTACTTTTCGAGCGAAACTAGGAAATATGTCGTTCTCCATTTCACTCGCACTCACAGTCTTTTCTTTCTGTCTCATGTTTTGCGATGCTACATTCGAAAGAAAGGGTAAGTAGCGTTTCATGATTTTTTTAGTCCAATTTAACGATTCAGCTATATTTTATTTCTCTCAGTCGTATAAGTTTTTATAATATATCTATTTCATTTTTTTATAGACAAATTAACAAGAATTTTTGTTTTATGTAATATGGTTAGAATTTAGATTTATGTTTACACCTTACTAAAATTTTATTAAGAGTTTGCTACAAATGAATAAAAATTACGTTAAACCATACTGAAATAATAATATTTTTACGTAAATTTCTGCCTGATTGATAATACAGTTATGATTAGAACGTATAAACATAGCATTCTAATCTTAAATAATTTTGCATATTCATTTTTTTTGTTAACAAAAAAAATTTATTTTGACATATTCTGTCATTTCGTTTTGAAAATATTACAAAATTTTAACGCGAATCATTTAAAAAGAGTTAAATTAATAAACTAAAGGCAAACATTTACATATTTTAAGAAATGTGTACATTTACATATTTTAAGAAATGTGTAATAAAATTTTTACATTTTACATAAGTACTTACAACAATTGTATTAGAAAGGTAATTCGCGGGTAAATTTTTTTATTTCTTTCACTAATTTATTATTTTCTTTTAGAATTTTATTCTTTACGGAAGAAAATCTTCGTCGTCTAATTCGCTTCGAGCCAAAAGTATAGCCGCGTATATCAAATGTTCATTTAATATTTACAATTTATCAAGACATCTTACTATTTTAAAATGAATGGAAATTATATTGAAAAACTGAAATTTATTTAATGAAAGGCAATACATCTGCTCATTTTACCTCAAAAATGTCTGAAAATAAAATATATTTCAATAATTAACCAAAAAAAAACATTATAGGTAACTTTTATGATATTTTTTTTGAAAATTTCAAAATAAAATGAAGTTTGATAGTAGTGTTACTAATAATTATTTTATTGTTTTGTAGAATCTGGTAAATAGATATCGTAATAAGTACTCGCTTTGAAAAAATCAAACAAGTATTTAGAAAAAAATACTTTTTCTTAAAAAACATATTAAAATTATGTAGGTACAAATGCCGTCCTGATAAACTGATATATTGGTCCACCTTGAGTGTTGTAGTTGATTTTTTTATCCCCTCCAGGCAAAAGCTCACAGCGAATGCATATTTTTGAATTTTGAATATCCTATTGAATTTTGTAACTCAATCATAACAAATAAAATCTCCGTAAAAAAATCAAATTGACCTATTTTTTCTCAATTTTCTAGCATTAAGTCTAGGAGTAGTTAACTAGAGGGGGATTGTGTCGACATTTTAATGTAAAATATAGTAATTTTAATAGTTTCCAAAAGAAAGTTTCGATTTTAACAATAAAAAAATTTAAAAAATGTTTTTGTTCTGCCAGGATTGCCAAAAAGGGACTGAAATGTTTGTTTTTTTTAAAATTCCGGGACTGAAAGACATGATTTAGACCCTCATAATAGGGAGTAAAGTGCCAGTTTTAATCCCAAGGGACTAAAAATTATTTTGCTGCCGCTTTTAAGCCAATCAGTACGAATGGCACCAGTCAGTAAGTTTAATTTATAGATCACAGCACTCTAATACAATTATTATTTAAATAGCGTTGCCTGGCAATTAATTATTATTTATAAATTAATTTAAAGTTATTATGTAGATAAAGGACAAGAAAACAGATATATATGGTCTATTTCAGTTAAATTTAACCATGCTCCGTAACTTTGAATTTAAATAATTTCCGTTTTCTTGTCTTTATCTCTTTTATTATTGCATTTATGTAAATTTTAAATTTGCAGTTTATTTTTAGAAAAGAATAGAAGATCGATTTGTTTCGAATATAAGAATTATTTAATTTTTTAACGAAAACTCATGATTAATTTTATCTGAAAAGAGGTAGGTATATATATATATATATATATATATATATATATATATATATATATATATATATATATATATGTCTTGAGGAAATTGTATTTGAAATTAATGTTTACATTTATATTTACATTACTGCAACTCGCTATTTAAAATAAATGAATTATTTAAGCTGGAAGATTCATTTTCATTAAGGGTTAATTCAGAAGTCGATTTCACATCCTTTTGTCCGAAAATTTGGTCTGCTATATCTTTTTTATTATTAATTGAAATTTCAACATAGACTTTTGCCACTGTCGAAGATTTCCACCCCCCCCCCCCCATGTCGTTTGACAATGTCGATATTTGCCCCCGGATCTGCTAATAAAGATGCAGATATACGCCTGAAACAATGCCCAGTGTATGAGGATGGATTCTCTAGTTTTAAAAACGTGGCTACATTTTGAGGCAATTTGGCAAATATGTTTTTGCCGACAGATTGAACAGAACATTTGTTATTTTTGTAATTGACAAAAAATCTAAAATGATTTGTCTCATTTTTTCTTAATGCTATATATTTTTTACAAATTTCGACAAAATTTATTTCATTTCCATCGGATTTTTTAATAATGAATGTTCTATCAATATTGTTTTTAGTATATTTTATATTAACTAAAATATAAGAACCCATGTCAACTACATCGTTGGTTGATAAATTTACTAATTCATTTTCTCGACACGCTCCAGCTACACCAGAAATTAGTGCAACCTAAAAGTGGTTTGTTATAGGTAAACATTTTTGTAAACACATAAATGCTTTTGTTAGTTGCTTACTTTCGTCATTAAATATTTATCATCCGGAGCTCCTGTTAAAAATTTTTCCTCTTGTTCTTTGAAAAGTATTTTCGATTTTTGGGTATATAACCATCATTTTTTCTTTTAAAAAAATACATAAGTTTATGATATTTACTTATATCTATATTGTGTTTTATATTTATTATTGCTTTTAACATTGAGTAACGTGACCAGAACGTACATGCACCCATTGATTTTGACTTTTCATAAAAGAAATTTTGTGTACAGGTTAAGCTAATACCCACCCACTGCTTTTTGGAGGTTTCAACTTTTAACCCTTACCCCCACGATTTTTACGCCAATATTTCCTTAATTGTTTTGCTTTTTTTCTAACACGTCAAGAGACTCTCTAAGGAAACCTGGAGGGCTGAAATTTTGTACGTGTGCTGAGTTAGTATCCAGCTAGTGCCTAGTGATTCCACATTACTTCCCCCTCCCACTTCTCCCATTTTTACATCGGAATTCAATGGTATTGTTAAATGTGTTTTAAATGCATTATTTTTTTCTAAATACAAGTAGGCGAATAGTAATTTTAAAAAATTTAAAAAAAAATGAACTTACTTTTATAACAAATGCAATACACAAATATTAAGTAATTTAAAAATGTTATTAAATTCACTGTTTATTTATAAAGTAGGAATAATGGATTTTTATTATTTATAAGATAGAAATTTTGGATTTTTTTGGAAAGAAAAAATATCTTCATAAGACCTTCCAGTTTACTATTTAAGTTACTTTTTTAATATTTAAAAATAAAACACAAAGTCAATTGGCGGATAAGCATGGGTAAGAATGCCCTCGTACGAATTGTGTTGGCTTTTTTCCTGCTAACTGCTATCGGCACAAAATTGAAATTTACTGAGATTCAGCCCTTAAAAACTTAAAACCTTTTTTGAAAGCCCCGATCAACCGGACACTCATCATCAGTTTTGAAACCACTAAAATGACAAATCGCTTGTAGACTTTCAATTACATTTCGCTTGTAGACATTCAATACCGAAGATGAAAGGAAAAATTCGACTTCCGTGATGGGGCCCCGCTGCTCACGGCGTTTTTTTTATTTATTTTTAATCAGCATTTTGATTGTAAAAATAACTTATAGCTAGGGAGCTGGTGGCAATTTCCTCGCCATTGATCGTAATATGTTATGTAGTTTACTACTGTGCAAATAAGGAAAAATTAGAATGAAGCTCAAATGGTGCTGATTTTTTTTGAAAATAAAATTTGAAAATTTGAAGGATAAAAGCTGCCGTAAATTATACCATCGTGTTTGGCATTGATATATTGTGTTAAGGACGGTAATTACATAATTTTGTGAAAGTGAGACGTCCTGATTGTTGCATTTTTTTTTAAATATGTTTATGCCCGTAACTTTATTTTTGTGACTATGCATGTTTAAGAATCATCAGTTTTCAATCTCGAATTTTCTATAGCTCCATCCGAGGCCACAAAAATAACACTTGTGCTGCTCGGTAATATACTATTATTAAAACTTACACAGGTGTCACGTATTATGAATTATGAAATTAAAATTTGCGTCGCCAACATCAATTACACAAAATGCTCGTCAGTATCCATTTTATTCATGCACCTTTTTCCCCAATAAAAACCGTGAATAATAAAAACCGCGATTAATGAATCCGCCGTAGACAAGGTAGTACAGTCGACATTCGTTATGAGTTCGCTCATTATGAATCCGCCGATTTATATTTCTATTGTAAACATTCCCCCACCATGACCGAAAAAAATTCAATTCAGTCTCTCGTTATAAGACCGGAACAGTGGTGCTGATGTTTAATAGTGCAACTCATAAATCATCCTGTCAGAATTTTTTTATTCACTAAAATAATTTTTTTATAGGTCTGTGTTTACATAATACATGTGTAGTTGACCAAAACAAGTTTTGTTCGTTCATCGCGCGGATTATATTACAAACTTTGTTTGACTAACAATATTATTTACAATTTCTACAAAAGATTTTAAAAAAAATTTTTTAAAAATATATGTTGACAGTATCGTTTAAACTCCTATCAGTCCTATCACACAAACTAGAGAACGCATTTAGAAAATATTAGTAAATGTATTTAGTAAAAATAGGTAGATTTTGTGCCGCTTCTAACGAATGGTAATACTATACTAAACGTCTGGGCTATTTAATTATATTATTATAAATAAGTACACACTCACACGCTTGAAAAGTAAGGGAAGTGTGAGTTACGGCGGTTGACTACCAAGCATAAGTGGGGGTACAGGAATTCTTAGAATTATATTCTCCTACAGCCCCGAAAACGGCCTGATAACGAAATTGAACTGTACTATTACTATATAACAACAGTAATTTATAAATTTTATAAGTGTTATTAAAGTTATCGTAAAAGAATGTCATATGGTTATGTACGTAAGTAACTTCAAATGATAAATTTTATTTTATTTAAATAATGGCTGTTAAATAAAAATGTACTTTACAATATTTTTTATTTTCGACTTGGTAAATTGGTTGACTTATTTTCTGCGGACACAAACTAATTGTTTCCTAAAGTCAAGTTAATTTCAAACCATGAAATTTTGTTTGATAGTACTATTACTGTACCAGGTACGTTTACTTTTTTATATTAAATTTTTTTACCTAGATATAGAAATAGTAATTAAAAGTCGGAATTTAGTGACTGATCTGTATTTGTTAAGTGTCTATATAAAATTAGCCAGATACGTGTCGGACATATATTAATTTAGTATTGCATAGCTAGGATTTTCCGAGATTAGAATATAGAAAATTTCACAGACGGTGTAATTAGACATTAGATACAGACATATGTTGAATGATTAATCGAATAATCGCTTTAGTCGATTAATTTTGTTTAAATTTGGCCACCTTTCAGTCGACTATTTTATCCTCAACTAGTTCGCTCTACTTAAATATAGTTTTTTTTTTTAGTTATTGTATTTTATAATTGCCATACTTATTACTATTTGTAATTACTGTATATATATATATATATATATATATATATATATATATATATATATATATATATATATATATATATATATATATATATATAGGTGAGATTTCTAAGAGTTGCCATTTTGATTATGGCTAAACTATTGACTTAATCAAAAAATTGTTCAAATAAAAGTTGTAGACACTGGCGGGGGACATTGATTGATATACTCCAGGGCTTTATAGCTCTTGTGGTTTTCGAGATACGATACAAACTTACCTTTTTTTAAATGGAATGGTATACTTATTTGTTGATAAAAATTATTCAATAAAGCAACAGAAATAAAAAATAAAAAAAATAAAAATTTTTATCTTAAGTTTTCTTTTTCAAATTTTACAACTTTCGGGCTTAAAAGTGTTTTATTTAAGTGAATTTTGATGAGTTTAAGAGTGCTTAGTTCAAACTAGCCTTATAAACTACGGATAATAATTGTAGCAGCTAAGCAGTAATTGTATTTATGCTACATATATGGCTATCTAGTTAATAACTCGTGGATTCTACAACTCGTGTTTCCAGGTAGATAAAACAGAAATTTTTAACTGATTTGAATTTATTTGAATATGACCATTTGACATGTAGAAACCTAGTTCTATATTTGCATATTTTGTGCAGCTCCTACTTATCGATTGTGTAAAAAACTAAAACAAGTCTTAAATATTGACTCAAATATTCAAAATAGACAGGTCTGCTGCAGGTGACGCTAGTGATTTACTAAATGTCCGACGCTCTGCAAGAGTTAAGAGTCAATTATAGATAAAATATTTTTAATAAAAGCTTTATTATTTTTTTTAAATAAACTTTATTATTTTTAGTAAAATTTGTTTCATTACAATATTTGTTTGAATTACAGAAACCATTTTTGTCTTTTAAAATACAGAACAAATTTTTTTATAAAAATGACTGTTTATATAGTGGGAAAGTCTCTGGAAATTAAAACTTTTCATCGGGTTCTTTTCTTCGAGGGTACGCTCATTACACTATAAGTCTACACGAAGAACCATTATTTACATGAGTAAATTTCGTTTCAAATGGAAATGGTTTTTCTTCAATTGTGTGATCAACTGATTTTTACTATATGCCCACGTAACGACAATTTTTAATATTTTAATACTGTTTTTTCTGTCGAAGTTGACAGAAGTTTGGTAAATACTCCAGTTTTAAACATCGAATGAAATGAGCTATGCGAATTATTGTAGATTTTGAAAAATTGTTTGGATTCTTACTGCAAAAGAAAATAACGTTATGAAAATAATTATTTACAACTACAGATTAAAAACTAATCGTGAAATGATTAAATCATATTTTTTCCTGTTTGAACATACCGCAATCTTTTCTTGTTTAAATACCATAATTTTGGCGTTAAAAATACTGTTTGTTGACATTTTTATTTAACGGTGATAAATAATCACAGCTATCAATGTTTTATACATCCGTGACATCCGACATTATCGATGCCAATTGCCATCTACATAAATATTTCAATAACAAATTACAAATATAATACAGATTTCATATTTATTACTACGTATTATGAACCTAATGACTGTTTCACAAATGCCTATTTTTGACTTCCATAGTGCGGTGGAGTATTAACACTTTGAGTCCCATGGCTTCGGCATCCGAAACCAAACAAAACATCCCCAGAGGCCGACCGCGATCAATGATTAATTGATTAGTTGGTTACGCATTATGTGTGCGATGTTTATCATAATTCATCACACGGATGTGTTCCTACTCACACATATACATACCAACACACACTACTCTTTTAGTTTCTATGTATAAAAAATTTTAAGATAAACAAAAAATACATAAAAAATATAATTTATATTTTTAAATAAAATTGATTTGAATGTCAGTGTATATGCAGTATGTACGTATCACGTACGTATGTTTACAGTTTTACACACATACATGTTGAACTGTGTTGAATTTATTCGGTGTTTGAATCATTTTATTTTATGGATTTGTTTATACAGTGGCCATCCAATGGTACGTACTCCGATTTTACGTAGTGACGTCAACGATTTAGTGGGGTTCTCCTCTCACAGATATGTTGTTGTTTGTCTGTGTTGGTGAAAATTTATGTACCAAGCCAGAGTCAGGGCCGCAGGTAATATTGTCTCAGGGTCTCGTAGCCTTTAAAAATTTTAAAATTTCACTGCAGATATATATGCACATATTCTGTATACGTAATATGCAAAATGGAAATGCAAAATGAGTAACGTAAAATTCTAGACTATTCTAATCGTCAACTAGCAGAGATATCAAAAAACAGACTTCACCGTTGAATTGCTCATTAAAAATGAGATCAAACAGTGTAGTTTAACAAAAATTCTAGAATGTTCTATTTGTCAACTAGCAAAGTTATTGAAAAATCAATTGTACCATTTAATTGTCCATTGAAAAAGAGGTCAAATTATACATTTTGACAAATGTTCTGGAATATTCTATTCGCCAACTAGCTAAGATATTCAAAAACAGACGTCGCCATTGAATTGGCTACCAAAAAAGACACCAAATAACACATTTTGGGAAATGTTCTAGAATATTCTTCTATTTGTCAACTAACAAAGATATTGGAAAAGCTACTGCACCACTTAATTGTCCAACTGAAATTAAACTAATGTAAACTAAATGTCCGATTTTGACAAACAATTTTTGCTATTTGACGAAAAGAATATTCTAGAACATTTATCAAAATGTGCTATTCCGTCTTTTATTCGATGACCAGTTAAATGATGCAATCGATTTTTCGATATCTTTGTTAGTTGACGAATAGAACATTCTAGAATTTTTGTCAAAATGCTCTGCTTAATCTAATTTTTAGTGCCCAATTCAATAGTGAAGTTTGTTTTTTGATATATTTGCTAGTTCACGAGTAGAATATTCTAGAATTTTTGTCAGTTTCCGCTGTTTGGCGTCTTTTACGCTGAAGAATGCGATAGTGAAGTTGATTTTTCGACAGTTTTCTAAAAGTCGTCACTCATATTCATTAGTATAACATTCGATTTCCTTTGTCTACACAACCGAATTTTAGATGTAAATTGTCTCTAAAGATAATTTTGTTTTAATTAAATTCAGATAAATAATATTTACCAACCCCCGAAACAAAAGTTTACCGACGCCCCTGATCTTCCGATTTTACGTATCTCCCCTTAAATTTGCACCGACCACTACGTAAAATTGGATTTGTGGTGTATAAAGTTTTTTTTTTTTTAAGTATTGCCGGTTTCCGGGGCCGTTTACTATGAAATTGCTCGGGCCTCAAAGTGTTAAATATAAAAAAATTAAAAATACAGCTGTAATTTAATGACTTTTTATTGAATACTAAGTTAAATATTTGAGGAAAAACTACAAATTATTTTGATAATTAATGTATTTAATTAATAAATTTCATTTTATTGTAACAGATTAATACGAACATACCATCACTAGTTATTTTGCCTGTTTTGAATGTAAATTGCACATTATCCGTATTTTTTGCGGTCGATTAAATAAACTTGACCACGAGTTTTGACAATTAAAATTTATAGAGGCAATTTCTCAAAAATATGAAATAAAATAATGACAATTTTAGCATAATTGGTAATTTGAAGTAGTAAATTAATTTTTAAAAAACATCTCAACATAATGTTTCCATTTGAAAAAAAAAAATTTTTCTATTCCAAAAAAACCGTAAGTCCTAGAAGTCTGGAACAATTTTTCTTGAATGGCCACCTCTACTTTGAATATTTTTTGTATAAACTTTTTTTCAATTAGATGCATATTTTAGGAATAAATCAAATGGCAACTCTCGGAAAACTCATTCGATATATATATATATATATATATATATATATATATATATATATATATATATATATATATATATATATATATATATATATATTGTAATTTTGTAAACTGAGTAACCTTAAGTTTACAACTACTTCCTTTGTTGTAATCGTCAGATTGAAACAAAAAAAAATTAAATAAGCACGATTAGCACATTTTTGAAAATGCATTCCCTATGGCGGTAAAATAAGGGTTGGAAATTTATATGGAAACTAACTTTTATCTACGAATTCATCTGAGTGGAGCTAATAATGACATAGTGTGTACAACTAGTCAATCCACAGCGAGTTGATACGGAGGAAGTCGCAAACAAAAGCGATATAATATGATAAAGAAAAAATTTTAATGTCAAATTCATGGTAATTTAGACTGCCAATCGCTGTAATTTCATATACATACCTACATATATTTTTCTTCTAAATAACTAATCAACACTAGAAAGACCTAAATAAAAATGTTAATTAAAAAAATCAAAAACGCGACTACGTAAAAAGCAAACTAAGTCGGTGGAAACAAGATGTAATAGAGAAAAAGTAAAATGACTAAAAAAGTAAAGCAGTCGGAGGCATACATATTGTACCAAGTTAAACAGAAATGTTTGATGCCTCCGACTGCTTTACTTTTTTATTAGTAATTTCATCATGGTAATTTTGCTGTTAATGATAAATATAAATAACAATATAATACTTGGGTACATAAACCCTAAGTTCATATTTACAGAACTTCAATCGAGCGGTTATTTAAAAAACCTGTTGTCGAAGGGATGAATAATTTGGAGATGGCTTCTTCTATGCTAGTAGTTGCTTTGAGATTGTAATCATACAAACCAACTTAAGGGATGATGTCAAAGTAAATGTGTGGCAAAGTAGAATTTAATTAATCCCTTTTAATTTTTACTCCTAATTTTAAAACTTATTTAATACCTATGAAAATTACCAAAGAAATATTGAATAGTATTTGTTTGATTTATATCAAATTTTACAATATAACTTACAGTGGTGTATTATATACAATTTATAACTTAAGTCATCTATTACAATTTATTGCCAATGAAAATTATATCATTTTTTTTTAAGTACTTATATATTATACACTTTTTAGTTTAAGGTAGACATCCTTGGAACTTATGGTTGCTTATTCTTGATAATATCTAAGAAATGTGTTAAGAAACGGCTTAAGTTTGTCAAAATTTCAATATTTTTCTGATTAAATAATTGATAAACATCATTTTGATCTTTACAGCTTATTGAATATTTTACTCTTAACAGCTCTAAACCACAACAATCTATAAAGAAGTGCTCCACTGTTTCAAGCTCGTTACACAGCGTACATAGTTTGTTTTCATCGTACTTGCTTCTACTCACATTCCATATCCAATTGCCAGTTCTAAAATTTGCAAGTACTCTTCTTAGATCATGTGACAAATTATGTACATAATATGCACCTTTCTCATAATGATTTAAATTTTTGAAGAATCTAAGAGTTTTTCTTTTTTCAATTTCTGTAAATATTTTTACATAATATTCTTCCATTAGAGCCTTTCTAACTGTTTTTTTCATTTCTACACCATAAACTGTTTTTTCTAGAACATGACTTATTTTTAACTCACGTAGTACCGCACATACTTTATCCACCCAAAAATCTTGTCCTATGCGGTCATATTGGTATTTTGCACAGTATTTTTGTAGCGGTTTTGTGTTTTCATTTTCTTGGTATCGCAGTTTTAAAAAGTAATTTATATACCTCTCTTTTACTTTCACCGAAGTTAAAATATGTTCAAGCTCCATAATCGCCGCGCAATTCGAAGTACTTTTTTTATTTGCAAAATTTCTTTGCAATATTTATAATCCATTTTATTTACGGCATTTTCTGTAATATGTGGTCCCCAGATTTCTGATCCATAAATAAATATGGATCGTATCATTGTGTTAAAAACATCGATTTTGATTTTGCAAGATATATCCTGTTTATTGTAAAAGCCTTTCCTTACTAGATGTAGAGCATTATTGGCAACCAAAGAAATATAGACATAAACAATTAAACATATTGATAAACAGATAAAATATCTATATTTGTGTATCTATTCTATACATATAATTAAATTATAAACTTTAACTTTTTTGTCTGTTTATCCCTGTTTATTTTATCACGAATCACGTAAAAATTGCTAAACTAGTTCCGATGGAACTTTCAGAAAAACATAAGACACTACCTCGAGTAAGATAGTTTCACTACACTATGAACATTTTTGCAATTTTTGTCCGGAATAAAAGTTGATATATTAATCAGTCACTTAAAAATGTGATTTGCATCCCATGTAAGATTATCTACTACGATTAAGAATTGTAATTTATAATATGGCCATAAAATTGTTCATAACATAAATAATAATCAAGTGACGTTTTTAACAGTCTTTCGAGTCAATCATTGCGGTACCATTACCACAAGATCCACCCGGAGCAACTACTGCAGCCACAGGAACTCCAGGAACCACTACAACTGCGACAACAACTGCACCATTGGCACCAACAACACCCAGTCCACCTGGAAAAACTCCAGACACGTCTGCTATTAATCAATTTACACCGGGGAAAAACATTCCGTATCCAGATTTGTCAAACTTTAATAATCCATCAAACAATATATTTCCATTTCTGCCACAAAAACCCCAGTTTCCTCAAACACCTCAATTGCGTCCATTCTTCTTACCTACAAATCCCTGTCCGGGTACTGGCTTGCATTCTATAGTCGGTTGCTTCTTTAATGGTTCGGGACATTTTTCCGATGCATTATATCAAACTTATAGGGACTTTATCTTTGCATGATGTTAATATCAGTAATATTAAAACTTATCTGTTACAGACAAATTTAAAAAGAAAAAAATTTAAATACTAGCTTAAAATTAGCAAAATTATGAACATTCGTATATCCTTCAATATAACTATTATATCCAAATTTAAAAATCTTGCAATTCTTAAAACGTTAACTAACCCGTTGTGTCGTCTGCAACATTAATGTTACCTACATAATATGCAGACTGACCATTAGTCTCTTCCTTACGTTGTGCGCTAGTTAAGGAGTAATATCCAAAAAAGTTGCTTTATTATATTACCTGGCAATATTTTCGGAATACTTGGCAAGACTTAATTGTATTATTAATATAAAGCAGAATTTGCTAAAATAAATAAAATTTATCACAAAATAAATATCTCTGCAACAAATAAATAATTTTGAAAACTGTTATCTGTCTATTATTTCAGTATAAATCATCTTATAGAAAATTAATTTCATCTTAATTGATTCAAAAAAGAAAAATTATTTGACCGTACAAAAACTGAATATTTTTGAAAACATCATAATATAAATTATCTGTATTAAATATTGGCGACGCAAAGATTCTCACTCGCGCCTCTGGTGGTAAAATTAGAACTAGCATCAAGTAAAAATATACGTATACGATTAATGTGATTAATGTGCTATATAAAATCCGCGCATAATTTGTATAGTACATTTTGCTATCGACAATTAAACGTAGACAAAAATTTTTACTTGATACAGCTTCTAATTTAAAAAACCAGGAGCGCTCGCGTAATCTTTGCGTCGCCAATTAGAAAAGATAAAAAATGTCAAATGTCAAATTGTTCATTTAATTAAGTCAATGTCCAGGGTTAGATTTACACTAGACGTAAGTGCCTAGGGCGACAAATTTTTAGGGGCGGCAAAATTTGGAACGTAAGAACGCAGAGGCTCGGTTTAGAAGCTTTTGTATTTCGCAATGTTTGTCTTTTTTTTGTTTGTCACTTATTTTTTAAAGAAAATTTGTTATACCCTGTTTCAAATACAATTGAGCAAGAGTCATCATTAAAAAATTAAATAATTCTTATAATCAAAAAAATTCAGTTTTCTATTCTTTTCTAAAAACAAACAAAAATTTACGTAAGTGCAATAATGAAAGAGATAAAGCCAAGAAAACGGAAATTATTTAAATTCGTAAGTGATGACGCGTGGTTAAATTTAAGTGAAATGGACCATAAGAAAATAATACTACTTAATTTTTTTTATTTGCCACTTATTTTTTTAGAGAAAATTTTTCAAACAATGTAATTTTTCTTCAGGGGCGACATTTTTCACAGAGCCTAACAGGGCGGCACTTAGAATAAATCCAACCCTGTTAATGTCCTAAACTAAATTTTGAACTTTGTACAGAAAGGAATTCTAAATAATCAACTTGACTTGTTTCAATTATACATAAAATTTAAAACAAAAATCTCATTTCACGGCGAGTTAGTCAATAAAATTACGTTTATATAGTAAACAACGTTTATATGTAGACGATTGTATAGAAAAGCTACGACAACGTTTTATTGTATGATTGTATCGACTTATTCTTTCAATAATAAATTGGAAAAAAGAATAGAAAAAATCGACTTAAACATTTTACTAAAATTGAAATTGAAAAAAGACGCAAGTTGAAATACATTAAATTTCACAAGAGCCTGACACTATGGCATCTACACATTGTTCGTATGGTTCATAGTAACTCTAGTACTGTTACTATTATGGTTACTGTTACTGTAATGTTTTACAATCAATCTATGTGTTCCCCTTTTCTTTTCACCCTGCTGTTAATGCTCAAATAGATTTGGACAAGCGTATTTGTTAGCGAACTTGCATGTAATGCACGTCAGTTTTTGCAAATGTTATGATTAAAAAATATCATGTCCGTCAAAATTTTAAAATAGGGTTTTGTGTATTTTTCGACACTGATCTGAAGTCAACATTCTCCCAAGTTAAACCGTTGAGCCGCTGATGGATGAAAATTATTTTCGATGAAAACGCTATAAACATTCCTCAAAAAAATAAATAAATAAATAAATAAATAAATAAATAAATAAATAAGATTGCCGATAAAGACACTTGCCAGCAAAGAATCCTGGTATTGTTTCTTGTGCTGAGAAGATAAGGTAGGAGGATTTGTTTCAAATGCAACAGATAGGTATATTCATGTAAAATAAATGAGTTTGACCATGATTTATTAAGTATTTGTCTTTAATGCTACTACTAAAGACATCGCAGGTTCGGTTGCACAAACAAGACCGATTTTATATTTCCAACTATAATTAAGATTTATCAAATAAAATATCAAGAAAGCATTAATCTAAGCACAAAATTTGTTACAATTCCTAAATATTTTATTTAATATAGCTTAATTTATAGTTGGAAGTCTAAAGGCGATTTTGTTTGTGAAACCGAACGTGCGATGTCTTAGTATTAAGATATAAATAGGTAATTCCTTTAAAATATTAGATAAATATTATGTTGATTTTTTTAAGAGATTTACATAATGTGAGTATGGCCATAGTGTTAGCCATTTTTTTCAAATGTACAAAAATATGGCTATTTTGCATTTTTTAAAAAACCGAAAATTTCTAAAAACTAGAAAGTAAATAATATTTTTACTGATATTAAATGTTATCAGTAACTCCAAAAATTGCAACAAAAATGCAAAATTTTCAAACAGTTTTTTATTAGTCGCATGGGTCAACCCATCTCAATCTTCAAACATCAATTCAGTTGAAAATGTATTGGTACCTCATCAAACACAAACGAAGAAAGCATACAATAAATCTTCATTGCTTTTCTCGCAATTATATTTGGGTGATTCTACTTTTTAGGTCCTTCAAAAAATTAAAGTTGTCTCCACAATAAGGAAGGTTAAAACTATATACAGAATGAAGATACTGTCATTTATTTTATTTAAATAAAGTTAATAACTCTTATTTAGATGATCTACCTACATTTACACTAGCAATTTTTTTATCACGTCTAAAAGCAACTTTTAAATCACCGAGTATAAAACGTATTGTTTTGTATTGAACACAGCGCACTGGTGATTTTTAAATTGAGGCAACTAAAAAATTGCAACATGTTCTATTTTATGAGTGAGAGAACTGTTGCCGATGATAATAGAATATTATGTGTGTTCAGGTTAGTTGGAGCGCACTGGTGACTATTTAGTTGCTAGTAACTATTTCTTATGACAAATTTTTATTTGTTTTTGTGAAATTGAATCATGGATTGAATGTTGAATATTTTATTAGTGAAATCGAGAAACGACCAGCAATATATAATTCAAAATTGGAACAATATTTTGATAGAAATTTAAAAAATAAATAAATAAATAAATAAAAACATGGGAAAATAACTAAAAAATTTATTTTTATCTTCCCTTAAATTTTGAAATAATGTATAAAATTGATTGTTAAGAAGCCTTTAGCTCACTAATAGATGAATCCACAATAGTTTGCGTTTTTGTTTCTTTTTCCGTAATTCGAGAGTGCAAACACATGCAATTTCTATGAAATCCATTTCTCTACTAAAATTGTATATTGGTTGTATAGAGCAACTATTTAATCAACTAGTGCGCGCTTGTAAAAAAGAAAGAGCAACTTTTAAGGGATTAAACTATTCAGTTGCCTATTGTAAAAGTTGCTAGTACGCGACTAGCCTTACATTGCTGATCCGATTGAGAGAAAGAAAAATGCGTATGTACTGATCACACGGATATTAAAAAAATAAAAAAATTTTGTGTTAACATATCATTATATATGTATACAGAGTGGAATTTTAATAACTCTTATACCTTTTGGTGAATTTCAATAAAATTTTACGATGATTTAGAACAGAATTTGTTGGAAACAACATAGCTTAAAACATAGCTATGTATCTTATCTTGTTTAGAAAAGTAATACTTTATCTTGTACTTGTCCTAATACTTTATTTGTTTAGAAAAGCAATATCTAAGCTTCTAAGCAAATCATGAGGTTTTGAGCGTTCTGAGTTATATTTTTCGATGAAACTTTTTTTATAATCCGGATCGAACTATACTTTTTATAGCCATTTATGAAGTTTTTGAATACATTTTTTTGTGCGGTTTTTTTTATGCGGTCTCTAACCACCGCACAAAAAAAGTTTATCTGTATGTATAGTTCTCATTGATTTCATATCAATGCGTCGCGCGAATGACGTCGCAGATACAGCTAATCCTTACTAAAAATCGTTTGATGTTGCCATTACAACAGCACAAATGCGACAATTTGTTCATCTCTCCTTGTGGTGCATCTTTCCCAAAATTATCCAATTTAAAATAATAGCAATAATAATAATAATAATAGGGTTGACCGGGGTAATTGTGAATGGATTTTCATGAATTGAGATAAAAGCGTTGTTTTAAGTATTTTTTATTGTATATATCACATTATGGTTGATTTATTTTTAATTCTACATTATTCAGGATGCACTACACAAATTTTGAGCAAATTCGTATGAAAAACAAAAATTTTATAAGCCATTCACATTTCCCCGGTGCGGTTTTGCAAATCTTATGAATTTCGGGGTAAAAGTTATAACGGTGGCATTATTAATGGAATTTGCTTTTAAAAACGGCGCCTGCAGCTAATACTGCCATCTAATGGCAGTTCAATGAAACACACGCATTAACTTTTAAATGATTAAGACGAGTTAATTCGTCCTGCAATATGGCGGCTCAAAATGCTGCGATATGTACATATTCACTGGTACAGGTGCCGCCATCTGTGACAGATTTTCCGAAATACGGTAGAATTCTAAAAATAATGTCAAATTTTATCAACATAGTTTAATATAATTTATATTTTATAAATTCCTAAGGTTCACTTTTTTGATGTTGGAATCTTTGATTTTTTTTTCTTTTTCTTTTTTTGTAACCTTATCTATTGTACTTATCACTTGGCAGTAAAAAGTCCAGCATTTTGAGACAAAAAAATTGTTCCATATGGTTTGTTTAAAGGTTAATGGTTGACGCAATTACTGATTAGAACATATAGAGCCATCTAGCGGCCTGTATTGGAATCTCTAAGTTTATTCACATAACAAGTATGGATATCTGTATTATCATAAGTATTGCAGAATTAGTTTCACAAGGATAAATGAGGAATAGTTAGCGTACTTGGTTGAGTGCCCATTAATGAGAGGTTTAAGGGGTATAATGGAGGCCAATCAGAGTGAGAAATGAAAAACATAACCATATTGGGAAAAGGACGCTGTAGCGGAAGATATAAGAGAGGGTAGCAGGAGAACAGAAAAATTTAGAGATATATTCGATTTTAAGTAGCAAGAAAGAAAACACGTAGAAATTAAAGAATTAGAATATATAATATATAATTAAAATTAAAATTGGAAAAATATAAAATATAAATTAACTCTTTGCACTCAAGCAAAAAAAAAAAAAAGTGAGTTGTAAATAGGCTGGTAAGACATGTAGCACATGACAACGACCAACGTTCTTTTTTTGACGAATTCTTTTGACGTTCTAACCTTGTTTCCCCAAAGTTGAATACTAAATGCGCTAATACGTCCTCAATGCTGTTTTTATTAGTTTTTAATTTTAAAAAGATAATTCAACGTTATTTTGTATTATTTTATTTACAATTTTTCTAATAAATGAATGTGTTTGCAGTTATTAAATAAAATATTCATGTAATGTGAAGTATGAGCAGTCATTACAGTTCAACATTCAGTGTGTCATGTGGTACATGTCTTATGATCCAAGGATCCAACAGACAAAACACCTTTAAATATGGTAGAGTTAATGGCAGTGTTGGCAGGTGTACGATAATTATCGTACATGTACGATAATTCAGTGGTGACGTACGATGTACGATAACACTTTATTATCGTACGTAAAAATACGATAATTTCCAGTGCATGGAATTTTAATCATAGTAATTATAAATTCAAATTCAAAACATTTTTAGTCAAGTTAATTTGATAAAAACAAAGTCGAGAAACAAATTAATTACATCGATAATCAATGGATTATTATTAACAAAACAAAGAGTTCACGGTAATTGTGTTAATTATCAACCATCGAAACCAGAATTTAGTCGTATGACAAACGAAAATTTGTAAAAGAAAAATATATATCCGACAATGGTAAACTTAGGTAACAATTCTGGAAGTGACGATGACATTGAAATTCCAAAAGATTATTAAAATTCAGCAATAATTTAGTTACTGCCCATTATAACTGTAGTAACTTAATACTACTACTGAAAGTGAAGTGGAAAATATATTTATACTAATAATATAAATAAAGTATATATTTTTTTTATTTTTTATAGTTTCAGTTGGATAATTTTTGTAAGTAAAAAAAATAATATTTAATTAAATAAACAAATGGTAAAGTACTTAAAAGGCGTTTTTTTTTTGCTCGTCAACCCTTATCTATTGTGTACGATAATTTTTTTTTAAAATACGAAAAATACGATAATTTCGCGCCTTTGGTACGATCAGCGCCCTCTATTTACCTGCCAACACTGGTTAATGGACAAACCACCTTGTCATGCTGTAACATGTTTTATAAGCGCAAAGGGTTAAGAAAGTAATTAAAATATAAAATATTAAAAAAATAAAATAGAAAACACTAAAACTAACCAAAAACTAATAAAATAAATTGTGAAAAATGAAAGTAATGAAAAAGGCATCCATTTTGTGAAGTACGAATATTTTAAATTATATAAAATTTTATGCAATTATTGAAAAAAAACACATTATAATCTAAACAACGATTAGCAAAATAAATTAAAGATTAAAAATAGATAAAGTGTATCAATAGACGAACCACCTCGAATCCATGACCTGGTGAAATTCAACAATTAAACACGTGCTAGCAGGGTCAAACGCCCAAACATCGTCGATTTACTAACCGCACCATCCGCGTTCGTTGCAAAGTAAATGCCATCAGAAAAATTATTTAGAATGGATTACAAGAGAAGTGAGGTACATCAGAGTAAAGCCCAAATCAAATCCTTCACATTTACCCCACTTTCAAATTTTTCATCATACTTAGCAGTCACAATTTCTCTTTGTAATGTAAGTTACCCATACCTCAAATTTGTACCAAAAATCACGAAAAATTCGACTAAGAACAAAAATTGTAGGAACAAATTTATTACAAGCTAAAAATGATATTTTAATGATATTTTGAAAAATAAGGAAAATGAGACTTTTTTAAAGGAATACATTTAGTTAACATGAATAAAAAACTACAATCTATTAGGTCTAGTACTGTAAATGACAAAAAAATGGTTTTGTGTTAATCCTACTGCCCTTGGACAATCACAGAGACATTGAAAACAAGTAATTTTTCTGTTTTTGTAACTTATTACTGGGTAAGGGAGCACAGTAATGATTTTGTAGATTGATACACAAAACATGCAAAACATATCGCTCTTTACACAATTTTTTTTTTTTGTATTGTTTGTACAACGGCAGCTTGTAAAAATAATAGTGTCACTACCATCTTCATCAACATTTTCAACTCTGAAAAGAACACTACTGAAATTTTTGACCGAATGGGGGCATTTGTGAATGACGTTCACAATTACCGCACAATTTTGAAATCATGGGGTAATTGTGAATTGGTAATAAATTGTCCAATTTCTTTAGCAGTTAATAAGGAATCCTCTCAGTGTTTAGATCACTTCTTTGGAAGTACTTTAAAAAAACAATCTTAGTCTTACCTTTTAAAAAAAGAAAATGTATTTAAAAAAAAATTGTTTTCAGGATTGGTCGAAGTAAGACACAAAATTTTGCAAGGGTTTTTTCAAAATAAAAAAAAAAAATACTAATACTTGGAGAATTGTTATCAAATTTTAATAGCATATTAAGGAAAGACAGAAAAATATACTAAGAGTTGATTTTTAACAATATTAATTTATTTTAGAAATTATAGACGCCGTTCAGAATTGCCCCAATTCACAATTACCCCGGTCAACCCTAACTGTAAAATTATGATTATATAAAAACAGCTTTATTCCAGTAACAATAATTTATTTTTATTAAACCTACAATGTAAAATATTTTATATAATAAAATAATTACATTTTTAATAAACTAAATTATTATGTACTTATAACAATAACATTACATACATATTTATTTATTAAAACATGGAATAAACTTACTAAATTTAATCATTAAAAAAAAATTACAAACAGTGAAACGTAAGTAACACCTATAAAAATTAGTACCTTTATCAATGACTTTTTTGAACCTGAAAACAAAAAAATTGAATTAACTGAAATATAGTTTCTACATTGTTAACACATCTTATTGTTAAAGTTAGTAGGATTAATCAATATTATATCTAGAACTAGCGTCTATATAGCGTAAATAGTATACCAGTTGGTCATTTCGTTATAATTCCCCATGATTCGTCATCGTGTTAACAAAATCGTGTTAATAAGACAGACGGCAGATAAAGCTACACGTTTGTCTAAGCTTGTTTGTCGTAGTTATGAACGTACGTAATTTTATTACAGAAAAAATCCACTTTCTGCACCTCCTTAAGAAGTGCAACAAGAACATCAAGTGAGAGGGACGAGCTACATATTGCGTACAATTGTACACTACTTTCTTCAAGTTAGTTATATGTACATGTAATAACTACAATAGGTTTTAGCCGGATTGTTGTTATTACTATACATTGTTGAAGTTTTTTGTTCCATTTTATTAAGTTAATGTTTATTATTATTAAAGCAATATAACACTTAAGACGTATTATTGTTATTATTAGTATCTTAATAAAGTTTCTAAAACTTATAATTTTTGTTGAGTTAGATGTAATTTTAATTAGTAAGTATGCTGAGATAATTTTATTGATTTCATTCAAATATTCAGATTCCTGGTAAAATTAATCTTGAAAATTATTTTTTAGCAAGTTAAAACATATTTTTTATAACAACTCAAAATATATATATATTTTTTAGACCGTCACAGGAACTCCAAGAACTGCAACTCAGGGGGGAAGAGAACATTTTATTGCACTCCTTAGAGTTCTACTGTGTTTTAAAAATAATGCAGATGCTTTACTTTATGGTCCTTTTTATACATAAGTAATATATGTAGTACCGAACATGGCATGCATTTGTATTGAAATATTACTATGTTCTACCAACTAAAATTTTTCCATAAAAATATATGTTATAGAGTACTAAGAGACAAATTATTGAACAAAAAATGGTGGGTGTCGCTAACGCTTAAGTACCAAAAAAAATTTTCTTAAATTTAAAAATTTAAAAAAATTAGTATAATAAAGGGATATAACGTTAATTTTTTTTTATTACTTCGCCTAAGGTGGGTACACAATATATATTAAACTCAAATAAATCGGCTCAGTAATTTCGTCAAAAAAAATTGTTTTTGAAAATTTTTGTCTGTTTGTGTATTCATAAACTATTAGCCTCGGAGGGTTGAAATTTGGCAGGAATGTATCTGGCGCTAAGAAGTATTATTTCCTATAAAAACAATCAATTTTGCGTCAAGGGCCGTTTTCCCTATCTTACCCGACTATGCCCTTTGTAAAAAAAAATTATTGGACCACCTAAATCATTTGTCCATCGTTTGTCTAGCAATTAGTTTCGTTTGTCCACCCACAGGTTAATTATAATTAATTACTAAAATTTTCAAAAAACGTGGAGTTGGTACCCCTGCAACCCTATTTTCAATTTTTTTTATTGCTTTCGTTTCATATTCTATCCACCCGCCTTGAATTAAAAGATATAAAGTCTTGAAATGGTCCGCTGTGTACACAACTATACCACTTAGCATACAGTTTTTACTGCCACATTCTATTTTTTCCGCAATGTGGCTAAGAACCACCCTATTTTGAAACATATTTTTGTTAATTTGCATAGCATTATCAAATTCAAAACATAAGAAGCTATTAAATTTTTGCTCTTTTAGTAAGGCTGTCTTGCATATTCAACAATTTTTAAATTTTAATTTAAAAAGATAAAAAATTGCAAAAATAGTTTTTGGGCAGACTGAACCATTCCAAAACTAAAAGTAGACAATCGAAAATTTTTGGTGGACAATGGTGGACAAACGAAAGCAGTAAAAAAAATGTAAAATTCCAAAAAAGGGGTGCCAACTTCACACTTTCTAAAAATTTTAATAATTAATTATAATTAACCGGTGGGTGGACAACCGAAAATATTTGGTGGACAATGATGGACAAACGATGCACAAACGATTTAGGTGGTCCATAACTTTATTTTGCAAATTTGTGGATGCCAGTGCAAAAAAATTGCAAAAAAAGTTTTTGGGCCGCCATTTCGAGACCAAAAGTGGACAAACGAAACTAATTGTTGGACAAACATGGACAAACGACGGATAAACGATTTAAGTGGTTCAGAAACCTTTGTTGCAATTTGGGGGTACCAGTGAGAAAAATGGGCAAAAAAGTTTTTGGGCCGCCATTTCAGAACCAAAAGTGGACAAACGAAAATTTTTGGTGGACAATCGTGGACAAATGAATGCAGTAAAAAAAATGTAAAATTCCAAAAAGGGGGTGCCAATTTCACACTTGTTAAAAATTTTAATAATTAATTATGATGAACCGGTGGGTGGACAAACGAAACTAATTGTTGGACAAACATGGACAAACGATTTAGGTGGTTCAGAAACCTTTGTTGCAATTTGAGGGTGCCAGTGAGAAAAATGTGCAAAAAAAGTTTTTATGTCGCCATTTCAAAACCAAAAGTGGACAAACGAAAAATTTTGGTGGACAATCGTGGACAAACAATGGACAAACGAATGTGTACGCTTAAATCAAAAAATTTTCAAAAGTGGGTGCCAACTTCACACAGCTTAAGAAATACCAGATTCAAATATGCATTAAACATGACATTATACATTCACGTGGTTTAAGGGGAGAAATACCTTTAAAACTAGAAAAAAAAATTTGCAAATTTCTTTGTACCTGAAATATTAGTAGAACGTCTCAAAAATATACTCCCAAATTTTTAGTGCGATATTTTATGTGTTTATGCAAAGGCGCCCATATAATGATTTGTGAAGAGGAAGGGCGGGGGGGGGGGGTCAAGAACTGGGAGTAGAGTGTTTTTTGAAAAAACTTGCACAAATTCTTCAATTATTTACTTTTTTGATTTATTTATTTTTTTTAATTTCCGACGTTATCGAGTGTTTGCGAAACATTATTAATGTATGCCGAACTTTTGTTCGTATTTATATTATACATACACCAATATTCATATTTTCAATTGAACACTCGATTTATGTTGGCATGTATAACCAATTCATAAAATCATCAAACTGAATCGGCTGGAACACGAACCCGGATCTTTTGGATGCTAGCTAAGTGGTTTGCCAATTAGGCCACCGAATCGCTTGTTACTCCGGAGTTTCACAAACACTCGATAACATTTGAAATTAAAAATATAATTTATAACTGCATCTCGCATCAAAAAGAGTCTGTGATTGATTGATTACCGAACTGGAGTGGCACTCGAACAAGCGGTTCGGTGACCTAATTCGTAAGAAACTTGGCCAGCAACCAAGAGATCCGGGTTCGAGTCCCAGCCGATTCCGTTTGATAATTTTTCAATCACTATGTGAATTTTAATTAATACTTTTTTGATATTATTTTTGTTCACCGACATACGGCCACGACGAAGAAAAATGGCGGATCCCGAGAATAAATCAAATTTTTAAAAAATTTTCCCCAAAAATATAGGTGACGAGCAAAAACAAAAACCTCTTTCATTTTTCCCGGACCCTCTATCATGTGTTAATTACATGGGAAATTTTTTGGCAACTATATAGAAGCACGGCTCTAAAATAATAATAATAATAAATTTATTAAGAATCAAACCTGTACTGAGAACGCATTCCATTCCTTCATTTTTACAAACACATTCTGAATTGATACACTGAGCTTCCTTTCCAAAGCGTACCGTACAATGTTCATTTTTCGTGCATGCCACACTATTCTCGCTTTGTTGTATACAGAATTCTAATTCTCTGTCTTCATAATAACCAGCCTTACATTTACAAATATTATTGTCACAAATTGTATTTTCAATATGTAAGCAATTTTCAATTTTTTCGCAGTTTTTTCCCAAACCTTAAAATAATATTGATTATAATAAATTTTATGTATGTGCAATATATCAGGTATAAAAAAAACGCCGTGAGCAGCAGGGCCCCATCACAGAAGTCGGATTTTTCGCTACATCTTTGGTATTTTCACGATATCTAAATGTGGTTGAAAGGGTACTGGCAAATTGTCATTTTGGTGCTTTCAAAACTAATAATAAGTGTCCGGCTGATCGCGGCTTTAATAAAAGCGTTAAGTTTTTAAGGGCTGAATTTCAGTAAATCTCAATTTTATGTCAATAGCAGTTAGCAGGAAAAAAGCCAACACCGTTCGTACAAGGGCATTGCTACCCATGCTTATTCGCCAATAGCTTTTGTGTTTTATTTTTAAATATTAAAAAAGGACCTTAGATAGTGAACTGGAAGGCCATTATGAAGATATTGTTTCTTTTCAAATAATCCAAAATTTATATTAGCAAAAACTGACTTTAGTAATATTATCGAATTTCGAAAACTCGAAATTCAGATATTATGGCCGCTCTCGTAACGCAATCTGACGCCCAGACTATAACAGAAATATGTTTTGAAGTCCCTAGAATACGAAAATGATATTCACGAAAATTTACATATATATATATATATATATATATATATATATATATATATATATATATATATATATATATATATATATATATATATACCTCATTTCAGATACAATTGATCATGAGTTTTCGTTAAAAAATTAAATAATTCTTATGTTCGAAACAAATAAATCTTCAGTTCTTTTCTAAAAACAAACTGCAAATTTAAAATTTACGTAAATGCAATAATGAAAGAGATAAAGCCAAGAAAACGGAAATTATTTAAATTCAAAGTGACGAAGCATGGTTAAATTTAAGTGAAATGGACCATATATATATATATATATATATATATATATATATATATATATATATATATATATATATATATATATATATATATATATATATATATATATCAGCCATTCTTTTGAAACATACACCTTGTAGTCAAAATGGTGCATACTAGTTCGCTCCCGCGGTCAGATTTTAATCTTATCTTGAAAAAGGATCGTAGGTTAGTTCGCTCCCGACTCGTCATCTACTGACAGGTAAAATTAATTACCTAAAAATATTCAAACCGATACATATACATCCATTATTTTGTTACGGACATGACATTTTCACGCACTTTATACGCCTTCTCATAAGGGAAAAAAATAGAAGTTATTTTTTTCTTATAAATTTTCAGTACTAAGCAGATTGACAAATGTGTACACAATATTTGTACTGAATATAAAATACAATAGTTGTACTGAATATAAAATACATAACATTATTAGTTTTAATGCTAGACCGAATAATGTTATGTATCAGTACAAATATTGTGTACACATTTGTCTATCTGCTTAGTATTGAAAATTTATAAGAAAATAATAACTTCTATTTTTTTCCTTATGAGAAGGCGTGAAAAGAGCGTGAAAATGTCATGTCCGTAACAAAGAAATAGCTGATATATATATATATATATATATATATATATATATATATATATATATATATATATATATATATATATATTATATATATATATATATATATATATTATTACGAAAAGGTAGTTAAAAAAATAAATTTTTATTAAAACTGCTGCAATAAACAAAAAAATTTGGCGCAGGTAAATATTAAAAAAAAACTGAAAATTTCAGATATAGTTCACAATTTATTAAAAATTAAATTCAGGTACAATTTTTTTGTTTTAGTTTTAATTTTATTTTATATTAAAATTTGTTTTTTTCTTCTGTTAATTTCATACATAGTACCTTTGCATCCGGCTTAGCTCATAGATGAAATAAATACGTTAAGTTATTGCGTGGATTATGATTGAACCGTGTAATAGATAAATACAATTGTTACAGATATAAGGTAGATTATAAAAAGATAAAGGTATACATAGGCAATTTAAATAACAAGAGAGTGTTATTAATAGAGTTAATTGACCGAAGTTGCTAAAAGCTGTTTAAAGATAAGAAATTTTAAGTTAGAGAAAAAAAAAATGATAAAATTGACATAATAATAAATAGATATCACAACTCATAGCATCTCCTGTAATAATTAAGTAAGAAAATTATAAATAAGCGAATAGAAAAATTAGTGAACTTGTTAGAACTAGTAATCTTATGAAATTTAACAAACTACTGAATTTAGTAAAACACAAAATTAATTAAAAGTAAGTACGGTAAGTTAATTATGAAACGTTAGTAAGAAAAAGTTATAGCAACAAAAGAAAAGTTTTCCCAATCACAGATAGCATAGATTTAAGTATTGTAACACGTGTTAGCGTTACCCAAAAAATTGAAAAAAAAGTTACTCATCTTGAATTCAGGCCGGGTAGATGTATAGCGAACACTCAAAATAAATGAAGAAAATCCACGTTGGGGTCCATTGATGTAGACATCAGTTCGTAATTAACGTAGAATATTGTGTATCGACATGTAGAAATCTTGTTTAAGCTTAACGTTGGAAGTTGTTTTCCGGCATGTAGAAATTTTGATCACCATTAACACTGAAGATGGGTTACCAGGATGTAGAAATTTTGTTCATAATTAACGTAGAAGATTACTCAACTTTTTCCCATTGAATTTAAAACAAAAAGAGTCCAAAGGGGAGAGCCTGAACACAGAATTCACTTTTAGATACAATGAAAATTAAACACACAATCGTCGATTTAGTTTACAGGTTAGAATCCACAAAAAAAAATTGCAAAACACAATGAGCCATGATTAAACAAAGTTAAATTACAATAAAGGAACAAAAATTTATTTACGTACCTGAATTGTCCTTACGAGAAATATAATATATGAAATATAAAATTGGAATGAAAGATAGATCTGTAGCTGCAATCAAATTTATACGGATCAAATACCGCCAAAGACGTAAAATGAATGTCTACCAACTTAAGATAAAAAAAAAAAATTACTGTGAATAATTTTTAATGACAGATATGAAATTACCGTATGTTAGAGTAAATCGAATCACAGCAAAATGGGATACATTGTAATGTATCTTAGAAACTAAAATTTGAGAGAAATTTGAATGTTTTAGTTAAAAATAAGTACAAGAATGTAACATCATCAATACCCGCGTAAAAAAAAATATCGAAAATATTTTTTTTTTCAATTTATTATGACTAGATTTCGCTAAATGTAGTAAGACTAGATGTACTATGAGCAGTTAAGTGATTTTTAATTTAGCAAGGTATATGCTAAGGGCGCCAAACTGGTTAATCTTACTAGGAAAATTTTAATGTTTAAGAAATATATCAAGGAACTGATGATGGTAAACAGAGAGGATAATGAAAGCAAAATTTTTTTTTTTTTTTTTTTTTTTTTTTTTTTGAGTTTCATTTCGAGTTTCGTTTAGAGTTTCGTTGTAGTTTTCATTACAATGAGAAAATATACTAAACTAAATCTGATAATACAGATATAAATCCGTTTAAACGCAAAATTTTAGACTTGATCAAACTTATTAAACTAAATTTGTCTGAGACAAATATAAATTCAATTATTAATTTTTTAATTAATTTGAGATTTATCTCAAATATATATCCGCAAAAGCGATTTGCTAAGCAAAAATTGAATATGGGTAATGAGCAAGGGATTCGCTGGTCAGCCGAAGTTCAAACATGAAACGATTGATTCCTAAGCAAAAAAGGCAATTAGGTACCAACCAAAAGAAAAGATACGTGGACCCTGAAAAATTTACCACTCGGCAGGTCAGCCAGTCTCACGAATAAATAAATAAAAATAAAAGAAATAGAGATAAGGTATAGTTTGAAGTCTCGCATGGCACTACGGTGCGGTCGACCAACTTCAAACAAAACGTAATTGAATGAACTTCCTGTAGGTAGCAGAATCACGAGTCATTTTTAATTCCCATCGACTAGAATTATAAATAAATTGCTAAAGATAAAACTATAGAGAAAATTACAACGAACTCAGTATAGTAAGTGACTATTGAATCTATTGACGCAAATGAACGTACAAGTAAGTTTTGTAAAACTGTAGATATAATGTATTTTAATATATTTATAATTTAAGTGACATTGCTCCCACAATGCCATGTTCTGTTAAATTTTCGTGCAAAACCAACGCCATGTGACGTCAGCACAGAACCTTCATTTAGAACAAGCAGCTACTGCCTGTCGAAATGGTAGCACTAAATTAAATATTTAAATTCTATAAAATAAGCTACTAACTAAGTAGGATTAATGAAATATTAAATTAAATACTAATTAGCCTTAACTAAAGTTAATTAGAGGGAAAACGTAATATAAAGTAAGAGAGATAATAAAGAGAGACATAATATAAGATATATAAGGTAAAAAAATATAAGATAAGAAAGAGAGACGTAACTAATTAAATGTAAAAGGTAAACGCAGATAAATAATTAAATAAAGTGACATTATGTCAGTAATGTCATGTCCCAATGTAATGTTACTCTACATTAACAAAGAGACCTTCCGTAACCGAATCAAGTTGTAGCTTGATGGTACGGGAATACTTACTAACTAAATATTAAGCTTAAATATGATTATACTAATAAGAAAATTTTAGAAAAGAGAAGGTAACGTACGATTATATAGATAAATAATAGTTAAATGACATGATTTCGACTTCATGTCTTGCCCAAAGTAACATCGAAAAATGTTAACTAAAGGCCCTCATTTCGAATTAGGGGGAGACCCAACCGAAATGGAAAGATAATTATAGACTAAATTATAAATGAACAAAGATAGAATTTATAATTTACAGAGACGGAATTTATAAATAGATAAAGATAGAATTTATTATTAGACAGAGATGGAATTTATTTGTAGACAAAGATAGAATTTATCCGAGTATTGGGAAATATGGTTTTACAGTATGGTACGTTAGGTAAATGTAAATTTAAGATAATTAAAAGGCATAGACATACGTAATTTTAAGGTAGTTAAAGGGAAAATGGTTATAAGATAAATTTTTGAGATAACGTAAAATGTGGATAGGAAGTAAATATTAACGTAAATACATATGTAACACAAATTAATATGAAAATGCCCACGGATACTGAAATGAAATTTCAGGTGTAGATAAACTATGTTTCACTTGATGAGGCATTAAAAGAAAAAGTTAGGTATGAGTTAATTTTGGTGACAGAACGGACAGAGAGATAAATGATAAATTTGACAGACAACAGACAGACAAAGTGAAACAATACTAATATATGACTAGATAGAAGTCATTCCTTCGCTTTTTTTTTTGTTGGACTTGTACCACCCTAGATGCGAAGTTCATTGTGCACTAGCTACGATAATTCTTACGCCGTCGTAGCACAGCGATATCAGACAGACGGACGAATGATAAAGAAGATTAACTTACAGGAAATAGAATAGAGATAAGTTTTATAAAAGGTAGTTACCGAAAATTAACATATGTTATTGTGTATTTACGTAAGGTAAACAGAAAATTTAGACGTAATGGGGAGATAAGAGATAAGGTAGTGAGAAGATAAGATATAACGTAATAGGAAAGGTAACTTGGAATATAACTGACAAGTAGTAAGGACAAATAAATTAGCAATTTATGGTTGGCGTTCGACAATGGTTTTAACATAGAGACATGGTATACGGATACAGACGAACGACGGACAGATAGCAAATTACAGACGAAATATATGTTATACCGAATCTTAATATGGAATGTAGAGAGCCTGTTTACGCAAGGAAACGAAATAACAGAATTTACGTGGGAAAAACATAACATCGTAGTGAGAGAGGCGAGATAGGAGGTAACAGTGAGTAGGATAAAGTAATTGTAGGTATAGCAATCAGTGTGATACCTTAAGTTGCGAGTGACAAAAAAATAAAATAACAAATAAATCTGAAATTTCAGATATAACTCCGTTAAAACTTACTTACTAGATTCGAGTTCGACTCAAATATATATCCGCATTCGCGTATTAAATTTTCCTAACTAACTAAGTTATGCTAAAACTTAACTAACTAATCCTTACAAACTAGTTTAAAAGAACTACACCTAAGATCTGAGTTTAACCCAGATATATATCCGCTTACGCGCATTATAGGGGAAATGTATTAAAGTACCCACTGGTCAGCCAAGGTTCACATAAACGACCAATCCCTAAGCATACAACGCAATTAGGAAGATTGATCACGTAAGGTACGTAGACCCCTGTTTTGCCAAAATACGGCGGTCAGCCAGGCCTACCAAAAAGAAAGAAAAAAAGAAAAGAGAAGAGAAGATAACGAATGAAGTCCTGTAATGCGTTCAAACGCGGTCAGCCGGCTTCATCCGATAATAAAAATGTGAACCCCCTGTAGAGCGAAGTTACTCTAATCATTATAAAATCCCCAAATGACTAGATACACACATAACGTAACTAAACTAATGACGCAACTTAAGAAAACACAGTGAACGTATAATAACGGAATAAACTAAAGTAAAGAAACAGGCACAGGCACATGTTAATTTAAAGTTAATTAAACAGAAGTAGGTATTGACGAACAGACAGACAGACAAAATAATCAAAAACTTAGATAAGGGAACAGAGAGGAGAGATAAGGAAAAAATTAAAAATCACTTACTCAAATGTAGATAATTTGTTACTTAGTTAAAATCCAAACTCGAATTCTATCTTCGTAAAATATCACCAAAACGTAGAAAAGATACGTAGTCAATACAGGTTTTTCTCGTAAACACAACCAGGCTCACAATTCAAGGCTTACCTAGAAAAGATTCAATATTATTATAAAATACAAACAAAAGTTTTACAATAGATAATTAATCTAAAAGACAGTTCAATCATTTCGAGCCCGTAGTTGGAGCGCCATATATTTTATTACGAAAAGGTAGTTAAAAAAATAAATTTTTATTAAAACTGCTGCAATAAACAAAAAAATTTGGCGCAGGTAAATATTAAAAAAAAACTGAAAATTTCAGATATAGTTCACAATTTATTAAAAATTAAATTCAGGTACAATTTTTTTGTTTTAGTTTTAATTTTATTTTATATTAAAATTTGTTTTTTTCTTCTGTTAATTTCATACATAGTACCTTTGCATCCGGCTTAGCTCATAGATGAAATAAATACGTTAAGTTATTGCGTGGATTATGATTGAACCGTGTAATAGATAAATACAATTGTTACAGATATAAGGTAGATTATAAAAAGATAAAGGTATACATAGGCAATTTAAATAACAAGAGAGTGTTATTAATAGAGTTAATTGACCGAAGTTGCTAAAAGCTGTTTAAAGATAAGAAATTTTAAGTTAGAGAAAAAAAAAATGATAAAATTGACATAATAATAAATAGATATCACAACTCATAGCATCTCCTGTAATAATTAAGTAAGAAAATTATAAATAAGCGAATAGAAAAATTAGTGAACTTGTTAGAACTAGTAATCTTATGAAATTTAACAAACTACTGAATTTAGTAAAACACAAAATTAATTAAAAGTAAGTACGGTAAGTTAATTATGAAACGTTAGTAAGAAAAAGTTATAGCAACAAAAGAAAAGTTTTCCCAATCACAGATAGCATAGATTTAAGTATTGTAACACGTGTTAGCGTTACCCAAAAAATTGAAAAAAAAGTTACTCATCTTGAATTCAGGCCGGGTAGATGTATAGCGAACACTCAAAATAAATGAAGAAAATCCACGTTGGGGTCCATTGATGTAGACATCAGTTCGTAATTAACGTAGAATATTGTGTATCGACATGTAGAAATCTTGTTTAAGCTTAACGTTGGAAGTTGTTTTCCGGCATGTAGAAATTTTGATCACCATTAACACTGAAGATGGGTTACCAGGATGTAGAAATTTTGTTCATAATTAACGTAGAAGATTACTCAACTTTTTCCCATTGAATTTAAAACAAAAAGAGTCCAAAAGGGAGAGCCTGAACACAGAATTCACTTTTAGATACAATGAAAATTAAACACACAATCGTCGATTTAGTTTACAGGTTAGAATCCACAAAAAAAAATTGCAAAACACAATGAGCCATGATTAAACAAAGTTAAATTACAATAAAGGAACAAAAATTTATTTACGTACCTGAATTGTCCTTACGAGAAATATAATATATGAAATATAAAATTGGAATGAAAGATAGATCTGTAGCTGCAATCAAATTTATACGGATCAAATACCGCCAAAGACGTAAAATGAATGTCTACCAACTTAAGATAAAAAAAAAAAATTACTGTGAATAATTTTTAATGACAGATATGAAATTACCGTATGTTAGAGTAAATCGAATCACAGCAAAATGGGATACATTGTAATGTATCTTAGAAACTAAAATTTGAGAGAAATTTGAATGTTTTAGTTAAAAATAAGTACAAGAATGTAACAATATATATATATATATATATATATATATATATATATATATATATATATATATATATATATATATCAATCAATTTTCCGTGTGATCATTGGTTGCTGAGATATCGATGGTCAAAGACGAAATGATCCTTTTCCATTCAAAGTCCGATATCTCAGCGAGAAATGGTCGTATAAAAGTCTATAAAAAAGCAAATTAAAGCTGAATGAACAAGTATCCATTCCATATGGTGGTTAAGTCGGAAATATTTTTTTCAAGTCCGTGGACCAAAAAAAACCGAAAAAATTTCGAAAATTTTTTTTTCAATGTATTTATTAGGATTGCGCCACACACGTTGCTTTGAAAATTTGTTTATCGCAAGATCTCGAAACTAGAAACTTCCTGCTTTAAGTTGCTTTGCTTACGGCTCCGATACGACCATTTTTCACGAAGATACAGCCATTCGAAAAATCGCTAAAAATTTGGAATTTTTTTTTAATCCTTTAATTATTTCCGCTAGTATATATATATATATATATATATATATATATATATATATATATATATATATATATATATATATATATGTATTAACAAGGTCCACCGGGATCTTGCAGATCCGGAAACACCAGAAATAAGCTCATTGCACGAAAACGAACAAGGAAAGGGCAAGAAGTCGAAAATTCAAAAAAATCTGAAACTTTGTCAGTATGTAGAGAGTGGCTACCTAATAACATAAAAAATATCAGTTGCTGGTAAAAAACGTTCTTAAGGGGTGAAACATCCCCTCAAAGTTGGAACTCAAAAATTTAAAAACCTATGAAATTTTGTTTATAGGTAGGTGGTACCTTAAAAAGTTCTAGTAACAAATATAACATTATTTTTTGCATCTATAAATTTTTAGGGGTTGAAACCACCGCTTCATATGTGTACTTAAAAATTTATAAATTGATGATATCTTGTTTATATATACTATGTAGGGCTCTAGTAATAAATATAACATTATTTTTTACATCTTTAAATTTTTAGGGGTTGAAACTACCCCATTATATGTGTACTTAAAAATTCATAAATATATGATATTTTGTTTACATAAAATTTCGTCAATTTTAAATTTTCTAAGCACACACTTGAAGGGGTGTCTTCACGCCTTAAAAAATGTGTGGAGGCAAAAAATAATGTTATATTTATTATTAGAATTTCGTATAATGTGTAAAAACAAAATATCATCAATTTATAAATTTTTAAGTACACATATGAAGGGGTGGTTTCAACCCCTAAAAATTTGTAGATGTAAAAAATAATGTTATAGCTATTATTAGAGCTCTGTATAGTATATATAAACAAAATAACATCAATTTTTAAATTTTTAAGTACACAGTTGAGGGGTGGTTTCAACCCTTAAAAATGTGTAAATGCAAAAAATAATGTTATATTTGTTACTAGAACTTTTTAAGGTACCTATTAACAAAATTTCATCGATTTTTAAATTTTTGAGTTCCAAATTGAGGGAACCCAAAACTCCTTAAAACGTTTTTTAGCAGCAACTGATATTTTTTATGTTATTAGGTAGCCACTCTCTACACACTGACAAAGTATAAGATTTTTTTGAATCTTTGACTTCTTGCCCTTTCCTTGTAAGTTATTTTAGGTGGATAGCACTATGCTGTACAAAGTCCGTTCGGGGTTGTGGGTCCCAAAAATACCAAAAATAAATTACCCAGCCGATTTTGACTAAACTATTTTAAATGGATATATGCGCCAAGCGCCTTATGCGAAAAAGCGTCAAAAATTAACTACTCAACTGATTTTGAAAATCTTTTCACTCTTAGAAAGCTGAATTATTTTAAATAGGTACAGGTTTTAGATGAGATCCGCCAGTGCCCAATATTTGGAAATTCGCTATGTTATGCAGATGCTGCGACAGGGGTATTTTTTAAATTACAATATATTACATTTATTAACAGTTCACTTTTTTTTTAAATTTACTATGCCCACACTTTTAATGCTGTACTGTACTGTATTAATGTTGTGATACCCTGCCGTGTCAAAAGTGTGGGCACATCCCCCCCCCCCTCCGGTGAGAGTGTTCGATCACTTTTTCAAGCGTACTGTACTTACTTTGTGGACGTACAAATCTTGATATTTGACTCCAACACGCACTCTTATATAAGTGCAGTACGCTTCAAAACGTGATCGGACACCCTAACACAAGGGGGTGTCCACACTTTTGACACGGCAGTTTACCACAACATTAAGTACAGTGCGGCGTCAAAAGTGTGGGTACCCTCTCCCCTGGGTGAGAGTGTTCGATTACTTTTTGAAGCGTACTGTACTTATTTATATGTAATATGTGCTTGTTTATATAATAAATAATATTTACCAACCCCTCAAATAAAAGTTTATCGACGCTCCTGATCTTCCGGTTTTACATACTTCCCCTTAAATTTGTACCGACTACTACGTACCATTGAATTTGAGATGTACAGCATCTGCGAACTCTAGTGTCAGATAGTTGTATCTTGGTCAAGTACGAGGGTATGCTGATAAAAATGTTACTATTTCAAAAAAACAATTTTACCCAAACTATACGAGGGTTTGTCAGTAAACAAAATTAGGTCATGATATCGCGCGTTTTCTGTCTCTAACTCGTATATCAAAAATCACAGTTTTCAGGAAACACAAAAAACATATTAAATACTATATTTTCATCACTATGAATTTAAGATTTATGTATGTTACAATTTTTGATGTTTGCTACCTATGTAGATATGAAGCAGACATTTAAATATTTTAAATTACAAGCTATCGATGTTTTTAGTAAATACGAGTTTGCTGCCCACTTCTTTTCTCAATATACGAGTTTGTAAAATAAATCGATTTTTTTTTTTTGCATATTCCGATAGTATAACCAGTAACTTAAATTTTAAACGCGTTTTTCTCGAAACTACATTTTTTCTGATAGTTTTCTGACAAAACCTGGTATATGGTATACGAGTTTGTGTAAAATTATTTTTTGAAATAAGCAACATTTTTATCAGCATACCCTCGTACTTGACCAAGATACAACTATCTGACACTAGAGTTCGCAGGTGCTGTACACAACAAATCCAATGGTACGTAGTGGTCGGTGCAAATTTAAGGGGAAGTACGTAAAATCGGAAGATCAGGAGCGTCGGTAAACTTTTATTTGAGGGGTTGGTAAATATTATTTATTATATAAACAAGTACATATTATATACATATAAATAAGTACAGTACGCGTCAAAAAGTGATCGAACACTCTAAACGGGGGGGTGCCCACACTTTTGACGCCGCACTGTACTTAATGTTGTGGTACACTGCCGTGTCAAAAGTGTGGGCACCCCTCCCCCGGGTTTAGGTGTCCGATCACTTTTTGAAGCGTACTGTACTTATTTTGTGGACTTACAAATCTTGACATTTGACTCCAACATGCGCGCGCTTAAATAAGTACAGTACGCTTCAAAAAGTGATCGAACACCTTAACCCCGAGGGGGGGGGGTGCCCACACTTTTGACACGGCATTTTACCATAACATTAAATACAGTGCGGTGTCAAAAGTGTTGGCACCCTCCCCCTGAGTGAGAGTTTTCGATCACTTTTTGAAGCGTACTGTACTTATTTATGTACTTGTTTATATAATAAATAATATTTACCAACCCCTCAAATAAAAGGTTACTGACCCTCCTGATCTTCCGATTTTACGTACTTCCCCTTAAATTTGCACCGACCACTAAGTACCATTGGATTTGTTGTATACAGCACCTGCGAACTCTAGTGTCAGATAGTTGTATCTTGGTCAAGTACGAGGGTATGCTGATAAAAATGTTACTTATTTCAAAAAATAATTTTACACAAACTCGTATACCATATACCAGGTTTTGTCAGAAAACTAAATTTAGTTCATGTGGTACAAGTTTGTATTAAATTGAATAATTATTTTTCCATTAACTATTTTGCAATATTTCTTAGTGCATCATATGGGGAAGTGGATTATGTACATGTATGACTTTCTAACTCAAAACCGTCAAAAAACCTTATACGAGTTTGAGACAGAAAAGGCGCGATATACGAGTTTGAATTTTAATGGATTAAAATTTTTTCCATTAACTATTTTGCAATATTTCTTAGTGCATCATATGGGGAAGTGAATTATGTACATGTATGGCTTTGTAACTCAAAACCGTCAAAAAACCTTATACGAGGTTGATACAGAAAAGGCGCGATATAACATATTTTCTATCTCTTACTGGTTACACTGGTTCCGATAGTATAGAGATAGATATGTTGTCTCTACTTCTCTGTGGCTACATACGTGTTTATTTTTTTAGGTGTCTGTGGTAATTTTCTAAAGATACTAACATATTTTATCCGTTTTTTTATACATGTCAACATTTTACAAGAGAAAAACATTAATATCTCAAAACTTTTGGGTTATATTTTTTTAAAAACATATCCATTGGATTAAAAAAACTTGGTTTCATGCTTATTAAAAAAAAAAAATGGGTGTTTCATTTATTTAATAATTTTTATAAGCCAATTTAATGAAACACCTAAAAATAGGATTCCGGTATAGGAGCTTTTACGTTAATACTTATTTGCTAACTACATAATATTTATTTCTTATTGTAAACTTGGAAATTATACATTGTCGAGCCACGACTTTCACCCAAATCCCATAAAAATAATTATAATTGTAAAATAATCAAATAATCATTAGGAAAATCCCCTAGGATAGAAAGTCAATAAAGAAACCATATAAATAGACCACGATGTGACCCAATTATTATTAGTATCACAAAATTATTAAAAGAATTATCAAACTGTTATAATTATTAAAATCATTATCAAAAGATTAAGTACTATGTAATTTTTAATTGTTATAATAAATATTTAAATTCATTTCTTGTGTTGTTTCTTGTAAAAAGTATTATTAACTTCGACGATAAAAAGTCTATTTTTTTATTTAAAGTGTTAGTAATTTCGACGATAAAAAGTCTATTGAAAACATTATTAATTTCGACGATAAAAAGTCTTTTAAAAATACTCGACAATTGCAAGTCGGTGTTAAACTTCGCCAAATACGATAATTGTTGGAAAACCGTCAACAACATTAATCATATTAGTAAATCAAGATATTACGGAGTTTTGTCTTCAACGAAAACTGCCCTGGTGACAGCGACGCCTTCCTATCCAATTGTGCCGTAGCACTCAGGATACGACAACATACATAATTATGTGTATTAATAATTTTGATTATTATTATTATTATCATATAGTTACTAATGGGTGTTTTCCAATTACGGCACAAAAGCGCATTATGCGGCATAATGCTCAGCACTGAATGTTCCAATTACCGCAACGCCTCGCACAATTGGGCATTTGATAACTTTTTTGCTCTCTACTTTTTTGCTCTATACCAACAAGTAAACATGAAATCTTAAGTTTTTTTTCTTTTAAGTTGGCCATCATTGACGTATTTTTATCATACACAATTGTTAATTAATGTTTGATAACACTGAAATTAATTATCAAAATACATTTTATGTCATTTGACAACCAATCTGTTCCAATTAATGCTCGCAAATGCGGCATTGTGCGGCATTAATACGCACTGTGCTCTGATAGTTGGAAAACACCTAATATTAACTTTCAAAATAATCGCGTAGGTACTGTATATGTTAAAAATGCAAGATTTGTTTACATAAAGTAGTTGTTTACTTTAACAATATTTTAACTAAGACTATGTATGTGAACATAAACACTAGACACCCCGCGCTTAATGAATGTCAGCGTAACGGAAAAAGTGGTGTAAATCCATATTAGTTTTTTAATGAGAATACCTATTTCCGAATCGAAAAATTAACATTTTTGAAGACTCGTAATTATGTAACATTTATTTATTAATTTTTATTAATTTTTTATAACCCAAAAACACCAAAAAGAAATTAACAACTTTTTGATATGAAAAATTTTTTTTATAACTCCCGCTTCTAAAGTTCAATATTCAAGCCTTGTGTGCCGGGCGTAAAGAACCGTGTTCACATCATGGTAAAACAAACGATAGTAAGCGTGCGTGAAAGTACAGTAACGTACGTAAAAGTAGCTGACCGTGCGAAAAAATAATGTATTCATTTATTGAAATTAAACATGGAATAACAAAAACAAAATGATATACAAATTAATAAAAAAAATTTTTTCATATACATAGCACGCTCCCATTTAACAATTTCGTCGCACACAAGATGTGTATAATGGCACCCCTCCGTGTTTTAAAGCAAATGTGTTTGAATGTGTTAGTGGCCAAGTAATAGTTTGTAACAGTAAATCATACAAATATATAAATCAGAAACATTGACGCCCGTGATCTTTGACTTTCTCATTTAGCAATTTGGTCCCAGTGGATTGCGTAATAGGAGTTTCCTATGTATAACCTTATTATAAAATAAAATTAACCCTATACTATTTTCTAAAATTGTTTAGAAATAATTAATTTTTTTTCTCTCTATTAAACTTTAGTGGCCGTCGTTATAAAAAATTATGTTAATTAGCGAAAAAAAATTGTCCTTGCTTTTGTAAGAAACTTTTGGGCACTGTTCATTTTTTAGTACCAAATTAGCATGTCTATGTATTTTATAGTGAAAAGTGATGATGAAAATTTTATTCCACGTATTCGACCGCGTGGAATATTGTTAGTTCGGTACTTAGTGATATTTCTATATTGATGAGTCCTGTATTCCGATGATCTTGTAAATAAAAATACAAAATAAATGATGTAGGTGACGTCTGTATTAGACATAAGTCTACAATATGGATATAAAACCCCATTATTATTAAGTCGTGTAATATGTATTTTGAAAATTTTATTTTCATAAATGTACGTAAGTCTTTGAAAATTCGCTATGTCATGCAAAATACTGCAACAGGGGTATTAATTTCTTTAATAATACAATATATTGTTGATCAAACACTGAGAAACCGTTTCGTCAATATCTTGTAACAATGTAATTTTGAGCCAGTATTATAATAAAAATGTATTAAGTTAGTTGCCTTACCTGACTGTTTGTAACAAATTCCATTATACTCATAATAAAAAAGTTTACACATACATATATTTTTGAAACAAACACTTGCCGGCAAATTTTGCTCACACTGTGCATTGATTTCACAAGTTTCATTTAAATGGTGCAAAACTACAATAAAAAAGAATATATTAGGTTTTTTTCGATATTATATTATGTAATTTATAGATGTAACGAATACTCGTATCTCTATAACTAATAGCAAAGTAATGATTAGGGCTATTAAACCACGGCTTAAGATCGCAGATTCAGTTAAGGGGCGGAGGGGGAGCGTATAAACGTTAAAGAAGTGAAAATCTTTTGTAAAAGTAAAAACCTTTTAATTAATTATTTTTAAGAAGGGTAACAAATTATTATTATGACTTCAAAATAAGTTTTTTTAAGGTATAATTTAAAGGTCAAAATAGGTTTAGTTTCAAAACAGTACTGGAATTAGATGTCTAATATTCTAATATTCTAATATATATTGTATTGTATAACAGTACTGGAATTAGATGTCTAATATTCATATCAAACTGTCTAAAAAAAGAAAATTGGGCTGAATCGTATCGGCGTAAGCACAAGCGGCTTGCTCTCAATTTTAAGCAATTTGTGCTTGAAAACAAACATATTTGGCTTGCTTTTGATATGTTTGTGTATTCCTGTTTCACTTTCCATGTTATACAGAGAACGATGAGGGTATGTATACGATACAGTCGTCACTCGAGTTATTGACGTTTTAACTTATTGACAGTGCTTGCAGTTTCCCTCGAGTCACGATATAGTAAATAATAAGATATGCTCACGCGCAGGGGTGTTGTTATTTCTTTTTATGTATCATTATTACGTCATACGTGGCAAAAAAATTCAGACAGTCTGTTCAACGTGGTGTTTTTTTTTTTTTTTTTGTAAACAAATTAAACTATTGTCTTTATTTTGCAGTATTTTGATAATTTATTGCTTATAAATGAATTAAATAGTGGACCAAATTATATAAAAACTTGAGTTGAAAGAGCAGAATTTGTAAAATGTAATACGAATGTAGTCATTATATTTTCGAAAGAAAATGTTTTTTAGAATAAGAATTTTAAATCGGAAAATTGTAGAATCATTAGATTATAGAAAAACAAAATTGATTAAAATTGGTAACTAAAGAAACAATTTGCTAAAACTTATTTAAAATGACGAGAAAGAAAATGTTTAAGGGATTATTCAGGGTTGCAGAAAAAAAATTATAATTTTTATTTTTTTATATCCCAAGAATCATCATATAAAATTTGGAAACGAAATATGAAACGGTCGCCGAGTTATATGTATATATATGCAGTAAAGTGGCTGCGAATTGTCCTCTTAGATATACGTGAGTTTTTAATAAAGGATTAGAATCCTTAGTAAAATTTTTCGATGTGCTGGGGTTTAACGTTGGACCGCATGCATACAATTACATTAATAAAAAAGACAACAAACGTGTTAAAATTTCGGAAAAATACTGCACTGAAAAATCTAAAAAGGCGAGGACTGCTAAAAAACAAATGATTGCTGAGAGGGAAGAACTATATGAGGAAATTTTCGGACTTCTGTATGATCTTCGGATAGTGGACTAAATAAATGTAACCAATTTTTTTGGATTTAATTGACTTTATTACAAAAAAAAATTGCAAAAAGTCTTTAAACGCATTTTACTAAAAACTACATTTTCAAATCGGCTGTCATTCTGTACCCCATAGCTCTCTATTAATTATAACGTACAAGGGCAGATTTGAAGCATAAGAATTTTTTTAGTCCCTAAACCTAAAAAATTCACTCCCTTTAAATTTCAACCCTTTTTTACAGACAAAAATAACAAAAAAAAAAATCGGGATTTTTCGATTTTTTTTTAAAAAGCTTAACAGATTTTTATTTTCTTTCTGAACCTATGTAGTTTTAGGTTTAGGGACTCAGAAAATTTGTTTTCTTCAAAACCCCGTTCGATTTCTAATTTCTAACCATCCGTTGAGGCTGTGTGCTGACAGCCGTAAAAGATTTTTTTTGAAGAGTCGACTTTGACACTACGTCTAAAATACATTGTCATCGGGAAAAAGAAAATTAAAATTCTCTTTGATAGGTAAAGGAATGCCTAACATTATTTTATGGCCCTGTATACCTACAATTTCAAAGCCTTTTATGTTTGACACGTTTGTCCACTTGTTGGTTCTATTGTATTTTTATAAAAATAGTTTTTATGAGGTGCCCGCATCGGTGTGAATGCCGAATTTGACCGCATTGTGCCACGTGCCATTTGCGGGCAAGTTGCGGGCGTGTTACGATCGCCCGGACCGATGGGACCGATCCAATACCGCTGCGGCGCCACACCGTGCACGCAAGTGTAAAAACCGTATGTGTGCATCACATTTTGCGGTGCCGCTGCGTGCACGCTGCGGTAAAAAAACGAATGTGTGCATCGGCACTAATAGTTGACTATAAACTATGTATGCTAGAATCATTGTATCATTGGCTGTGTTCAGGCAGAAAAAAATTCTTTAAGCGCTTTAAGCCGCTTCATTTTGCTGACTAATTTTCTGCCAGGACAGAAATCACGTGACACATAGTTCTGTCTTACACCAAATTTAAATTTTACTGCGATAAATTACAAAGTTCTGCCAAATTGTTGTTTATTCTGATGATTCTCCAATAATATGACATATAATGTTATCCATACTGTGTAAAATATAAAAGAAATAATAAATTTTCCTATGAATAACTCTTATTGAGGTTATTTTGTTTAAATATCTACGACGACATTTTGCTTTTTGGTGCTTTGTTATTCTTAGTAAATCGCCATTTTGCTTTAAAGCGCTTTAAAGAATTTTTTCTGCTCAAACGCAGCCATTGAGATGTACATGATATTATTTTATTCACAGAGTGCTAATTTAAATACAAGAGTAATATTATACACTAGATTTTACATAAAATTTCTTATTAATACAATATTATGTTAAAGTGGTTAGAAAATGTGTTGTTAATAATTTAGAATTTAGCTAATTCACTTGGATGAATTTTTTTAATGAAAATAAGTTGCGTTTTTAATGATAATAGGAATATTTTTATTGGAAGGCGGGCTGAATATAATCCACTATTTTTTCACAACTTACACTTTTCTGAGAAATCTAAAAAAATGTTTTTTTTATTAAAAACCGATTACGCCAAAATCGTAATTAACGATAATCAAACAAACCTTCGTAGAAATTATGACAGAAAAAGGAATAAGGGACTTTTTAATTTTTTGTAGCAAAAATAATTCAAAAGGACTATCTTGAAATGACTGTCCTCTGACAAAAGGATGAATGTCTATAATAAATAATATTAAGTTTTTTTCAAATATTGACGAATTTAAATTTTAATAGACTCACCCCAACATTTTGCCTTAGACCTCACAGTGTATTATTATATGTACCTTTGCCTGAATGCCTGACAATGAGTCTGTCAGGCTCAAAGAATTTTTTCTTTAAAATTTTTTTCGTACTTATGTAATAATTATGTACTTTACTGCACAACTTATACATACCTGGCAAACATTTACGTTTACTTGCAGAACTAATATATCCACCTTTACATGAACAAATATTGTTGATACATTGAGAATCAATAACATCACAGTTAAAATTATGAGTACATCTTCCACCCAAATATGTATGCGGAATTTCCAAACAATCGAAACTATTATCTTCACAAACACATTTGCCCTTTTTACAAACGGTATGTTCATTAAAATTCTCCTTACAATCAGTATCAATTTCACAAGGAAAAGATATTTGTATTTTATTTGTGTTTCCCATTTGCCCTTAAACGATTAAATAAAAATAAAATACAATTAATTTATAAGGAAAATTTAAAAAAAGCTGACAAGACATCTTTTATAAACTTTTTTACCTGTTACTATTCCAACAACAAAATTTAAATAAAATAATATGCTAAGTATTGGTAGAATACAATAAAAAGAAATCATTGCGTATATTAAATATTTAAATACTTTTAGCTAAAATAATGAACATTTAAGACTCAAGGAATTACAATTTTATACTAATACAATACATTTTTTTTAAAAATATTCAGTTTTGCATGTTTAAACTAATATTAAAATTCCGAAAACTTTTTATTACGTAATTCTATATTTTTTATTACCGTAAAATGGAATGAATTTGAATAGTTTGGAACTTTACATTCGATTTTTATACTCTTTTTTATCTATTAGCAATTAGCCGATACAGTATAGACAAATTTGTTTCTGGTAACCAGGGCCGGCTTGAGGTAGGCCCAAACGATGCACCACATAAGGCCCCGTTCTTCCGAAAATAAATTGTTAATCTTTTATTAAGTCATTCGAAACGCATTCTTTAGTTTTCGATTCAATATATTCAAACTTCAGTATTATGTCGTCTCTATAAGTCAAACAGCTGTAATCATCTTTCACATTATCATAATCATTGAATAAATTAATTATAACATCCATATCTTTAATAAATTTTAGAAAAATTAGGAAAACTTTTATATGTGGAGTACAAAATCTTTAAAAAAAATATAAGTTAATCATACATCGTCGTCCTTTTGACGTACACTATTTCAGTATAAAAAAACGACAATAGCTATAAACAAAATTTATATGTCTTATGTGTTATAATAACAAATAAATTAGATAACAGAAGTTTCACAGCGAGCAGGTACCGACAAGTCACAGTATTGGAGCAGGTAGAGAAGTTCGTTCGTCGTTTTGACGAGTACGTATGATTCTAGGGTTAATAGGATTATTTATCATTTTGCATCAGGTAGACATTGTAGACGACCTTTTTTTGCATTTGTTTTATTTTCAATAAATAAAAAAGTTACATTAAACTTATATGAGTTTAATTTTATATTGCGTGCTGTCTCCTAGAGCTTTTACTTCAAGCAATAAACTTCACGTTCTGGATCAAAAGTCATATTTTAGTCTCTTATTCTATAAAGTTTTATTACAAAAGTAAAAAAACACCGTGAGCAGCGGGGCCCCATCACGGAAGTCGAATTTTTCCTTTCATCTTCGGTATTGAATGTCTAAAAGCGAAATGTAATTGAAAGTCTACAAGCGATTTGTTATTTTGGTGATTTCAAAACTGATGATGAGTGTCCGGTTGATCGGGGCTTTAAAAAAAGGTTTTAAGTTTTTAAGGGCTGAATCTCAGTACATTTCAATTTTGTGCCGATAGCAGTTAGCAGGAAAGAAGCCAACACAGTTCGTACGAGGGCATTCCTACCCATGCTTACCCGCCAACTGCCTTTGTGTTTTATTTTTAAATATTAAAAAAGGAACTTACATAGTAAACTAGAAAGCCTTTATGAAGATATTTTTCTATCCAAAAAAATCCTAAATTTCTATTTTATAAATAATAAAAATCCAAAATTCCTACTTTAAAAATAAACAGTGACTTTAATAACATTTTTAAATTACTTAATATTTGTGTATTGCATTTGTTATAAAAGTAAATTCATTTTCTTTTTTATTTTTAAAATTACTATCCGCCTACTTGTATTAGAATGAAAGTAAAGCATTTAACAATACCATTAAATTCCGATGTAAAAATGGGAGAAGTCGGGGGAAAAGTAATGTAGAATCCCTAAAAAGCACTAGCTGGATACTAACTCAATAAACGTACAAAATTTCAGCCCTCTAGGTTTCCTTAGACAGTCTCTAGACGTGTTAGAAAAAAAGCAAAAAAATCAAGGAAATATTGGCGTAAAAATCGTGGGGGTAAGGGTTAAAAGTTGAAACCTCCAAAAAGCAGTGGCTGGCTATTAGCTTAACTTGTACACGAAATTTCAGCCCTCTAGGTTTATTTGAGGAGATTTTGACCCGAACGAAACTGTTAAAAAACAAGAAAAATCATGTTCATTTTGGTATAAAAATGGTGGGGGTTAAGAGTTAAAAGCTGAGACCCCCAAAAGGCACCCCCTTGATATTAACTCAAGGGGGAATACATCCTCCCACAGAGAATACAAAATTTCAGCCGTCTAGGTTTATTTGGGTGACCTGTGCGAGTAGTACAAACTTCGAAAACGTCAAAAAAGCATGAAATTGTAGCTTAAAAATGAGGGGGGTGGGGATAAAATATTAAAACCTCCAAAAAGCACAACCTAGGTAGGAACTTTATCAACACACCAAATTTCAACCCTCTGCGTTAATTCTGGAGGGCTGTGGGCGTGTTAAATCCAGCCAAAATACTTTTTTCCCCTCTACTCCCTCCAAATCATGCTAGGAAGCTGAATTTTGGATATGTTGTAGATAATTGACCGAAACATTATTTCCGACCGGTTTGGAAAAGTTTTATTGTTTTACCGCCCCCCACCACCCCCTTAAAAGTGGGGTCGGATCCAAAATTTGCCCAAATTTGACCTCACTTTGATAGCACCGGAATGAGCCGCACTTACCAAATTTCGGCTTAATGGTAGCTCAATGGAGTCGAATTTTTACATAAAATATCATTTTTGCAGTAAAACATCAATGAACATGTATGAGCAGTGGCGACGCGTGGGAGTAGACAAGGGAGACAGTGTCTCCCCAAAAAAATTAAATTTCATAAAATTTAAGATCCTTTAGAAAATTTAAAATAATTTATTATCTAAGTTTTATAATATTGGCCATTTTCAATACATTCACATTTTCAAATAAAACGTATATACGAATATATGTACATATAATATATATACGTTTACACTTTACACCCATATACAATAATATATACATATAACCTGAAAAATATGAGCCTCTGTGGTCATACAGAATGAAAATAGGTAAGTTACAAGCACATTACAAGTCTATTTAAAGGCAAAAAACATATTTACATTTGTTTATCCTGGCTCTACATATATGTATGGACAACTGCCTATATATTCACACACACACACCGTCTGCATGTATGTAGAGTATTCTTCAACATTTTTTTTACATCATTAATTCATTATTACTCAAAAACTAAGAACGATTTTGGAATAATTTTTTTTTTATCTATGTGTAAAATGTAGTATTCTTCTTAATAGTACAAAAATTATCAAAATATATTCAATACTTTTTGAATAATAATAAAAAAAACTGAAACAATAATATAAAAACGGAAAAAAGACATTTTTATTTTTGCTTACCCTGGCTTGCATGCATGTATGACAAGTACCCATTTACACATTCACACACACAGTCTGCATGTATATATGCATGTAGTATTCTCCAATATTTTTTTTACATCATTATTACTCAAAAACTAAGAAAGATTTTGGAATAATTTTTTCTTATCTTTGTGTAAAATGTAGTATTCTTCTTAATAGTACAAAAATTATCAAAATATATTCAGTACTTTTTGAATAATAATAAAAAAACTGAAACAATAACACGATATGCAGCATATGCAGTGTCAGGGGAAACAGAAAGATTTTTGTCTTCGCTACTGATACGTATGCGACGTATGCCTTTGGAATAATAATAATAATAATAATAATAATAATAATAATGCGTTTAACGTCCGTTTTCCGGACAATTCAGTCCTTCGTATGCCTTTGGTTACTGATGTATACGTATATATGTATACGTATACATACCAACTGAAGAGTATTATTACGACTGCCAGATTGGGCGGTTTTCCGCAAACTGGACGGTTTAGAAGTAAAATTTGCGGTGAAAATTTCTGGTTTGCGACTTTCCGCTTTTTAGGCGGAATTGAAAATCAAATAAAATTTGGGTGTTGATGATTCTTTTTGCTCGCCAACAATATTTTTGGGGAAATAAATAATTTTTCTCGTTTTTTTTGCTTGCCAGCAGTATTTTTCGGGAAATTTTGTGAAATTTTATTGTTTATTATTTAAACATTAGATAGAACCTTTTAATAAAATTTGTATTTATTTCTAATTTGTTTTTCTTTGTTATCTGTTTAAGGCTGTTACATCAAAAGTTTTAATTTTTTTCCTTTTTTTTTAGCAATAATAAAATGTGAATCTAATTTAAAAACTATAATATATCTAAACTGACTAATTTCAGAACTAGTTATTTTAAAATTTTAAATTTTTTGAAGACCTTTAATTCACACTAACCGCAATTAACAAAATAAAAATTTTAATATCTTTTACTCTTGGCGCAGTAAGCACAAATGGCTGGTCAAAAATTTCAATATTTTTATTTTGCAATCAAAGTGCTGGGTCAGAAGGTCTGTTACAGAAAAAAACTAGGCTAAGAAAGACTACAGATTTCCAAATAAAAATAGATAGAAAATAAGTCTATTTAAAAATATGGTAAAAAAAGATTGTCTCCCCAGGTAATAATTTCATGCGTCGCCACTGTGTATGAGTGCTCAGAATACTTTTATTAGTTATTTAGAAAAAATCAGACGCAAATTCTTACACATAACTTACTCCTGATAACTTACTCTTCATTTTTACCATTTTGAAAATCGTTTTCCTTTTATATTATATAAATATTTAGCTAAAAACTTTGAAAAGTTTAGGCGTGCCCACTCACTCCGTACTTAGTGGTAACTATGAACAATTGAGAAGCAGGGTCAATAGGAAAAATCAACATGGATGTCAAGTTTGTTTATAATTAAAAGGTATTATAAGCTAATAAATCAAATTTTTCGATAAAAACACGAAAAACAAAAAATAAATAAATTAGGGGAAATAAAATATGGGCGGTAGTAATTTCCGCACCAAACAAAATATTATAGGTAAATTCCGCACTCATCTTTTGAAAGTATCATAATCCTATGTGTATTTTCCGCATTAAACAATTGATAATAAAATTAATTATTTTTTGATAAAATTATATTTAACTGGTGTATATGGTACGTAAACAGAGTGTCAATTTAAAAACAAGCCAGGCCTTGTATTTTTAGAACGTAATAGGTAATTAAAATCTGTTAAAATAGTTTCTAGAACATGAAGGAGGAACCATTGTGACCGGCATAGGACACTTTTACAACCAACTCCTTAGACTTCAGCCACCTCAATCCTATTTTTTTAAATTGTAAGACCCCACTTATGGTATATCATTAGAAAGTTCTTTAAAAATGATGTTCATTAGTATCAAACATGTAACATTAAATTATGGAATACTTTTTGAAGATAGGTTAGGTTAGTTTTAATTAGTTTTGACAATATAATTCGACTTTGATATAAAGCTAGGTGGTAAGGTTAGTTAAGGTTAGGTTAGTTTAGTTTAGTTTTGACAATATATTTCGACTTTGATATAAAAACTAGGTGGTGAGGTTAGTTTAGGTTAGGTTAGTTCAGTTAGTTTTGATAATATACTTCGACTTTATATAAAATTTGATGGTAAGTTTAATTAAGGTTAGGTTAGTTTAGTTAGTTTTGATAATATACTTCGACTTTGATATAAAACTAGGTGGTGAGGTTAGTTAAGGTTTGGTTAGTTTAGTTTCCCTTTGCCCGAATTCTTATGAAATAAAAGCAGTTAACTGAAAATGAGTCACCTGTCTGATTAGTATTTTTAGCATTTTCCTTTGCCTAAATTTTCATGATAATAAGGAGCTAACTGAATATTAATCACCTTCATAATTGGCATTTCCTTTCGTCCAGATTTCTAAAAAAAGTAGTTTCGTTTTTTTGTGAATATTTTAGGAGTAAATGGAATGGCAATTATCAAAAAACTCACCCGGTATATAGGTTTGTCGTGTACATACTTATGTTAATTTTCTGATTAGTGCGGAATTTACCACATAAATTAACAGACAGTTGATGCATTTTAAAAAAAGTGCGGAAATTACATGCGCCCATAAAATATCATTAACACTATACGAGCACTTTCACAGTAAACTTCCCCAGGGGACGGCAATATTTAAAAAAAATCTTTATATAAACAAATATATACGTACATATACATTGATATTTTGAATAAAATTAATAACAGGAAGTAAAATAGTAAACTGGTGAAAGTACAAATAAATTTAAAAATAAAAAAAAAGTTATGTTCAACATTCATGAAGTAAGTAAATTCGAAAAAAATATATGAATACACTGTGAATTACGTGAATTATAATGACTTATTTTTTATATGTTGATTAATCCTGGTACGTTAGCCTTCATTCCTGGTACATTCAGCCTTTCCCGTCGCTATTGACTTGATAAACGTTTCTATTCATACTGCTTGCATTGCCAGTGACACCTATGCGCGTTTCCATTCACCCCAGTTAGTAATCTGAACAGATAATTCGTAAAAAATTAGCAAAAATTTACATTCCTTAAGTAAATAGAGGATCTTAATTTTTAAATTTACCATCCTTTTGAACATAAACACTTACACATTGAACATAAATAAATTACGAAACACTTTTGATAACCTAATTCTTGCGCTATTTCAATATTAACTTTTGATATTTAATTTTTTTTTATGATTCTACCAATTTTAACATTAAATAAATTAATTTTATATTATGTATACATTGTAATTGATGACAAATTCAAATACAGTCATCTTCAGGCTTTCAACTAGCAATTACAGTAATCAGACGAAATTATTAGTTTTGTTTCCAGTCACTCCCAAATTCCTATACAGTCCGATGTACAGTGTATTTTTATCGAATGTAATTTGATACCTCTGATACCCTCAAGTAAGATAACTGCCATACCACTTTGTGTTAAAAAATTAAAACTAAATGATTCAAAATGTCTATAGTATTTTTTTAGTGACAGGGATATTCTTAACAAACTACTGACGTTAAAAAAAAAATTATTTAAAATATTCAATTTTTCACATCGCTGACTACCCCTTACCGGCCTAACCCCTTAAAAGAACCCAGTAACAGTTTTTTGATATTGTTAAGCAAAATTATATGTTCCACTTAAAAAAAAACAAGTTGGGGAAGCGGAGGTCCCAATCTTTTTCTAATTTTAAAAACAAAAAAGTTATTCTGACACCACCAGACACCGGTATTAATTTTTTGTTCACTACTTGGTGTACTTTACCTTCAAAATTGTCAAAGGATGCACCGAATATTATCTGTTTCAAAAACTTGAAGTACTGTAGGTCAAAAATTAAATTTTTATATATTTCAAAAATTGTATACTTTATATATAAACTGTTCTTCAAAATCGATGAATGATATATTCTGCCCTCTAGGTTTGTAGTATATTACTTTAATAATTCCAAATGGTTAAGTTATCGTAACGGTATAATTTAATTAATTTTTATATAGATATAACAAAAATTAAAATAATACTGAATTTATTTATTAAAATAAAATACATGAAGTACGTAATTAGATATCAAATCTTTCCAAAGCAACCTGAAATCCTTCTTCCATGTATTCTTCTTTAGTAACGCACTTTGCATAAAAATCGGCATCAGCACTTTGAGCTATACCTCCTTCGTATGCATACGTAACTGGATCTCGTGGCAAATGTACTTTAATATCATAATAACAGCTTGTCATTGCTCTAATTTCTTTTTCTAAACGTTCAGCAAAATTTTTAAACTTTGTACAACCACCCATTAACACAATATTTTTAAATAATGTTGAATGGGTTTCTTCGGGACATGCATATATTGATTCTAAAACTGTTTCAGCTACACCTTTTTGTTCAAGACCTATGTCAGATGGATGAAATAATATTTCAGGAATTGTTATTCGTTCATTATTCATAATCAAATGCTGCGTTTCGTACGAACTTGCCTCATTCTCACGCGGATCTTGAATATAGCCACGCTTAACAACATTGTAATCAGGTAAGACGTACTCTTTAATAATGTCGTTAGCTTTATCCTTTAAACGAGTTTTTTCCAAATCATTTTTGAAATCCAGAGAAACATAACAACAATCTTCTTTGCACTGATTCATTACGTGCGTTTCATCCATGACATTTAATTGGCGATAAGAAATAATTTCTTTCAGTTGATTTGTTAATAATTTGCCACCTACATCTATCCTTCGTATAGCACTCCGAACTTTCACACCATTCAGATATGGCACAGTGTGTGTAAAACTGAACCCGGAATCCACAACCAAGCATCCCAAATTATTCCCATTACTGACTGAATAGTTATAACCTGCTAAATCAGGAGCGTTACACCGTAACAATGCTGGACATTCGTATTCTTCAAAAAATATTTCAGTAATTCCTTCTTGTATCGATCGAAAATTAAATATTGGTTCTGTAATGATAACAGGAACTTCACTGAAATTTACCGACAAACATTCTTCGCTAAATATATAATCCCATACAGTTTTCTGTGTATCCCAGTTGATTAAATATCCTCGTTGAAAAGGGAGTATGTAATAGAGACCGGACGCATCAGTACATTCGTCTATTTGATTTCCTATAAACGCACGTCGACGCTCCGATTTCACCTTCATTATACAGTTTGGAATGATCATTGGTTGCTTTTGTGATGAATAGCCCACTTTAGCGGTATAGGCGCCATTGTCTAATATCAACGTTGATGTTCCTGTTGTTACTGAAGACAAAGATTCACTACGATTACCACGTTTTCGAGAAATCATTATTGCATCTGTTTGACATTTACGTTTGGGTTGTACCATTTCAAGTAAAACAATTTTATACTGCTTTTACTTCCACATCTAAAACAAATAACAATAAATTAGCTTATTTATAGTTCAGGGTAAATAAACCAAAAAAATTAAGAACTTCGACAATTTCCCAAACTTTGTGCCAACGAAACTTCGTAAAATTTTCTCTTTTTCTTGATTGATTTGCAAGTAAAACAAGTAAAAAAGTAGACAAAAATTGTCGGACACGTTTAATTTTCGCTAAAAATATTAAAATTTAATATATTAAGCATTGTGTTTAGTAAGTAAATAACCCACTTTGCTTTCTTTTTAGCGAATTTCCAGAATGGAAATTCAGCTATTACAGTAGGTCTCATGACGCGATTTGAGCCCGGCACTATGGCAGAAATTTGTTTTGAGGTCCCTAGAAACCGAAAATAATATTCACTAAAATTTTTATATATATATATATATATATATATATATATATATATATATATATATATTTATGTATGTATGTATTTATGTATCAGCACGATAACTCTCGAACGAAATGTCCTAGGTTTACGAAATTTGGTGAGAACGTTGGAAGTCCAAAAATCTTGGATGAGTTCTTCAGCCAGACACGTCGGATGCCAGGAACATGGTTTTTGTTCTTGCAAAAAATTAGTTTTTTGCCAAAATTTGCTGTAATTTAAAAGTTTTTGCCACATTTTTTTACACCATTGCAAAGGCGGAAAAAAATCATATAAAAAAGGTTTTTGAACTATTATTCTAGGTTAACTAGTTTTTGAGAAGATAAGAAAAAAAAGTCAATTTATTATTTTATGGAGATATCTGTAAAAATGGAGCCAAGTACTTTTTGTGTTGATGCTTCAATATTTATTTAAAATACCCCTGTCGCAGCATCCTGCATAACATAGCGAATTTCCATTTACAAAAGTACGTTTTTCTCGGAAACTAGTTGATATAGAGTAATTGTAAACAAAAAAAAACCTTCTTTATGTGATTTTTCCGCCTCATTCCGCCAAATTTTTTTCACGAAAAATTTCATTTCACGAAAAAAATTTGGCGGAATGAGGCGGAAAAACCACATAAAGAAGGTTTTTTTATTTACAATTACTCTATATCAACTAGTTTCCGAGAAAAACGTACTTTTGTAAATGGAAATTCGCTATGTTATGCAGGATGCTGCGACAGGGGTATTTTTAAATTTATACTACTACTTTTAATACTAAAAAGAATAACAAAAATTTAATTTAATTATAATATTTATTTATTACTAAATAATATAATTTCTAAGAGGAATAGTAAAAGGTGCCGTTACATAAAGCGCTTTCCTATAAATAAAAAAGTTTTTAATATTTTTTAATCAGAAAAATAAAAAAAAAAATAAAAAATTTGACAGCTTTATTTATAGGCTGGCACATAATTTGGGAATTATGTGCCAGTGCCTTGACTACGCTACAACTGCAACTTCTAAATTATGAAAATCATCTACTCGAAATACAAAAAAATTTCTTATCGACGTGTCTTAAAGATTACACAACTTGAGTTAGAAAAATTTGACTCAGAAGAACTGCAACTCTAGTAACAAATTTAACTCAAACGACATTGCAACTCGAGTTATAAAAAAATTGAGTCAGTTAAATCAAGTTACATTTAATTTACAATTTGTTAGATTTCAAGTCGTTCAATTCAAGTGCTATTTAATTAATATTGTGTACACATAAATTTGAGTACACGTGCATTTTCATTTTAAATGAAAAATGGATTCAAAATTTCATTTTAAATACAAAATGGAAAATGGTTTGACCAAACTTATTTAAAATAGAAAATACAAAATGCCATTTTGTATTTTAAATACATATTTAAAATGAAATCATTTTAAATAGTTCCCAGTCCTGAATATAATAGTGTTCATTGGTCTGTGGATTAGACTAAATACCCCTGTCGCAGCATCTGCATAACATAGCGAATTTCCAAATCTTGGGCACTGGCGGATCTCATCTAAGACCTGTACCTATTTAAAATAGTTTAGCTTTCTAAGAGTAAAAGAATTTTTAAAATCGGCTGGGTAATTAGTTTTGGTATTTTTAGGGACCCAAGAACCCGAACGAATTTTGTGCAGCATAGTTGTATCCATCTAAAATAATTTAGTTCTCTAGCAGTGAGAAATTTTTTAGTATCGGTTCGATAGCTTATTACTGGCGTTTTCGGATCTGCAAGATCCCGGTGGACCTCATTAAAAAATCAGCTCGACCGTATATTCTAGGCGGACTTTATGTAATATATATATATATATATATATATATATATATATATATATATATATATATATATATATATATATATATATATATATATATTCAAAACCCGTTGTGTAGCATTCTACGCGGCATTTGCATCCGCAGGACAGTTGTGGATCTCAGATAACACAACCTGTACCTATCTAAAATAGTTTACCTCGGTAATAGTAAAAAAGTTTCAAAATCGGTCAGTTATTTTATTTTTGACACTTTTAGGTCCTACTGACACTGTCAGACCTTACATAACGTAATCTATATGTATCTAAAATAGCTTAGCTCCCCCACAGTGAAAAAATTTTCAAAATCGGTCGGTTAGTTTATTTTTGACACTTTTGGATCCGATGGACCCTGGCAGACTTTACAAAACGTAATCTATATTTATCTAAAATAGTTTAGCTCTGTAACAGTGAAAAAATTTTCAAAATCGGTCGGTTAGTTTATTTTTACCACTTTTGGGTCCCATGGACCCTGGCGGACCCTAAATAACGTAATGTATGTCTATCTAAAATAGCTTAGTTCCCCAACAGTGAAAAAATTTTCAAAATCGGTCGGTTAGTTTATTTTTGACACTTTTGGGTCCCATGGACCCTGGCAGACCTTACATAACGTAATCTATATTTATCTAAAATAGTTTAGCTCTGTAACAGTGAAAAAATTTTCAAAATCGGTCAGTTAGTTTATTTTTGACACTTTTAGGTTCTATGGACCTTGATGGACCTTACATAACGTAATTTATATTTATCTAAAATAGTTTAGCTCTGTAACAGTGAAAAAATTTTCAAAATCGGTCAGTTAGTTTATTTTTGACACTTTTGGGTTCTATGGACCTTGATGGACCTTACATAACGTAATTTATATTTATCTAAAATAGTTTAGCTCTGTAACAGTGAAAAAATTTTCAAAATCGGTCAGTTAGTTTATTTTTGACACTTCTGGATCCTATGGACCCTGGCAGACCTTACATAACGGAATCTATATTTATCTAAAACAGTTTAGCTCTGTAACAGTGAAAAAAAATTCAAAATCGATCAGGCAGTTTATTTTTGACACTTTTGGGTCCTATGGACCCAGGCGGACCTTACATAACGTAATCGATATTTATCTAAAATAGTTTAGCTCTGTAACAGTGAAAAAATTTTCAAAATCGGTCAGTTAGTTTATTTTTTGACATTTTTGGGTCCTGTGGATCCTGGCGGCCTTACATAATGTATTCTAAATCTATCTAAAATAGTTTAGCTCTGTAACAGTGAAGAAATTTTTAAAATTGGTCATTTAGTTTATTTTTTACAATTATGGGATCAGTAAATCCTGGCGAAACTCATACAAGTCTAGTACTCTTACAGTAAGAAAAGGGTTCTAAGGATCTCATATAACTTATGGCAGTCCGTAAGCTTCTTGCGGACATCATTTAATTAATTAATTCAAATACTTTAACTTACTAACTGTGAAAAACTTTTTAAAATCGATTGGTTAATTAATTTCTGGCCTTTTTAGGTCCCGAAAACCTTGACCTCACATAAAATACCTTAAATCCATTTGAAATGGTTTAATTTTTTAACATTATTAATTATTAGTGAAAAAATTTTCAAAATCGATTCAAAATATTTTTCCGTGCATACATATGTACATTGTACATATTTTGTTTTGTTTCATATTTTTTGATAATATTATATCATAACATAATCTTCAATTTCTTGTTTACTTAAAAATTCAATAAAAAAAAAAAAATTCTTCATTACATTAGCTTAGAAAATCTGTTTAATTTACATTTTTCAACATGAGATAGAACCATGCTAATTATAATGCAATAAATGAGAAACAAAACTCTATACATGTATGTGTGTTATAACACATGTATGTGAATAGACTTCACTTGTTCTCACAAAATTCTTTAATAAAAAAGTGAAATATTTTTATACTTCATAAAGAACTGAGATATAAATATAAATTACTTATTAGACTAACAAAGAAAGAAAACTAATAATATAATGGTGAAAATTTACATTTTCTCGAAAAATACTTAAAATAGAAAGAAAATTATAAGAATATTTTCTTCATAATTTTTTTTTCCTTTTCAACGATGTAAAAATCGAACTGTCTTATGATAGGATCGAATGATAAAAAATGGCCAGAAAACCTACTTCTGGGCATCCGACGTGTCTGGCTAACGAACTTAGCCGAGCCAATTCAGAATCCAGTCCGCACACAAAATTTCATAAGCATTAGACGTTTCGTTCGAGAGTTATCGTGGAGACACACACACATATATATATATATATATATATATATATATATATATATATATATATATATATATATATATATATATATATAAATTTTAGTGAATATCATTTTCGTATTCTAGGGACCTCAAAACACATTTCTATTATGATCCCGGGCTTAGGTCCCGTCATGACACCTACTATAATAGCGTATTTCCAGTTTCACTTTTGAAAATTCGCTAAAAGTATAAAATAAATTTAAGTAAAAAAAATAGTTTTTTAAAGCAAGCTTTTATTTAAAAATGAACAAAAATGTATAAAATAACTTTTGAGTGAAATTTGAAACAATGTGCAACATAATTTATAAAAGCTTGAGGCCCTTAACCAAGTTTGGTAACTACTAAGGAGTAAAGTATTATTATAAAGTATAAATTATGTTGCACCTTGCTTCAAACTTTACTCAAAAGTTATTTTATCCATTTTAGTTCATTTTTAAATAAAAGCTTGCTTTAAAATAACTATTTTTTACTTAAATTTATTTTTTATTTTATCTTTTTTTTGTTTATTAATAAATAATTTAGTGTGTGTGAAGTTGGCGTATCATTTGGTGGAAACTCATAAGCAATTAAGAGTTCTGGCCTTATTTTCAATAGTTCTAGAGTTCCTGTTAGTTTAAAAAAATAGTTCTGGCGATTAAAGCAAAAAAAAATGCCTTAGGACAAACTGAGACGTCAACTTCACGCAGCGTGTCACTTTGCCCTACGATAATTTCCTTGTCAACAATTGTCAGATTTGAAAAGAATTATAGTTCTACATGAGTTCTAAGAAGAGTTCTACCTTTTAAAGCAAAAAACAAAATGATCAAGATCAAATAGAAACAAGCAGATTCCTGTATCTATAGATACCGAGATGAGGTGCGGATCGATTTTTGAGAGTTCCTTTTCTTCTAAACAGTTCTTGTATAGTTACAGGCCTGTAATTTGCTTTTCCAAAGAGTCCTGATAATAAAGACAATAAAAATTTTTTTTTAAACAATATTATTTTGCTGAAAAACTTTGAAGCAATTCTCGTATAGTTCTAGACATGTACATTGCCCCTCCAAAAGGTTCGGATAATTAAAATAATTAGAAATTTTTTTAAGCAATTTTTTCACCCGAAAAACTTATATTTGCGAGGATCAATATGATTCTGATCGATTTTCAATAATTTTCAATAGGAACTCCAATATAACGTAGTGGCCGGTACAAAATAAGGGGAAGTACGTTATATCGGATCACCAGGGCCGTCAGTAAAATTTTTTAAGGGGGTACAGAAACATAATATGCGAACACATACGCATTTCATTATTGACATATAGACGCATATACAGGGTAACTTCAAAAATGTAAACTTTACCGCATCGATGCGGCATCATGACCTTTCTGATGCGTCTAATACTACATGATGCGACACTGATGCTCTCTTGAAATTTGATGCACATTAGATGTTTTTGAACGGGATATTGGCATCATTTAACCTCCGATTTGACTATAGATAATATAGCATGATTAGCCTACAGATAATACAGCAATACAGTCCTTGTATACAGGGCCGGGTCTAGGGGGGGCAGCGGGGGCACGAGCCCCCCTGGATGATTTTAGGGGCGACAAAAACGTAATTTGAGGGGCGCGAAAATGGTGAAATTTTTTTTGGTGAAAAAGTTTTTGAAGTGAGGAGCAAAAAAAAAGGTCGACAGTCATAATTTATGATAGGGTCAATGAGGTGATGAGCAAAAAAAAAAAAACGTGAATAGTAACAATTTATGATAGGGTTAAAGTGAATTTGTAAGTAAGTGATGACCAAAAAAAAAAAAGGTCAATGGTGCGGATTTATGGTAGGGTCCAGGTTTTTTTTGTCATCATCCAGGTAAAAATTTTTTTGCTGCGAGGGGCGCCAACAGGAAAATTTGCCCCCCTCCTTATAACTTTAGGTCCGGCCCTGCTTGTATATATTATCTTTGAATTTCAACTTGAAGTTACTTGAAATTGAAAATATTGAAATTATTTGAATAAAAAATATTACATATTTTAAGTGCAAGATGTATTCAGATAGTTTAAACAATTTTAATGAGAGGTAAATAAATTCATCTTTTTCAACATTTAGTTTTTCGGAATTATTCCTATAACCATTATGGTCATAGGCATAGTATCATGCTTTATTCACATTACCAGACTCTAGAGTCCCTGTAATAAAGAGAGTCGTGACATGTCATCCATTTTCTATCCAAAACAGAGCGGGAAGCATCAAAATTAATTATCACATGTTTGATTAAATATTTTTGAGTACATAATTATTGTTAATAAGTTATGAATTAATGAACAATCAAAAATTTTTAATTTTAATTATTCTTTCTTTAGTTAAACTAAATGGCTTTTGTTAACATTTAATTTATTTCCAATGTATTTTACGCAAACTTTGGATAGAAAATGCCGGAACCAATCAGCGTTCAGCACACATGTCACCACTCTATTTATTACAGGCACTCATAGATATCAGAATGTGTATGTACCAGTACCATACAATAGATGGAGTACACATTATATTTTTTGAAGCAAATCGCCACATTGGTAAACACCACGTTAACACCTTTCATAACCTATAAACTGTCAGTGGTAATAAATATTTTTTAATTTGTATACGATTATTGTTGTAATTTGAAACTATTTATTAATAAATATTCTAACAATATTTATAACAACAAATATAATTAATAACAGTAAATATAGAAAAATTTTAAATTAAACCTTGTTTAACCGCCATATTGGTCAACACTTTAACCCTTTTTTTGGCTTCATCTTCATATACACTGAATATATACCTGTATTCCCTCTATCCCTTCAATGCTCAGAGTAAGCACTCTACCAGACTCTAGCCACGACAGCCACCTATATTTTGAATGTAAGTAGCTGTGATATTACATTATGCGCATGACACGCATCATCAAATTTCTTGATGCATTGTTTTGACGCATCAAATGCAAAAATGAATTTTTGATTTTTCGTTGTGATGCGTCTGATGCGTTTTTGAACTTTTGACTCTGCCTCATGCAAGCAGTGATGCATTTTTGAAGTTAGCCACACTTACTTAAATGCATGTTTACAAGAACACACGTCTTCAGCTAAATACATACATATACACAACTGTTGTACATTGTAGTTGTAAGTATATTAGAAAAATGCATAAGCTGCAAAATTTGACAACAATTTTAGAATATTCTTTTTAGAAACCAGTCAAAATATTAAAAAACCGACTTCACTATTGGTTAGCAATTGAAAAATAGACCAAACAGTGGAATTTAATAACAGTTTTAGAATACTGTATTCGGAAACTAGGAAAGATATCGGAAAACTAACTTTACTATTGGATTTGCCATTAAAGAAATGATTGAATAGCGGAATTTGACAAAAATTCTAGATCATTCTATTCAAAACCTAGAATAGATATCAAAAAATAAACTTTACCGTCAGATAGGTGATCAAAGAAAATGCTAAACAACGGAATTTGGGAAATGTTCTCGAATATTCTATTCGGAAACTAACAAAAATATTAAGAAGACGACTTCATCAGTAGATTGCTCCTTGGCGAAAAAAATAGTGGTGCTATACAAAAGTTTCAGTTATAAATTTACACCAACGTATACAATTGCAAAAAAGTATTTTCCTTAGATAAAGTATCTTAACTCTTGTTAAATTCCGCTATTTGATCTTTTATTTAATAATTAGATGAGTGATAAAATCGGTTTTTTGATATTTCTGCTAATTCTCGAATAGAACATTCTAGAATATTGTTCAATTTTTTTTTATTTAGGCTTTCATTCGACGACAAATCCGATGGTGAAATCAGTTTTCCGATATTTTTACTAGTTCTCGAATAGAACATTCTAGAACATTGTTCAATTTTTCTTATTTAAGCTTTTATTTGATGACCAATTCGATGGTGAAGTCAGTTTCCCGATATCTTTGCTAGTTCTCGAATAGAACATTCTAGAATATTGTTCAATTTTTTTTTATTTAGGCTTTCATTCGACGACAAATTTGATGGTGAAATCAGTTTTCCGATATTTTTACTAGTTCTCGAATAGAACATTCTAGAACATTGTTCAATTTTTCTTATTTAAGCTTTTATTTGATGACCAATTCGATGGTGAAGTCAGTTTCCCGATATCTTTGCTAGTTCTCGAATAGAACATTCTAGAACATTACTAAATTTTTGTTATTTATGCTTTTATTCGAAGACCAATTCGATGGTGGAGTTAGTTTCCCGATATCTTTGCTAGTTCTCGAATCGAACATTCTAAAACATTTCTAAATTTGTTATTTATGCCTTTATTCGAAGACCAGTTCGATAGTGAAGTTAGTTTCCCGATATCTTTGCTAGCTGCCGAATAGAACTTTCTAGAACTTTTGCTGAGTTCCGCTGTTTAGTTCCGTCTTTGGTTGACTATCAAATGATGAAGTCGGTTTTTCGACATCTTTGCTATTTTCCGAATATAATATTCTGGAACTTTCATCAAAATTTGTTATCTGGCTTTTTTCCATAACCAATCAAATCGTGAAATCGATGGGTACTCGTATATGCACACATATTTGTCTACGTATGCATATACGTGAAATATGTAATATGTACGTGTATGTCTGTATATTGGTGTAATTGTTTGTTGGTGTTGATAAATTTACTGTAAAAGTTCACAGGAATCTGAATATTTTTGAACAAGTTCATACATACAAGTTTTAAATGTGTATATATTTACACTGATTATATTTATTTGTGTATAAGTATATTATTTGTGCATGGCTATGTGTGAATGCTATACGTGTGTATGTGAGAAAATATGGGAACTTCTCAGACCCTCGCATAAATTAAATAAATAAATACGTACGTCTTAGCTATTATAGTGGACCGTCTAAATATTCAACAACTTTTCAATATATTTTACAAAAATTTTTTCCGATTTTTTGAATTTTCTTACTTTCGTCAAATAGAAAATGCTGTTAGTATTCTAAATGGTGAAAAATGTAATTTTTGACCAATTATATTCATTCAAATATGCATAATTTAATGTAATTTAGTTGCAAAATTTTATTGAAATAAGTACGGTCCTGACCTGTCCGAAGAAACCCGGTACCTAGTAATCATGCATAATTTAGTCAGGACCATATTTAGAAAAATTTTGAAACATCATATAACCAGTCAATTTACGATTTTCTTAAGCTATTAATTCCGAAAAAAATTCCTGTGGTTTTAGTGTCTACAGGTGCTATGAGCCACCCCACAAAAGGACGAGAGTTATTTGTTTTACACCCTATATATATTGTATGATAGAAATGGTATTGGAAAAGGTTCTTTTCTTGAATGTAATAGAAATATAACCAACCAGAACACTATCGGTTGAAGTAGCCTCAAGTACATATGCATATTTTTACCACCTAATTGACAAATTAAGGAAAAATTCAAAAATTAATACCTTTGGTAAAATTAATTTTACCAAAGGTATTAATTGGGTAAAATTAATTTTTACCCAAGTTAATTATTAATTAACTTGGGTAAAAATTTTCTTTATGTTGTTAATTAATGCATTAGATCAGTTTTATCAAAAAATTAATATATAGTCTCATTTAAAAATCTATAAGTTGGTATCATAGCTCGAAAACCATAAGAGCTATAAAGCTCCTGACTATAGCAATCGGTTACCCCCGTCGATATCTACTTTTCTTATTTGAACAATTTTTCGATTAAATCAACGGTTTGGCTGTAATAAAAATGGCAACTCTCAAAAAATTCACACGGTATATATATATATATATATATATATATATATATATATATATATATATATATATATATATATATATATGTGTGTGTGTGTGTTATGCAGTAGCCACTATGAAACTGTACACTACCAGAGTGTTGCAACCAATAATGGGTGTTTTCCAACTACCAGAGCACAGTGCGCCTAAATGCCGCACAATGCGGCATTGTGCGAGCCGCGAGCGTTAATTGGAACAGATTGGTTGTCAAATAAGATAAAATGTATTTTGATAATTAATTTCAGTATTATCAAAAACATTAATTAACAATTGTGTATAATAAAAATACGTTAATAGTGCCGACTCAAAAGAAAAAAAACTTAAGATTTCATGTTTACTTGTTGGTACAGAGCAAAAAAGCGGAGAGCAAAAAGCTATCGAATGCCTGATTGTGCGAGGCGTTGCGATAATTGGAACACTCAATGCTGAGCATTATGCCGCATAATGCGCTTTTGTGCCGTAATTGGAAAACACCCATTACTTTCACCACTTTGGTGTGGCAAACACAATCAAACGCTGCATGTAAGTACACGCAAAATGTTTGTTTTGTTATTGTCGTAGTACAAGTACATAGCAGTAAACTAATTACTGGCGTCTACATATTTTCTTGATCTCACTATGAAACTGTGATTTTAGTCCCGTGCTGTAACACTTTCATACTGCCGACTGTACATTACTTTTGAAAAACAATAAATATCTTAAAAATACATTTATCTGCCTATTAAATAATTTGGCAAAAATGTTAAGATTAGTTAGACAAAAAAACTATTTCAGGAAAAACACTAAAATTAGGAAACTCAAAAATTCTTCCTTTATCTACGAATATATGCCTTTCGCAAACAACAAAAATTATAAGAAAAAACTTCTGTCATCAGAATAATTTAAAAAATAATTAAATAAATTCAGAATAGCACACAAATATTTTAAAATGAATAGAACTCTCCTTTTGGAGGGGCAATGTACATGTCTAGAACTATACGAAAATTGCTTCAAAGTTTTTCAACAAAATAATATTGTTTAAAAAAATTCTTTTATTGTCTTTATTATCAGAACTCTTTGGAAAAGCAAATTACAGGCCTGTAATATACGAGAACTGTTTTAGAAGAAAAGGAACTCTCAAAAATCGATCCGCACCTCATCTCGATATCTATAGATACAGGAATCCGCTTGTTTCTATTTGATCTTGATCATTTTGTTTTTTGCTTTAAAAGGCAGAACTCTTCTTAGAACTCATGTAGAACTATAATTCTTTTCAAATCTGACAATTGCTGACAAGGAAATTATCGTAGGACAAAGTGACACGCTGCGTGAAGTTGGCGTCTCAGTTTGTCCTGAGGCATTTTTTTTTGCTTTAATCGCCAGAACTATTTTTTTAAACTAACAGGAACTCTAGAACTATTGAAAATAAGGCCAGAACTCTTAATTGCTTATGAGTTTCCACCAAATAATACGCCAACTTCACACACAGAATAATTTATTGTAAATAAATAACCATTTGATTTAATTGTGTTAATATACCTGAAAAATATAAAAAGTTAATATATCTGAAAAACTTTTACATCTTATCGATTGAGGATTCATTTAATGACTTTTAACTGTGATTATGTCTAAATAATTGTTTAGCAAGTTCGGGGGCGTCAATAGATATTTCGCCTAGAACGCCAAATAACCTTGCACCGACCATTAAAAATGACCAAAATAATATTAAATTAAAAGCATGAAACCTATAAAATTACAATTTTTCCCCGATAGTTATATTAACCAATTCTCTACCTCTTGTAGTTAACGAGATCCCAAAAGTTCATTATCAAAACATCTCGCCCAATGTGAAAAATTATTAAGTCAAGCAGATGTTATACAAATATGTATACTACCACTTTATTAACAGAATATTTAATGAAAAACATCTTTCTTTCAAAATACAATTAAATTTAAATACCTATGTAATAAAAAAAAAATTTACCTTAAGTTTGCTTCTATATTTCCACAATAATAAAATGATAATTAAAAAATTCAATAGGTATGTAATATATAGAAAAAAAATTAATAACAATCACTAAAATCCCCTTTTAATAATTAATAAAATTTATAATTATTGATAAACAAAACTAAAATTAACCTATAAATTATGAAATGTCAATATATTTTATAGAATTTTAACCCATTATATCCCACTCCTGTTTCTACTGGTCAGATTTTGATGAATTTCCACGCAAAGACCTAGAATGGCAATATAAAATAATTCCCCAAAGGTGATCCTTGTATCCTTCCCAGGATAATACCTAGTAAAGGCCTGTATTATATATAATATTCTGGGTCGTGGTGTATATAAAAACTTTGGCGGGAAATATGAAATGAATTTATCAGAAGTAAGGTAAATATTGTTAACATTAAAAAAACGAAATAAAAAGGTTAACGATCCTTTTTTTTAAAACTAATTTATTATTCTGGACTTTCTGAAACTGACACTACGAAAATAAAAGTGGTTACGTTACTTAAAATAAATAATATCTGTTACCCCGATATCATGTTATTTTTATTGAGAATATTTAATTTTTATTATGTTTAGGAAAATTTTCACACAAAATCTTTTCAAAATATTCCAATGGTTTTCCAATATTTCCATTTAATTTGTCAAAACTTCTAAAAAAATTCACATATTATTAGACTACTAAATCGTCAGTCGCATTTCATTCCTTCTTTGTTTAACTATTTTACAGCTAATTATCTTTATCTCTCATTCACGAAGTTAGCCACGAACAAAATACGTGGAATAATCTCTACAAAATATTACTCTTTGACTACGTTACAACCCAGCGTATTTTAAAACATATCTGTCAATTCTCTACTGAAATTTTCTATTTTAATATTTATTTTTATCAATTATTTCATTTTTAATGCTTTAAACATATATTTTACTAACACTCGGGCAAGGTTTTTTTAAATTAAAAAATAATAATTTTAAAAATCAATGCAAAAAATTGTGGCAACCTGCATTGCGCATTGCAGACCCTTTTTTAAATACTTATAAAAGTTCAACTGGAAGCTTTTTAATGGTAATTTTTACACAGACGGAGAGAGAAAGATTCAAAGAGCGTTATTCAATTGTAATTTTATATATTTAAATACCTTTAATTAAGAAAATAACCCGTAAAGTTGACTTTCCCACGGTATTACATGTAATATTGTGGTCACTAATGGGTTAAAAAATATGTAATTTTTCTCACTTTCGGTGCTTCCATCTATAAGTATCTGCAGAAACTATACTCAACTAACTCAAATTAGAGTCCGTATAATAAATAGAGTCCTGACATGTATGCTGAACGCTGATTGGTTCCGACATTTTCTGTTCAAAGTTTGCGTAAAATACATTGGAAATAAATTAAATATTAACAAAAATCATTTAGTAATCTAGAAAGAATAATTAACTTAAAAATTTTTAATTGTTCATTAATTCATAATTTATTAACAATAATAATTAAGTACTGAAAAAAAATTTACTCAAACATGTGATAATTAATTTTGAAGCTTCCTGCTCTGTTTTGGACAGAAAATGGATGACATGTAACAACTTATTATATACAGAGACTATGGAGGGTAGATATCAGGAGCACCATCTCTGTATCATAAAGTGTCCATAGAAAGGCGTAAATAGTGGCAGCGCTACTGTAGCAAGAGGGTAAATTTAGAGAAGTAAACAAGGAAAGAATAACATCCGCGTTGTTATGTAATTATTGTTTTTTTTATTATGATTGTTACATATAATAGTTTTATTATTTTAAAAATTTTTATAAAATTCAACACAAAAAAATCACTATACTCTTTTGCTACTCTAACGCTATTCTGGCGAGTTTTTGAACTGTTACTTACAATTAGTACTTAAAACGGGACACTTTTTGAACTATTTTTCTATTGTTTTCCGTACAAGATAGTAGTCCTCCTTATATTCTACACTCCATAATAGGGACTCTAACTCAAATGATTGCAAGATGACATCTTTAAAGACATTCAGCACCTAATAAAGGCCTGTACACAATTGGGTGTAATAGTGACAGTGACAAGAGATAAGAACGAGGATAAAGGCCTGTACACAATTGGGTGTGATAGTGATAGTGACAAGAGATAAGAACGAGAATAAGAGTCAAGCCCTAAGCGTGTTGGTAGAAAACTGTGGATAGCAGTGTGCCAGTGTGTGCTTGATACCGCTTAAGGCATTTAGTTAGTCGGTATCGGTCACTCAATGCATAACGGATTATTATGTATTGTTGGACCATTGTTAGCTTGGACCCCACCTTGCTCCGTCCGACAATACATGTTTTGTAATTGTGTGTGTTTCAACTAACACAGTTGCAAAGATCAAACTAACACCACTACACACAGTGTGTACTTACACAACATAGTGGTGGGAAATAGAGGGGATTTTTTGTCTACATTGGTATCACTAGTGCAGAGATAGCAACTTGGCTTCTGATTATTCTGTGATAAGAGTTTTCACTTGGTGTCATCTAGCGGTTAAAATAAAAATTAAAAATAGTAGATTACTTCTATATAGCGCATAGAACACTAGAAGCCAACTAATATCAAAAAAGTGTAATTCGCTTGGAGTCATTTGTAGGCCTATCACAGCTTAAGTCATGTAGTCAGTCGCTGTCCGTCACCGAACACACAGTGCATTATATTACATTGTTAGACATTGTTAGTTGAACAGCACACATTTCTCTCTCTGGTAATACGTGTGTGTAGTAGTACATATGTGTAAATACGCACACAGACGCAACCATTAAACCAATACCACTGCAAACAGTGTGTATCTACACCAATAGAGTGGGGAGATTTACGTCACAAACTTATTACAAGTGGAACAGAGACATAGACAATCTAGTTTGACCCCTTGATATAGCGGCCTACAGTGGAATAAATAGAACCAGAACTGATTGAGAGCTTAATCGATTCATGGCTATTGACGCTATAGTACATAAATTTTTGTTTCTCTAGTAAATTTTTGTTATGAATCATCATGAATCATAACAAATTTCACGTACTACATCCAGAGTTGTGCGTACTTGAGGTAAATTGCACAGTTTTTTACACGTAAAAAACTCTGTAATTTACATATACTTGTTTTGATAAAAAAAATGTAAAGAACGTAAAAAAACTAATTTTTTTTATATTTAATAGATGTAAGCGTTACTGATGGTATTCCATATATTTGCTATTGAAGTATTTGCTATATTTGCAAAATAAAACTTAATAATTAAGTATTTTGAAAATTAAAAATATAAATGGGTACAAACAGAAAAAAAAGGTTAGTTTTGATAGAATAGTTTATTTAAGAATTCAATATTAAATACCCTGTTGCAGCATCCTGCATAATATAGCGAGTTTCCGGTTATAACATACCGAGTTTTTCTCGGTAACCAGTTTATACAGAATGATGGTTTAAAACATATGTATATACATTGCTAGCAATGTGTATACATATGTATGTAGTATACATTGCTAGCAATTTGCATTTTTGGTCGCAAACATTAGGGTACAGACAATATCACTCTCTGTTTCTATTTAGTGTACCTATTTTCATTGTCCGCATGCGCTGGCAATTTCAAAAATGCTTCCATTTTAGCCACTTAGGTTTTCATTATCAACTACGAGTATAAATTACAAAGTAAATTTTAATAAGCGATAAATGTGTTTATTTATTATTTAAGTAAATAAAATTGTCATTCGTGAGTTAAGAAATTCAAATAAAATATTAAAAATATGAATGAGTTTATTTATTATTTTTCATGTGAACCGCTAGACATGCGCAGAACAAAAATGGTACACTATTTTTGTATTGTCTGTCTCTCTTTGTTGGCGACCAATTCCTCTCATAGGCTAGATACTTTGCTAGCAATATATCTATACTACATAATTATATGGTTTAAAATCTTTTTTATCTTTTTTTTTCTCCTCTTTCTAATGATGTAAAAAAATGTTGCAAAAATTTTTGAACTTGGGAAAATTTTAGCAAAAGCTAATTTTTTTCACAAAAAATGCCCAAAACAACATGTTTCCGGCATCGGACGTGTCTGGCTAAAGAACTTGTCCAACGGTTTGGGTTTGGAACTTCCAACATTTTCACCAAATTTCGTATAAATAGGACATTTCGTTCGAGAGTTACCGTACGAAAACCCAAACACACACACACACACACACACACACACATATATATATATATATATATATATATATATATATATATATATATATATATATATATATACAGGCTGATCCAGAATGATGTACCGTAATTGCTAGAGCTGATAGCATGTTCCAAAATAATGGTACCTTTTCATCTACACTTTTTCCCAAAACTCAATAATAAGGGAGTTAAAGCAGAGTCGTAAAATGTAGAGGGGTGGAACGAAACCGACTTCTTTTTTTTGATTTTTTAGCGCTTTTGATTACTGGCTTCATTGTTTAGGAGCTCGTATGAACATTAGGATAATTAAATTTATAGTATCAACAGAGGCGTAGCGAACATTACTGGCGCCCGGTGCATGAAACTTTATTTGCGCCCCACTTAACTTCTAAAATTTTAAAAAATTTAGGCAGAGAAACGGTGTATTTAAAATTTCGGAAAAAATTCTTTCTTGTAGTATTTTAAATATTTCCCTAAAAGTTGCCTTAACGACCTTTTTTGCCAGTGATTTGTTTGTGTGTCTATATATTTGAAGTCATAACCTGGAAGTAATTTCGTAATTTTCCTACACTTTCACGTAGTAAAATTCTAATGACAACATAACAAAAAATTTTAAAGTAACAGCGTCCTTCCTATTAACTTTTGACGCTCCTCCTATTAGCTTTTGGCGCCCCTCTCAAAGTGGCGCCCGGGTCATGATACTACCCCTTGCACCCCCTCCTGCGCCACTGAGTATCAATTATTCCGTTACTAGTGAGTAGGGGATAATTTGGCAATAAATACTTCTACTTTAAATTACTCGAAAACGGTATTATTTATCGAAATGTAACAAGTATACATTTTTTGCGTGAAATTGTCTGAGGAATCATATTGTCAAGAATCTTGTTTAAATAATTGCAAATTAAAAAAGAAAAGACGTGATAACTCACACCTGCCACCCAAAACCACCCCTTAATCATAGATGGTGGAATAAGTGTTAACATCAATTTAATCCTCCGAATGCGAAATACGTTCCCCTAAAATATCAATCCGTTATTCAAAAGCGTTTGGAAAATATTTAGGAAAATATGGTTTTCGTTTCACCCCTTTACAGGGTTGTATCTCCCTTATTATTAAGTTTTGGACAAAAGCATACATGAAAAGGCATACCATTATTTTTTAACGTACTATCAGCTCTAGCAATTACGGTACATAATTCTGGACCACCGTGTATATATATATATATATATATATATATATATATATATATATATATATATATATATATATATATATATATATATATATATATATGTATATATATATATATATATATATATATATATATATATATATATATATCTATATATATATATATATATATATATATATATATATATATATATATATATATATATATATATATATATATATATATATTGGAAACTCGCTAAAAGATTTTTAGTTATTCAGTTAAATTTTATTAAAGGCATCTCATCATCATCACTATCATCAGTGATTTTATTGTTATTATAATTTAGATAAAGAGAGATAAACATATAGTAGTTTTTTGATCTGTCAAAACTGAATTTGTTAATTTGGAAATCTAAAGCTTTGTAGTCAGTTGCGGATGGCCTTCCACCAGCAGAAAATCATTTTTGTGTGGACATTTTGTTTACACGGTTTTTCATGTGAACTTATAAATAAGTAATAACGGTCAAAATAAATTCTTTGTCAGTGAAATGACAAATGATTTAAGTATTTTACATTTCTTACAATTTTCTACAATTTTTTACGGTTTTTTAGTTTTTTACATATTTTACAATTTTTTACGTAAAAATGTAAAAAACTGGTTTTTTATATCACATGGCACAACTCTGATTACACCGCTTGACCGTGAATCAATTAACTTCTCTCTCAGTTCTATTTATTCCACTGTAGGCCGCTATATAAAAGTAATCTACTATTTTTAATTTTTATTTTAACCGTTAGATAACACAAGGTGAAAATTCTTATTCTCGTTCTTATCTCTTGTCACTATCACTCTCACACCCAATTGTGTACAGGCCTTAAGAATTTTCACCTGGTGTTATCTAGCGATTAAAATAAAAATTCAAAATAGTAGATTACTTTTATATAGCGGCCTACAGTGGAATACACAGAACTGAGAAGAGGTTAATTGATTCCCGGTCATTGACGCTGTAGTACATAAATTTTTGTTTCTCTAGTAAATTTTTGTTATGAAGCATCACGAATCATAACAAAAATTTTTGTATTGTACTGCTTGACCGTGAATCGATTAACCTCTCACTTAGTTCTGTTTATTCCATTGTAGGCCGCTATATAAAAGGAATCTACTATTTTTAATTTTATTTCAACCGCTAGATGACGCCAGGTGAAAATTCTTATTCTCGTTCTTATCTCTTGTCACTATCACTATCACACCCAATTGTGTACAGGCCTTAAAATGCTAATAAAATAAACTATATTACGTAAGAAATCGTCCAAAAGAGGTCACTTATATCCAAAGACAAAAAAACATCATATATATATGAGGAAAGTCATTCCATGTCCCTGCTACTTGTTTTCAAGGACGGACCTTAACATGTCACAGTTTGCTAGGTGGCGCTGATGGTAGAGGAGCATACTAAATAGAGTTGGGACATGTGAGCATTTTTCATCAAATAGATGTCAAAATTACATAATAAATTATCATATGATTGAGTACAAAAGTATCGTCACCAAGTTACGTGTTAACGAAGAATTAAAATTTTTAAATTTAATTAATCTTTCTAGGTTGAATTAAAGTATTTTTTTTAAATATTTAATTTATTTCCAATTTATTTTACATGAATCTTTGATGAAAAATAGCGAACTATCAAATCTCATGTCCCGACTCTAATTTTATTCTCGTACATCAACGCCATCTGATATATGAAAACGGTCCAATTTTTTGTCGAATTTTTCAACTGAAAAAATTTATATATATATATATATATATATATATATATATATATATATATATATATATATATATATATATATATATATATATATATATATATAATATATATATATATATATATATATATATATATATATATATATATATATATATATATATATATATATATATATATATATATATATATATAATTATATATATATATATATAATTAATTATATATATATATATTAATTATATATTATATATTAATTATATATATATAATAATTAATTATATATATATATATATATATATATATATATATATATATATATATATATATATAATTATATATATATATATATGTATATATATACACACATATATATATATACATATATACAATATATATATATACATATATACAATATATATATATACACATTTTCCCGCTACCTTTTGACATGTGTAGGGCCCCCTTATGGAAGTTAAGAGCTGAAATTTGGTAGGTGGGGCTCATTCCCATGCACAACAATACTATCAAAGTGGGGTCAAATTTTGGGCAAATTTTGGATCCGACCCAACCTTTAAGGGGGTGGTGGGTGGCGGTAAAGCAATAAAACTTTTCCAAACCGGTTGGAAATAATGTTTCGGTCAATTATCTACAACATATCCACAATTCAGCTTCCTAGAATAATTTGGAGGGGGTAGAGGGGGAAAAAAGTATTTTGGCTGGATCTAACACGCCCACAGCCCCCAGAATTAACGCAGATGGTTGAAATTTGATGTGTTCATAAAGTTCGTACCTAGGTTGTGCTTTTTGTCTGTTGTGGTTGACCTAAGGGTGTCTACACAATCAATGAAATAAGGAATAAGAAGTATGGCATCTAGTGACGTTGAGTGGAACTTTAAAGTAACTGCTCATAGATATAAATATGTAGGTACTTTTGTACGTCAAAATTCGTGATTTTTTTCACTTTAGTAACAAAAAAAGTCATCACGAACGTTATTTTTTCATGAATTTTGATGTACAAAAATACCTAAATACATATACCTATGGGCAGTTACGTTTAAGGTCCATTCGACGTCGCTAGATGGCATACCTCTTATTCCTCATTTCTTATTTCTTATTCCTTATTTCATTGATTGTGTATGACCCATAACTCGTCCAACAATATGGCGGCTCAAAATGCTTTGATACGTACATATTCACTAGAGTGCCTATAATAAATAGAGTGGTGACATGTGTGCTGAACGCTTATTGGTTCCGGCATTTTCTATCCAAAGTTTTCGTGAAATACATTGGAAATAAATTAAATGTTAACAAAAACCATTTAGTAGAATAATCTATAGTAGAATAATTAACCCTTTGCACTAGGGATGGCGGTTTTTCAAAAATAACCGGTTTTTGGTTATTTCGGTTTTTTTATGCTCGGTTTAACCTGACGGTTAAAACCGCTTAAAATAACCGGTTTTTGAAAAAACCGGATTTCGGTTTTTTCTAGGAAAAAACAGCATTTATATAGGCAAATATTTTTATTTTATAATTATATTTATTTTTAAACGAATTTAATACCGTAAATACAAATAGAAACAAAAAATTAAGCAATTTAACGAGAAAAATAACTATCAACTAACAAAAATGCGAAAGGCAACAAAGAGCTGTAGGAAACACACATTTATTCAAAAAAAATATAAAACTCATTTTCAGTGTAATACGGTAAGACAAATTAACAGATAAATTCATATATTATTATATGTAATTACTAAATATTCGATACTGATAAACGCAAATTTTATTCATTTTCCTAAATTTCTCATGATCTAGAAGTTTTTAAAAATTCTAGTAATTTACTAATTAATAAGCCATTTTGAAAGTTGAGTGAAATTTTGATAACAATATCTGATAAATTTGCTTGTTGCTTTCCTCTTTGTTTTATTATGTCACCGAAGGATGACATATTAATCTCGTTGTGTGATTATAGTGGGGGAAAATTAATAATAATAATAATATATAATATAATAATTATAGAGTTGTACATGCATATATTGAATAAAGGCAAGAGGGCTGTATTCTCACTGTATTATAAAGTTGTACATGCATATATTGAATAAACGCAAAAGGGCTGTATTCTCACTCTACTTAAAAAACGAGCCAAAAGATCATAACTTAACACTTTCACTGAGGTGACATTACTTAGTGCGTGTCAAAAACACGCACTTGACGAATTTTTTATTTATATCTTGGTATTGGTCGGTCAGGTTAGACCGAGACAATCAATTTTATTATTGAGTATTGAAACAAATAAAAATAAATATTGAAAATAAAACATGATTTCATTATTTTCCATACCATAATAACCATAATTAACTTAATGTATTAGAATTTTAAAGAAATTAATTCATTTTTTTTTAATAAAAACAAATCATCAGCCACTGAATAATGACTTAAATTTTTAAATTTTTTAAAATAATTTGCCTGGTTTTTTTCTCCGGTTATTGATTAAAAAAAAAAAAAACACCGGTAATAACCGGGTCAAAAAAATAACCGAAATAAACCGGTTAATCGAAACAGAAAAACCGGTTTTCGGTTAAAACCGGTCGGTTTTTCCCATCCCTACTTTGCACTCGATAGGCGCCGCCACGGCGACACAATAGATAACCTTTGCACTCGAAAGGTGCCTCTCAGGCGCCATCCTATTCTTTACTTCAAATATCACACTAAGGAAAATTATAAAATTTAATATTAAAATATAATGTTCGTAATATGCAAATAAAAATAAATATATAAGTAAACTACTTTTGTTTAAAATTCATATTTTGATGTATTACAATTTTTTATTAAATCTACTGTCGAGTAGCTGAGTACCCATACTAAAAAATGGTTCGAGTGCAAAGGGTTAAATTAAAAATTTTTAATTGTTCATTAATTCATAACTTGTAAATAATAAACAAATATTTTACTTTGCAAAATACCACTTTTATTTTTGAAACTGTGACAATATTGTTTCGAACCGTCAGTTCATTCTGTTTGAAAATGAACTGACGGTTCGAAAGAATATTGTCACAGTTTCAAAAATAAAAGTGGTATTTTGCAAAGTAAAATATTTGTTTATTATTTACAAATATGTAATACCATAAAGTAACGCTCAAATCTATTAATATTAATTTATAACTTATTAACAATAATTATGTACTCAAAAATATTTACTCAAACATGTGATAATTAATTTTGAAGCTTCCCGCTCTGTTTTGGATACAAAATGGATGACATGTCACGACTCTATTTATTATGGGGACTCTAATATTCACTGGTACTGGTGCCGCCACTTGTGAGGGATTTTTTGAAGTACTGTATAAGTAATGTTCAGTTTTACCAACACAGTTTATACTTTATTCCACTAGAGCGCGAACGTAATATATTATTATGTAGGTCCCTCTGTACCGGCCATAGAGATACATAGAGAGACAACTTAAAAAATCGTTTAAAAATTTAAATAGTGAGTAAAAAAAAAGATGACAGCAGTCATTTGTATTTCTAAACTATATTTTGTCTTTATCTAATGAATGACAAAATACATTTGTTAAAGAAATGCTAATTTTGAGTCAGCAGTAAAAAAAGATAGCATCACCTTAAATGTGTTGTTGTCACACTCTTATCAATTGTTTATATTGGGGTTTCTGTTGTCATAGATCACAGTTGTCTACAACATACTTGCTTCAAAAATAGGTACATAGTTGGCCATCCATGTATATCACTGGTACCGGCCTAGGATACGTACATAATATAGTACATATAATATATATATATATATAAGGTAAAAGTCCCGGTAATTGACCCTGACCCAGTTTCTGAACTTTTCAACTTTGTTATAAATTAATAAAAAAACTATATTTTAAATAAGAAAAAAAATAAATTCTTAATTTAAAGTAATCTATTCTGTGTCTAATGAACAGCAATTTAAAAAGTTTAGAATATATTAACTAAATAAAAAAAATTTTTAAGTTTAAAATGTGTGTAAAAACTATTTTTTTGGTAGTTTCCTAACAGTTTATGTTACAAAGTACTCATTTTGATCTGTGCAATATTCATCATGTAAGTATGAAAACTTAATTAAAAATATATGAGCAGGTTAATATTTGTTTAAAATTTATTTTAAAATATTTATAAAATACCTTAGAATGATTTTTATTATTGAAATATGAGGGTCAATTACTAGGCTCATTTCTAAAGTGGTATGGCCCAATTAAATTCTAACCAGTTTTTGTTAGTTATTTTGTTATTTATAGTTATCTTCGATTAGTTTTTGTTATTTTTCATAACGTATATAACATTAAACATTCATTTTTATCAATAAAAAATTATTTATAAATTAAATTTTAAAAAACTGTATTTTTAAATTTAAGGATCAGAAACTAGGCCACTGTCAGGGTCAAAAACTGTCACATGAGAAATTTTGAAGGTCAGAAACTGGGTCCTTTTTGTCAATTTTTAAAACATTAATTTAAATTATTAATTCAATTCAAATAATTATTTTACTTGTATGACTTTATTTTGAAAGCCATAAACTAGTTGATAAAATTATTAATTGTCTCTTAAGTTTAAACTTATATTTATTACTGTCGTTTAACCTCAGCCGTCACTCTTAAAAGGTCAGAAACTAGGCCCGTTACCTTATATATGTAATTGGATTATGACAATAAGCACAGAATCGGGATGGCGATTTTTCTAAAAAAAGATCGATTTTTAAATCGATTCGAATCGAAGTCGAAGAGAATCGATTCACAAAAAATCGTGGTCTAGAAAATCGATTTTGAGAAATCGATTTTTTTGAAAACTTTTTTATGGAAAACAAACAAAATCCAAAATAATCGATCTTATATTGTTTTTAAGTAAAAAGCATAAATCTTTCTTATAATTAGGTCAAAGTTAAGAATTATTTCTAATATAAAATAGTATATTACTTAGCAAGGACAGTAAGTTTTTGTGGCCTCGGATGCAGTTTGAGAATCCGAAGCTGAAAGCTGATGATTCTTAAGAATCCATGATCACAAAAATAAACTTACGGGCCGAGTAAGTTAATTTTTCAACCAAAAAATGATGAATAAATTGCGCATCACTATTTGCCCTATTTACGAATGTTGATTCACCTTCAACAAAGTACCAGTAGAGGTATTCCGATAATTGTAAATATATTTTTTTTTTTTTCAGGAAAAATCGAATCCCGATTTTTAATCTGAGATCGATTCACTGAATCGATTCATTGCTAAATATCGATTTAAAAAATTGATTTTCTTAGCCCAGAAAATCGATTTTCGATTAATCGATCTCAGATCGCCATCCCTAGCACAGAATACGAAATAATTATGTACATCGAACTGTACGGAAGGTATAAAATAAAACGAATAAGTACATAGGTACTTAATTGGACTTATTGGTTAATTTTTTCTGATAAATTTCCGTATTTTTTGCCTTTGTTAACTTGGATGTAAATCATTTCTAGAGATATACATACCTGAGAAAACAACAATTAGAATTAGATTTTTTTTAAGGTAAGTAGGGATTATTTTATACGTATTTTTTTATTTCTCAAAAAACTTTTCACCGATTTTTTTTTAGAATTTTACATATAAAACAAAATGTCATTGTTTTAGCGAATTTCGAAAACTCGAAATTCAGCTATTACAGTAGGTGTCATGACGCAATCTGAGTCCGGGACTATGGCAGAAATCTGTTTTGAGGTCCCTAGAATACGAAAATGATATTCACTAAAATTTATATATATATATATATATATATATATATATATATATATATATATATATATATATATATATATATATTTATATGTTCCCACGATAACTCTCGAACGAAACGTCTAACGCTTATGAAATTTTGTGTGCGGACTGGATTCTGAATTGGCTTGGCTAAGTTCGTTAGCCAGACACGTCGGATGCCCAGAAGTAGGTTTTCTGGCCATTTTTTATCATTCGATCCTATCATAAGGCAGTTCGATTTTTACATCGTTGAAAAGGAAAAAAAAAATTATGAAGAAAATGTTCTTATAATTTTCTTTCTATGTTAAGTAGTTTTCGAGAAAATGTAAATTTTCACTTTTATTCTTTCTTTGTTAGTCTAATAAGTAATTTATATTTATATCTCAGTTCTTTATGAAATATAAAAATATTTCACTTTTTTATTAAAGAATTTTGTGAGAACAAGTGAAAACTGTTCACATATATGTGTTATAACACACATACATGTATAGAGTTTTGTTTCTCATTTATTGCATTATAATTAGCATGGTTCTATCTCATGTTAAAAAATGTAAATTAAACAGATTTTCTAAGCTAATGTAATGAAGAATTTTTTTTTTTTTATTGAATTTTTAAGTAAACAAGAAATTGAAGATTATGTTATGATATAATATTATTAAATATATGAAACAAAACAAAATATGTACAATGTACATATGTATGTACGGAAAAATATTTTGAATCGATTTTGAAAATTTTTTCACTAATAATTAATAATGTTAAAAAATTAAACCATTTCAAATGGATTTAAGGTATTTTATGTGAGGTCAAGGTTTTCGGAACCTAAAAAGGCCAGAAATTAATTAACCAATCGATTTTAAAAAATTTTTCACAGTTAGTAAGTTAAAGTATTTGAATTAATTAATTAAATGATGTCCGCAAGAAGCTTACGGACTGCCATAAGTTATATGAGATCCTTAGAACCCTTTTCTTACTGTTAGAGTACTAGACTTGTATGAGTTTCGCCAGGATTTACTGATCCCATAATTGTAAAAGATAAACTAAACGACCAATTTTAAAAATTTCTTCACTGTTACAGAGCTAAACTATTTTAGATAGATTTAGAATACATTATGTAAGGTCCGCCAGGGTCCACAGGACCCAAAAGTGTCAAAAATAAACTAACTGACCGATTTTGAAAATTTTTTCACTGTTACAGAGCTAAACTATTTTAGATAAATATAGATTACGTTATGTAAGGTCTGCCAGGGTCCATGGGATCCAAAAGTGTCAAAAATAAACTAACCGACCGATTTTGAAAATTTTTTCACTGTTGCGGAACTAAACTATTTTAGATAAATATAAATTACGTTATGTAAGGTCCACCAAGGTCCATAGAACCCAAAAGTGTCAAAAATAAACTAACTGACCGATTTTGAAAATTTTTTCACTGTTACAGAGCTAAACTATTTTAGATAAATATAGATTACGTTATGTAAGGTCTGCCAGGGTCCATGGGATCCAAAAGTGTCAAAAATAAACTAACCGACCGATTTTGAAAATTTTTTCACTGTTGCGGAACTAAACTATTTTAGATAAATATCGATTACGTTATGTAAGGTCCGCCTGGGTCCATAGGACCCAAAAGTGTCAAAAATAAACTGCCTGATCGATTTTTAAAATTTTTTCACTGTTACAGAGCTAAACTGTTTTAGATAAATATAGATTCCGTTATGTAAGGTCTGCCAGGGTCCATAGGATCCAGAAGTGTCAAAAATAAACTAACTGACCGATTTTGAAAATTTTTTCACTGTTACAGAGCTAAACTATTTTAGATAAATATAAATTACGTTATGTAAGGTCCACCAAGGTCCATAGAACCCAAAAGTGTCAAAAATAAACTAACTGACCGATTTTGAAAATTTTTTCACTGTTACAGAGCTAAACTATTTTAGATAAAAATATAGATAACGTTATGTAAGGTCTGCCAGGGTCCATGGGATCCAAAAGTGTCAAAAATAAACTAACCGACCGATTTTGAAAATTTTTTCACTGTTACAGAGCTAAACTATTTTAGATAAATATAGATTACGTTATGTAAGGTCTGCCAGGGTCCATGGGATCCAAAAGTGTCAAAAATAAACTAACCGACCGATTTTGAAAATTTTTTCACTGTTACAGAGCTAAACTATTTTAGATAAATATAGATTACGTTATGTAAGGTCTGCCAGGGTCCATGGGATCCAAAAGTGTCAAAAATAAACTAACCGACCGATTTTGAAAATTTTTTCACTGTTGCGGAACTAAACTATTTTAGATAGACATACATTACGTTATTTAGGGTCCGCCAGGGTCCATGGGACCCAAAAGTGGTAAAAATAAACTAACCGACCGATTTTGAAAATTTTTTCACTGTTACAGAGCTAAACTATTTTAGATAAATATAGATTACGTTATGTAAAGTCTGCCAGGGTCCATCGGATCCAAAAGTGTCAAAAATAAACTAACCGACCGATTTTGAAAATTTTTTCACTGTTGGGGAGCTAAGTCATTTTAGATACATATAGATTACGTTATGTAAGGTCTGAAGTGTCAGTAGGACCTAAAAGTGTCAAAAATAAAATAACTGACCGATTTTGAAACTTTTTTACTATTACCGAGGTAAACTATTTTAGATAGGTACAGGTTGTGTTATCTGAGATCCACAACTGTCCTGCGGATGCAAATGCGGCGTAGAATGCTACACAAGGGGTTTTGAAAATATATATATATATATATATATATATATATATATATATATATATATATATATATATATATATATATATATATTACATAAAGTCCGCCTAGAATATACGGTCGAGCTGATTTTTTAATGAGGTCCACCGGGATCTTGCAGATCCGAAAACGCCAGTAATAAGCTATCGAACCGATGCTTAAAAATTTCTCACTGCTAGAGAACTAAATTATTTTAGATGGATACAACTATGCTGCACAAAATTCGTTCGGGTTCTTGGGTCCCCAAAAATACCAAAACTAATTACCCAACCGATTTTAAAAATTCTTTTACTCTTAGAAAGCTAAACTATTTTAAATAGGTACAGGTCTTAGATGAGATCCGCCAGTGCCCAAGATTTGGAAATTCGCTATGTTATGCAGATGCTGCGACAGGGGTATTTTAACATGATTTATCAACAATTTAAACAGGCATTCTTATAAAAACAATTTGTAAGCCATGTATAATATAGCAAATCTCAGTTGACAATAAGGGCAATAAAATTTTACAAGTCAGTCAGATTTTACAAAATATTTAGTGAATATAGTTAAACATCGTTTCTAAAGTTCTTACATGAGTACATGTAAGTAAAATAAAAAAGTATGTACAAAATCATAATTTTGTACTTTCCCATATTTTTTTTTTTTTTTTTCATAAAACTGAAAGCGTAAACTCGAACACGAAACTTATATCAAATTTCAGTATAGGTGAAATATCCTAATATGCAGATAATTTATATAAGTAATAAACCTAATAATAAAATTGTGTTGGTATGAATGGATGTTGAATGTTTTTTTTCCTTTATATTGTAGTTTTCGATATGATAATACGATCGACTAGCAAAAATAAAACGGGGCATGTGTTGTCAGGCATTACATTGTTCTTAACGGCGGAGTCCACCATAAGATTCTAATTTACATACTTTCTTAAAACTATCAAAAATATTTTAACAAATATAAGTGGGAATAGGTTTTGTTTTATGTATATATTACATTAAACCAATATTAGATAAAAATATTGCTAAAAAATTTTAATTAATTTTTTTAAAATAAAATATTCGTGTTTTATATTTCACCGAAATTGTCACTAGTATCGATTAATAAGGGCTATGATTTAAATGGTCAGTAGAAAATTACAGTTTTGGTCAGCAAAAAAATATAAACGGTAAGTTTAATAACAGATTTGGCGGTAAAATGTGAGCAGTAAAAAAAATAGAAACGGACAGTAGAATATTTTGAAATGAACAGTTTAATATATACTTGGCTTGTTAAAAATTCAATTGGTCAGTAAAATTAATAATTGGTCAGTAACTTGTGAGCACTTATTAAATCGAAATTGGTCAGTTAAAAATCTTGAAATAGGTGGTTTTATAAATTCTAAAGCAGTAAAAAATATTTAAATGATTTTTATTATTAAAATTGAAGCTAACAATAGATATTTAGTAAAAAAAAATGTAAACTTTTACAAACATAAAGAGTTGTATCTAAGTAATTTACCTAAAAAATAATAATTTAACATGTTCATTTTCCTCTACATTTTGGGTGAAATAAAGAAAGTATGCACTACGAAAATGATTTATTTAAATAATTTAAAATCGAAATACATTTTTAACTGGAAAGAAACCTTAATTTAAATCAAAATAAAAAAATGACTTTATTGAAAGCTATGCTGGATTACATGTGGAAAGGGGAGAGTCAAAATCGAGTTACGTATAGTTTTATTTGGAAAAGTTAAACAAACATGAATTTGAATGTGAAAATTCATGAATAATCTTGAATTACTTATGAGGTGCTTAATATTTTGAATTAAACAATACTTCCTCAAGCGAATTATGTAACCATGTGGTCACACAATCTACATTAAAATTCTTACTGTCAGGGAACGTGGTTTTTAAGGAAACTTGAGTAAGCTGCCAAAAAGTGCCTTAATTTTCATATTTTATAATAAAAAGGTTATTATTTTAATTGAATGTTTTTTTGGAATTGGTAAGAAAAAACCTACGCTCCGCTATTGGGGAGGGGTAGGGTAAGGGCAAAAGTCACCTGTAGTGTACATGGAAGGGGGAGGGGTTCAAAAATTAACCAAAATGGTAGCTTATGGACGCTCCCTAAGTAGTATTATCTATTAATAAATATTTCAATATTAGATTAAGATTAATTTACAATTATTTCAATAAATTTACTGTTATTGGTTTTAAATTATTTTTGAACATTATTTTGTCGTATAGCTCTCTTTGATTATAACAAGTTTTCCCTATGTTAAAATTTATGTGTCCTTGGTTGTTGAAAACACTCTGTATATGAATTTCTTTTCAACCATATTTTGTTAACTTAGATTTATAAAATTCTATAACGGTAAAAGAATTTAAATTTTAATTGTTGAAATTCAATTATAAAATATCATTGAATATATTATAATATAATTGAAATATATTTCATTGAAAATATAATTCCTTTAGGACAAATATACCTAGACTAATCTTAGTTTGCTAGCCTCCTAATTGCATTTTTCATAAAACAAAATAACAAAACATTAATTTTCGCGCTGCGCTATCGCAAAATATTCGTCATTTTTGGCTCAAATTTCACACTATGTATTTTCAACCAAAATAACATTTGACTTTTATTGTATTCTGGGAACTGACAAATTATTTATTTAACTACCCTTTTAGATATTTTACTGACCATTTAGTTATTTTACTGACCATTTATTTATTTTACTAACCGTTTAGTTATTTTACTAACCATTTAGTTATTTTACTAACCATTTAGTTATTTTACTAACCATTTATTTATTTTACTGACCATTGTAGGAAAAACTAAATGACCAAATTCATTTTTATTACTGACCACGTTTTACTGCTCAAGTTGATTTAATACTGCTAAAAAAATATAATACTGACCGTTTAAATTTTTAACTGACCAAGGTAACTGACCAAATGTATAAAAGACTGCTCAAATAATTATTTCCCATTAATAAGTATTCCATACTTTCTATTCAAATTTGTGATACACTGCTGCCATATTTAGCACGAATATACCTATACATATTTTATTTGTGTGGACCAAAGATTATACCTCTATAACGACTGGTGTATTTTATCTATGGTGTAGACAAATCAGATACAAAACGTCCACAAGCCATTAGATATTTGTTCAAATTGAAATTTATTTTCGTATGTATATATTGTACAGATTGCACATATCGTACATATATACAAAAGTCGAATATGAGAATTCTTATTGAGAGAATGAGAAAACTTATCGATATATTTTTTTTTAATAGTTTATTAAAAAATTTGATAGGGTAAGAGACCCGATGACCGATCACTATTTTTAGCTGTATCATTAAATTAGCTTAAAAAAATTAAAAAATAAACAAAACACCCATTTTTTTTTTTAATAAGTATGAAACCAAGTTTTTTTAATCCAATGGACATGTTTTTAAGAAAATATAACCCAAAAATTTTGATTTATTAATGTTTTTGTTTTATAATTTGTTGACGTCTATGAAAAAGCGGACAGAATATGTTAACCTCCTTTGAAAGATCAATACACTGACCCCTATGAAAAATCGCGCATTAATGTACATGACGTACAGTAGTACAAACCTTCAACTATCGAATATTTGAACCATTCTCTTCCAGCCACTTTGACACTCTATCCACTACTAGGTGAGGCTCTATGTCATAGAGTATTATCATAGAGTGACATCTAGTGAAACATAGAACGTCAAAGCAAAAGCCAAGAATGGTTTAAATATTCGATAAAATAAACCACTAAAATCACAATTTCGTTTCGCTCTCTGCTGATGTTTTAAAAAAACATTGTGTAAGATCTGACTTAGCCGTTAACCACTGTGAATTTTTAAACAGTTAAATTAAGTTTATATTGTATCTCTATGTGTCGTTTCAGATCTAATACATACATATCATACATATTATGTTTGACGTTTTTATTTGATAATACCTATATAAATAACAATTTGGAAGTTTTAATTCAATATTAATTATTTTTCAATTTATTTTACGTTCTGAAATAAATAAAATATTAAAGTAAAATTATAAAAACGGTTAGTTAAGTGTTTTAAACCCAAAAATTAATTAAAAATGTTTATAAAATAGGTATGCAATATATAATTCTCAAAATGCGGTACCTAACTGTAAAACTCAGATCCCAAGAAGAATCAGTCATACAAATAATATTTAACGCATATAAAATTTAATTTAGCTATCCCAATCTCTTAAGTGGACTAATAACAATTATTTGTATACTTTTATTATGCTAATAACTTTAAAAATTCGGTGAAAAATGTTACAATTTATAACTCATGTGTTTTGAATAATGATCATCCATCATATTAAAAATTCACGAATTCAACAAAAATTTTTCGATATATATATATATATATATATATATATATATATATATATATATATATATATATATATATATATATATATATATATATGTATTTCTTAAATTAAGTGAGGAGGCATTAAATGTGAGGTGAATTTAAATTGAAAAATAATCATTCTATTAATAATAATTTTTTTTATCAAAGGTTTCTTTCAAAAATAAGTTCATTAAGATATAAATGTCAAAACTGTTCGGACTTATAACCCCGATCGACAATGGGGTCTTTTACCCTATTGGATTTTAAAATCTGATAACAAAATGAAAATCTGATATATCGCATTTTAATAAAAATATCAAAAACAAGAGAAAGGAAAATCACTCTCTAAAGGAATGTTTCTTATAAAATTTTAAAATCTAAAAAGTTTTTTACGACTAATGTTTCCCAATATTGGTATACTTTGGTGTTATAGTTAGAGATGGAAAGAAAAGGTTAAAATAGGTAATCTTTTTGAAAAAAAAGTAAAACCACAAAATTTACAAACTATAAAAATTAAATTTATATTTTTCTATGTAAAATATTTTTACAATAAAAAATTTTATTTTGTTCAGCTCTTTTTAGAACAATTTCAGGTATACAGCAATTTTTAAAAAAATCTACTAATTTTGTTACATTCGTATTCCAAAATTGAACGTCTCTTTCAATTTTTTGGACAAATAAATCTTTATCTTTAACATCATTTGGACAAATAAATCTTTATCTTTGGACAAATAAATCCTTATCAGTATTTTTCCTGTTTATCCTGCTTATATATATATGGGTGAATCACAACAATCGTAATCAATGTAATCAATTATGAGTAACAGAACAGTAAGACGATCAAGACCTACCTCGCACGAGTTTATTCTAAGACGTACATCACGTATATCAATATCAATGTATACCTCGCACGCGGCTCAGTTGGTGTACTCCGTTTATTTTCATTTTTGTTATCTTATCTGGCTTCTTGATCTGACCTATCTTCTATTAGAGTCCCTATAATAAATAGAGTCGTGACATGGCATCCATTTTCTGTCCAAAACAGAGCGGAACGCTTCAAAATTACTTATCACATGTTTGAGTAAATATTTTTGAGTACCTAATAAATTATTGTTAATATAAGTTATAAATTAATGAACAATTAAAAATTTTTAATTAAATTATTCTTGGTAGGTTAAACTAAATGATTTTTGTTAATATTTAATTTATTTCCAATGTATTTTACACAAACTTTGGACAGAAAATACCGGAGCCAATCAGCGTTCAGCAAACATGTCATGACTCTATTTATTATAGGGACTCTATCTTCTATGAGTGTACATACATAATATGTATTGTGTTTATCGATATGATTTACGATCTTTACGATGACTATTTGGGCAATAAGACAAATTTGACAACATGTATCGCTTTTACTGGTTAACTTTTAAATACATTTTATTTTAAACGTAGGCGGCAATTTCTTCATTTATTTAATTGACACACTTTCAAGTCTTTATAAAGTTGGAAAATTATAAAAAATTTCAATTAAAATTACCTGGTTTTTAAAGATTTTATAGAAGATTTTTCTTTTATTAATTAAATATTTGTGACTATAAAAAAAATAATATGTAATTATGAAATTAACTACAAATCGATTGTGCTGCTAACTTGTGGATATTCTTATAAGTTTGTCCGTGGACTCCGCCGTTAACTGCTCTAAAATTACGGTCACTACGGTAACTGTTTGCTACAATTTTGTATTTTGTTTTTTCAGTTTATATTAAAATATAATATTTCAATTTAAATGTGCCTATTTATTCTGTCATAATTATACTTACTTTTAAACTATATTTTTTAATTCAAATGTAAATATGTAACCAAGTACAGAAAAAATGTATATTTAATTCAAATAAATCAATTTTTGTTCCTGTTTTGTGTTTATTTTCAAATTTATGGTTAAATTTTAATTTATACCGCGTAAGTGTCTTAAACAAATTCATTTTATTAATTATTTCTTATTATTTTCCAAAAATTTGTCTTAAAAACTTTAAACATCAGTTTTTGAATGTATTTCATTTCTGCACGATATTTTTTTTTTTTGTATGTAAATCCAACTTTTGAAATTAGGTCAGCTAGACAAAGATGAATTTATCTGATTTGCCATATTCGTTGTCCTTTATTACTAACAGCCAATCATAATTTCTAAAATTTTATTGCTAGTCAACTTTCTTCTCGAAGGCGTATTTTGAAAATATACCCGAAGTCAGAGCTTCTAACGTCACTAACCGATCTAGGATCGGGTATAATTAACAAAACAGAAACTAACAAAATGACTCTTTAAAATAAACCTCATTTCAGAGCCAAAATCGGGTATATTTTCAAGTACAAGAATACTACTATGAGAATTTGAATATATACCCGACAATAAATTAGTGTAATCTTATACAGTTATTAACAAGGTATATTTTCAAACTTATTTCAACTGTAATTTATACTCGATCTTCGTAAAAAAAAAAATATGCACATATGATTTAAAATAAAACTTATTTTGTTGCAAATAAAAAAAAAAAAAAAATATTACAATTTTTTTAAATAATTTTTTCTTATCTTAATTCTTAATTGTTAGCGTGTGAGAACGTGCAAAATTTGTTTAAAATTGAATAATGATTAATAAAACAGATTTAGAAGGATTTTTTTATAAAAGCATATGAATATGGACCATTGATATAGAAGAATATGGATGGAGACCATTTCTTAAGAGAGAGACAAGATATAATATAATATGATATGTTAGAATGAATACGTATATTCCTTTGAATGTACCACAAAAAATAAAAACAAAAGAGTAAATATACACGATAACACGTGCAAATAAGCACTAAACATCCAGTCCTACAAAAAATTAAATTTAAAAAAATATTAGATAACGCAATACATCGTAAATATAATATTTGGGTAAGTAAATATTGTATTTATCAATAAATGCAACCATTTCTAGCGAAAATTTGTTAATTTTTCTAAATTTTTCATTTAAAAAAACAGGTTTATAATAAGCGTAAAAATACCAATTTTGACATTACACAAAGTAAAGGAAAGATCGAAAAAGGAATCATTCTACATAAATAAGGAATTCGTTTTTTAGTTAAAATATGTGATAATAACGACAAAAATTTTAAAAATATTGTAAAAAATAAAATTATGTAAAAATCAAAATATAGGTTAGTTGGACCCTTCATTTCAGTAGCGTCTTATATGTAAAATTAATGAGCATATAAAAATTTAACTTCAAGATTATGTATTTTGTTTGTATTTATTTATTTATTAATAAAATGATAATTTAATAAACATATAGTTTTATTTATGTTTGTGTCTACTTTTATCAAAAAGATATGTCTTATTAGTGATGGAAAATTATAAACCAAAACGTAATCTTTTTAAAGAAATAGTTATAAATTGTAAATAATCGATTAATTTGAGCAATTTTTGTTTTGAGTTTATAGTAATTTATAATATTCTTTAAGCAGCGTTAAAAAATGCAATAATTTAGTAGACAAGTAAGAATTCGAAAAATTAATTGATAAAATAGTCGAACAGCATTCTTAAGGAGTTGATTATTGAATTAAATAGAAAAGATATTAAAAATAATTAATTAATTTTTTTGTTTTTATATAAAAATCACAATTATAATAAAAATATACTAAATATATTGTTTTAAAAGCAATGGCAATGTTTTAATTAAATTAACACCGCTACTGTTTGTTGACAAAATGACGTCATTCATAATACGCACGTTTAATATTCATAATATGTTGATCAGTATTTTGGCAAATGCTCCTTCCTTTACAATATTATATACCTCTCCTTCTTCCATGATATGGACGGATAAAATTATTTGAATCCGAATCCGCTGAAAAATATTTGGTGCAATTAAGATAGTAGTCTGGTAACGGATTGAAAAAATCGAATTTTTTTTTTTTTTGGTTAATTCGAAAGTACAATATATTGAGAATATACTGTGAAAATTTTAGACCGAAATTCAAGGAAAGTAAAACAAAACAAAACGAAAAATTTTTCCGTTGCTATTTTATGAAAAAAATGTAAAAAAAACCTATGCATAATGATAGCTACAATTATGTACTTTAATAATTTTTTCTTGTTTTAATTTGAAATGACTCATTATTGCAATATCGTTAGTATAATTTGCGATTTTTTTAGGTGCATTTGCATTATTAAGTTTGCAAATATTTAATATTATTCTATAAAATTTTATATGAACAAATGGATACTCATTAAAGTCTTTTTAATTCGACCCTCATATAGTCACTCACATTTGCAAAAAAAATTCGCTAAAATTGTCATTTTTTGCGGCGTCACAGTGCTGTTTTCCCTTAACTATTTGATTGAACCGTTTGTTTACCAATAAATTGAAAGTGGGTATGTTTTTCATATTATTCTTATTAAATATTAAGTTTGAAAATATACCCGAGCTCAGCGCTTTTAATGGGTATATTTTCAAGTATCGAACTATGCTTATTAAACATTGAATGTATACCCGAGTTCAGATACATTGAGCTCTGAATACGGGTATATTTTCCAAATACGCTTCTGGAAGTTGGTGGATAATAAATAGGCAGGTATCGGATTTCTTTCGGATCAGACAGTTTCGTCGTCTTTAGCATATGCAGGTATACATATTGCACTCAATGTGACTAAAAGTTCAAAATATTTTCATAAAAACAACGAACACAAGTTACATCATATATGTATAGGGCCAATCCCTATAAGAGGCAGTGGTTCCGATGAAGTGAGACGGATAGACATCGGGTAGAGGCACTTCAGTTGTTTTGGGCAGATGCATCAATTAGTGTTTACCGTGTTTACTGTTCAGATTGGTTCATATTACCACCAAAAAAGTCGCGTTTGCGCAAAACGAACAAAATACTTCCAAATCTGCACCGTGATGTTGGGACGTTTTTTTCATATCCATTTGGCTATATATGTATACTACATATATGAGTTACATACACACACATACATATGTGTGTGTATTAAAATCATATATGTATTATAACTATATGGCCAATCCCTATAAGAGGCAGTGGTTCCGATGAAGTGAGACGGATAGACATCGGGTAGAGGCACTTTAGTTGTTTTGCGCAGATGCATCAATTAGTGTTTACCGTGTTTACTGTTCAGATTGGTTCATATTACCACCAAAAAAGTCGCGTTTGCGCAAAACGAACAAAATACTTCCAAATCTGCACCGTGATGTTGGGACGTTTTTTTCATATCCATTTGGCCATATATGTATACTACATATATGATTAAAATAATATTGCTGGCGTTCCAGACGAAAATTTTGTTATCCTAACGTTAGCCAACGGAGCTTATCGGAATATCGGTTCTCCAAAAATCATTTTTTTATAAGATCGTATTGAGATCGGAAACCGTAATAAATTTCTAAATAATCTATTGGGATCTGTCGAATGGCGGTATGACATCTGGGCCCTATTTCATAAAAGTACAATTTACAAATTACAGGTATTTTTTTTACAATTATGTAAATATTTAAGTTACAGGGGTTGTATAAAAAATTATTACAAATGTGTAAGTACCGATCAATTCTACAATTTTACAGATATATTTTTGACAATTTTACAGGCAATTCAGTTGATGATTTACAAAGTACCAGTGGCGACGCGTGAGAGTAGACAAGGGAGACAGTGTCTCCCCAAAAAAAACTAACCTTCACAAAATTCAAAATTTTTTAGAAGATTTAAAATAATTATGAAATTTATACAATAATATTGTCCATTTTCATACATTCATATTTCCAAACAAAACGTATTTACTTTTACGGATATCCAATAATACATACGTTTAGAGACGTTTACAATAATGTATACGTATGCTAAATATTTAAGCTTATATTATGTCACATATTATGGATACTAAAGTAATATATTATGGATAGTAAAGTAATATAAGATACCGTTCTCTCTGATTATGTGTATGTGGTTAGAGAGAATGAAATACGTACATACTACATACGTATGTAGACAAAATACACAAACATAGAGCACTAGACAAACTGCAGTTTGATTCTCCTGGCTTTGTGTATATGTGTAACAAATATTCTACCGTCGTCCCTCAACTTATTGACAATTTAACTTATTGACAATGATCGTAGTTTACCTCAAGTTATAGACAAATCATCTGTATGTACGCATTGCCACACTACGACACAGCACGTATGACCTTGGGTACATACATATGGTTTGTCTATAACTTAAGGTAAACTACGATCATCGTCAATAACTTAAATTGTCAATAAGTTGAGGGACGACTGTATTTTAATACATCCACACACACTGACACAATCTGTATCATGCATGTATGCAAATCTTCTCCAATTTTTACACCATTATAACTCAAAAACTAAGAAAAATTTTGCAAAAAATTTTTTTTATCTCTATGTAAAATGTAGTAGTCTTCCTAATAGTACAAAAATTACTAAAATATAATCAGTATTTTTTTAATAATAATAAAAAAACTGAAACAATTATTCAGGGTAAACATTCTGTTTTTTGTCTATCTATAGGCATACGTACATATTTACTATTTGGTACTACATGTGTACACGTACGGGCACAGTCTGTGAAGTGGTGAAATTCAATATTTTTGAACTTGTGTTAATAGACCGTCCTTTGGTTTAGTCCAGTTTTGTAATTTTAATTTTAATAATATTAAATTTATCAATTCATTTTAGATTTAGTTGTTTATTTTTTATAACTTTTTATTAAAATGTGTATTTATTTTTAATTTGTTTTTCTTCACTATTTGTTTAAATTTTTTACTTTGAAGTTTAATACTTTTGTTTTACAATCGAAGTCCTGAGTCAGAAAGTCTTGTTAGAATAAAATACCCCTGTCGTAGCATCCTGCATAACATAGCGAATTTTCGTTTATAAAAATTACTTTTTCTCGGAAACTAGTAGACATAGAATAATAGTTTAAAGACCTTTTTTATGTAATTTTTTCTTCTCTTTTAAATGATGTAAAAAAATTTTTAAATAAGTGGAAATTTTGGCAAAAAACTACTTTTATGCAAGAACAAAAACCATGTTCCTGGCATCCGACGTGTCTGGCTGAAGAACTCATCCAAGGGTTTGGGACTTCCAATGTTTCCAATGTCGCGCGGACACATATATACATATATATATATATATATATATATATATATATATATATATATATATATATATATATATATATATATATATTTATATTTATATATATATTAATTTATATATATATATATATATATATATATATATTTATATTTATATATATATTAATTTATATATATATATATATATATATATATATATATATATAAATTTTAGTGAATGCTATTTTCGGTTTCTAGGGACCTCAAAACAAATTTCTGCCATAGTCCTGGGCTCAAGTCCCGTCACGACAGTGGCTGTAATAGCTGAATTCCATTCTGGAAATTCGCTAAAAGCTTTAATGAAGTTCATTAGGGACCAAACTAAAAATAGATACAAAATCAGTCTATTTAAATATGGCAAAGTAAACTGTGTCTCCCCAGCAAATAATTTCACGCGTCGCCACTGCAAAGTACAGGTTAAAATCTTACATAACTTGTAAAATTGTTATAACAATTTTACCTACCTTTTAAGTTCTGTAATTTTTGAACAAGTTTTAATCTTTGACTGTTTTGTGAGCATTCGTTAAGTTTCTTGAAAACTATATAAATAATATTTCTGTATTTTCTAAATATTTTAAAAATATTTCTACTTTATGCTCTAATTTTTCTTTCATATGTAGGGTAAAAGCCCCCTTTGTGGAACGGTATCTAATACTGGAACAGTTTTGACATTTACATATTTATTTCTTTAATTAAGTAAGGAAACTTTAAATGCGAGGTGAATTTAAATTGAAAAACAATCATTCTATTAATAATAATTTTTGTTATCAGACGTTTCTTTCAGAAATAACTTCATTAATATGTAAATGTTCATAATTAGATACCGTTCCACAAAGGGGGCTTTTACCCTAATATGAAAGAAAAATTACTACCTATATGTTCATCGTTTACTTTATTCATATAATAGGCGCACCTATTCTATTTTTTTACAAAAATGAGTACAGATACCGCATTTTGCCGGAATATGCAAATTTATTTTATAAAGATTGTTGCACCGATACGATCGATACGGTTTATTACGCATATGGGTATAAATAACCATTCTAAGCAGAATTAACTATATAATGCTAAATATTTACCAAATCAACTACCACTCAGCTAAAATTTAAGATTGCCCATATTTCGTTTATAATCATTGCGGTAGGTTACTTGTTTTATCTAACCGAATACTTTAGCTTGCCAAAGCTTAAGTTGGGTACAACAGAAAAAATAAGACTTAATATGTTCAAGTTTATTATCTTTTACGTAGGTATAGAAGAGATAGAAAAATTGCCGTTCGCCTCTTAGGGAAGGGTCTGGTCCATCTCTTCGGTGACCATACGGTTCAGAGAAATTGTCGGCTTCAACTATCTTCGTTCAATCAAACCCAAACTCTGAACCTCTTCGGATAAAATTCAGCTTCTTAACACCACTGTAATCGTCTTCAACATAATTAGTAATTTAATTACAAAATTTAAAATATATGTAACTGCAAGAAAAGATATTAATTTTATTGAAGTGTTTCTATGGATATTATTTACAATTGTAAAAAAGTTAAGAAATTGTAAGAAATATTTATGCAACGCCTATAATTGTCAGTAGTGCATTACAAGCACCTGTAATTGTAAAATTGTAAAACTGTAACTTGTACTTTTATGCAATAGGGCCCTGGTGCCTGGTGTTGAAAAATCAGACTATTCTTAAAGTGCATTTTCTCAAATGTCATTTATGAGCTGAATTTTGTAAATCTGAAAATACATACAACCGATTTAATTTTTCCATTCATTTACAGTTTTCCAGTTATTTTATGACGTTTGCTATTTAAATTTGATGTTTGTGTACTGTAAATTGTAATATTCGTTAACTCATTCTCGCATTTTTTCATATTTTAACCACATTTTGACTGTTTTACAGATGTAAAATTTTCTCTCCTTCAAGAAAATTCCTTTGCTTCGGACTTGAGTCCACCCAAATACAAAAAGTTCTAACATTTACCATTTTTTCTTAATATAGCACTGATTACTATATATAAAACTAATGTTAATGCACTTTTTTTCAGCCATTTTTTTGAAACTCCACCCATAGGACAGATCCCAATTAAATTAATAAAATTTGTTAAAATATACATAATAACTGTTTCGAAGTGTAGAGGCTCAATTTTTTCTCAGAGTGGGTACGAATTCCAGTGCCCCTTTGGCCTTTTTTAAATACATCTTTTCTTTTTTTTTAAATAATAAATAATATTTGTCATGACCGTTTCTAGGTATTTTTAGACATTTAAAAATGCTTAACGATTATTATTGTTATATTTTTTTAGAAGTACGTTAAATAAAACTAAAATATAATTAGCAGAGGAACTAGCGACTAGAATATTGCTTCAAAAAATTGGTATAAATGTATAACACAATCAAATTTTGGAAAAGACTAACTCTTAAAAAATCTTCTAACTCCAGTACCAAGAAAGAAGAAAGTGAAAAAAACAATATACAGAATGTAAATGATATAAATAAAGGTAATGGCGGAAGAGATGCACCAGTCTCAACTGGAACGATAAAAAGAGATATAACCGACATAGGTATAAAATTGCCAAATTATTAAATTATGTAGGGTATAAAGGTGCCGACAGAGGCTCAAATAGCCTGTGGGTGAAGAAAATAATTAGATCAATGCTTATTTTGCACATTACAGGGTCATCCGCATACGATTTTAATAAGTTTCAATTACAGAAACATAGGAATACCACAATTAGGGGCAATTAACGCTTTTATTTTAACCAGAGAAAATTTTTTTGTCTCAAAATGCCTGACCTTTTACTGCCAGTGACAAGTATATAATACCCCTGTTGCAGCATCCTGCATAACATAGCGAATTTCCATTTACAAAAGTACGTTTTTCTCGGAAACTAGTTGATATAGGGTAATTGTAAATAAAAAAACCTTCTTTATGTGATTTTTCCGCCTCATTCCGCCAAATTTTTTCGTGAAATGAAATTTTTCGTGAAAAAAAGTACGTTTTTCTCGGAAACTAGTTGATATAGAGTAATTGCAAATAAAAAAAACCTTCTTTATGTGATTTTTCCGCCTCATTCCGCCAAATTTTCTTCGTGAAATGAAATTTTTCGTGAAAAAAATTTGGCGGAATGAGGCGGCAAAATCACATAAAGGTTTTTTTTATTTACAATTACTCTATATCAACTAGTTTCCGAGAAAAACGTACTTTGTAAATGGAAATTCGCTATGTTATGCAGGATGCTGCGACAGTGGTATTTTAAATAAATATTGAAGCATCAACACAAAAAGTACTTGGCTCCATTTTTACAGATATCTCCATAAAATAATAAATAGACTTTTTTAGTCGAATTTTCTCCGAAAAATTAGACTTATACAGTCTATACGATAAGAGCTGCGAGAGGCGAGAGTAGGGGCGCTATCCGTTTTTGGACCCGTAGAACACGAATATGTAGAAAAAAAATGTCATATATATATATATATATATATATATATATATATATATATATATATATATTTTCCCGCCACCTTTTAATTTGTGTAGGGCCCCCCTATGGAAGTTAAGAGATGAAATTTGGTAAATGGGGCTCATTTTCGAGGCACCTCATACTATCAAAGTGGGGTCAAATTTTGGGCAAATTTTTTTTCTGACCCGACCTTTAAGGGGGTGGTGGGGGGCGGAAAAGCAATAAAACTTTTTCAAACCGGTTTTAAATAATGTTTCGGTCAATTATCTACAACATATCCAAAATTCAGCTTCCTAGGATGATATGGTGGGAGTAGAGGGGGGAAAAACGATTTTCGCTGGATCTAACAGGCCCCCAGCCCCCCAGAATTAACGTAGAGGGTTGAAATTTGGTGTGTTGATAAAGTTCGTACCTAGGTTGTGCTTTTTGGAGGTTTTAATATTTTACCCCCACCCCCCTCATTTTTAAGCTACAATTTCATGCATTTTCGACGTTTTCGAAGTTTGTACCACTCGCACAGGTCACCCGAATAAACCTAGAGGGCTGAAATTTTGTATTCGGATTGAGTTAGTATCAAGGGGGTGCCTTTTGGGGGTCTCGACTTTTAACCCCTACCCCCACCATTTTTATACCCAAAAGAACATGATTTTTCTTGTTTTTTAACAGTTTCGTTCGGGTCAAAATCTCCCCAAATAAACCTAGAGGGCTGAAATTTGGTGTACAGGTTAAGCTAATAGCCAGACACTGTTTTTTGGAGGTTTCAACTTTTAACCCTTACCCCCACGATTTTGACGCCAATATTTCCTTAATTTTTTTGCTTGTTTTCTAACACGTCTAGAGACTCCATAAGGAAACCTAGAGGGCTGAAATTTTGTACGTGTATTCAGTTAGTATCCAGCTAGTACCTTGTAGGGAGTCCGCATCACTTTTCCCCCCCACTTCTCCCATTTTTACATCGGAATTGAATGCTATTGTTAAATGTGTTTTAAAAGCATTATGTTTATTCTAAATACAAGTAGGCGAATAGTAATTTTAAAAAATTTAAAAAAAAGTGAACTTACTTTTATGACAAATGAAATACATACATATTAAGTAATTTAAAAATGTTATTAAAGTCACTGTTTATTTATAAATTAGGAATTTTGGATTTTTAGTATTTATAAAATAGAAATTTTGGATTTTTTTGGAAAGAAAAAATATCTTTATAAAGGCCTTCCAGTTTACTATTGAAGGTCCTTTTTTAATATTTAAAACTAAAACATAAAGGCAATTAGCGGATAAACATGGGCAGGAATGTCCTCGTACGAATTGTGTTGGCTTTTTTTCTGCTACCTGTTTTCGGCACAAAATTGAAATTTACTGAGATACAGCCCTTAAATACTTAAAACCTTTTTTTAAAGCCTCGATCAGCCGAACACTCATCACCAGTTTTGAAACCAACAAAATGACAATTCGGTTGTAGACTTTCAATCACATTTCGCTTGTAGACATTCAATACCGAAGATGAAGGGGAAAATTCGACTACCGTGATGGGGCCCCGCTGCTCACGGCGTTTTTTTTCTTATTTTCTCAAAAACTAGCTAACCTAGAATAATAGTTCAAAAACCTTTTTTATGTGACTTTTTTCCGTCTTTGCAATGGTGTAAAAAAATGTGGCAAAAACTTTTAAATTATAGCAAATTTTGGCAAAAAAAACTATTTTTTTGCAAGAATAAAAACCATGTTCCTGGCATCCGACGTGTCTAGCTGAAGAACTCATCCAAGATTTTTGGACTTCCAACATGAGACCTACTGTAATAGCTGAATTTCCATTCTGGAAATTCGCTAATAGATAAGGTTACAAAAAAAGAAAGAAAATAATGCTGGCGTTCGGGACGAAAATTTTGTTAGCCTACCGTGGCTTTCACACAATCCAAGCACACAATCAATGAAATAAGAAATAAGGAGTGTCGCCATCTAGTGACGTTGAATGAAACTTTAACGTAACTGCTCATAGGTACATATATATATATATATATATATATATATATATATATATATATATATATATATATATATATATATATATATATGTATAGGTATTTTTGTACATCAAAATTCATGAAAAATAACGTTCGTGATGAGTTTTATTGTCACTTACAAGGAAAGGGCAAGAAGTCGAAAATTCAAAAAAATCTGAAACTTTGGCAGTATATAGAGGGTGGCTACCTAATAACATAAATACCAGTTGCTGCTAAAAAACATTTTCAAGGGGTGAAACATCCCCTCAAAGTTGGAACTCAAAAATTTAAAAATCGATGAAATTTTGTTTATAGGTACCTTAAAAAGTTCTAGTAACAAATATAACATTATTTTTTGCATTTACACATTTTTAAGGGTTGAAACCACCCCTCAACTGTGTACTTAAAAAATTAAAAATTGGTGATATTTTGTTTATATATACTATACAGAGCTCTAATAATAAATATAACATTATTTTTTGCATCTACAAATTTTTAAGGGTTGAAACCACTCCTTCAAATGTGTACTTAAAAATTTATAAATTGATGATATTTTGTTTACATATACTATATAGCGCTCTAGTAATAAATATAACATTATTGTTTGCATCTATAAATTTTTAGGGGTTGAAACTATCCCTTAATATGTGTACTTACAAATTTATAAATTTTATGATATTTTGCTTACATATACTATACAGAAGTCTAGTAATAAATATAACATTATTTTTTGCATCCACAAATTTTCAAACCACTCCTGCAAGTGCGTACCCAAAAATTTGAAAATTGGCGATAATATATATATATATATATATATATATATATATATATATATATATATATATATATATATATATATATATATATATATATATATATATATATATATTACATAGAGCCTAACGATAAATATATTATAAATACATTCTTTCACACAGTTCTAAGGAGTGAAACACACCCTCGAGGTTGTAAACTAAAAGTTTCAAGTCTGACAAAATTTTGTTTACATATACAACAAACGCAATAATCTTACAATAAATACAGTCTATTTCAACGAAGTAAGAACTATGGAGGGTAGAGTATCAGGAGAAGTATCTCCATATATAAAAAGTGGCCCCAAAAGTGGATGAAATTAAGATGGGACTAGTGTACTAAAATTCTTAAAATTACGCGCTGAAAATTTTAAAACTGAAACAACAGCTTTTATTGTTTTTAACAGTTTTAATTGTTATATTTAATTCAATTTTTATTGTTTTTATATTTAATTCAATTTTTATTGTTTTTATATTTAATTCAATTTTTATTGTTTTTATATTTAATTCAATTGTTATTGTTTTTATATTTAATTCAATTTTTATTGTTTTTAACAACAGTATTTCCCTTTGGCATAGTTCACTTCACTTATAATCGCTAAGTTCCGATCGAACCCTGATTGCTTATCAGCGCCGTTCTGGGTAATTATTGAACTATTATTGCATCAAATTCAGAGACCACTTTTTCAGTTCAAGTCCCATATGAGATACTGCTCCTTTAACTCTATCCTCCATAGTAAGAACATACAAAATTTAACATGGGAAAAAATTGTTTGTATCAAAGTATGTTTGTTTTTTATGGGTATCATTTTTATATAGGTATCCATAGTTATTAAAATTTTTTTTAATTGTAAAAAAATAAATTTGAAAATAAAACAACAGGTGTCCAATTTTCTACTAAGCAGTATTATTTGTTAATAAATATTTAACATTAGATTATGATTTATTTATAGTTATCTCAGTAAATTTACTGCTATTGTCTTTTAATTACTTTTAAACATTATTTTAACGCGATATTATTTAAAGTTTTGCTAAAGATTTAATAACTAGCTGTGGCCCGTGGTTTCACCCACGTAAAATTATCTTAGTTATTGGTCAAATGATTAGATAAATTTTAAATTAGATATTCGGAAATTCTGTACATCAATTATTTATAATGCCTGGCTCCGCTCGTCAAACGACTCTAAAGTAGCAATTTTCATATTTCAATTAATAGTATGGCTAATTTCCGCACCTTTATGTACCTAAATACCCGTATCAATAGGTAGTTTTAGGAGTATTTCAATTTTAGGCCTTGCTTGGGGCACGAAGACAGTAGAGGGGACAATTTTAATATCACAATTAATTTAGGGCTTCTTTGATGGCCTTGACGGACAATTCTGACTCCCAGGTTCATTCAAATTTTATATTCTAAAATTCTGAGCATAATTCTCGCCTAATAACCCTAAATTAACCATATTCATATTTCCATAGCATATTTAATTTTCATAAAATATTGTCAAAATCCAACCGTTTAATCTTAATCCTATTAAATAGTGCTGGGGGTTAATTTTGAACTCACTTTGCATTTAAATTAAATATTCTAAATTTCTTTATAAAATCAGTTTCTTCTAGTGTTCCGCTCTGTTCGTCCAATGATCTTAAAATATATATATATATATATATATATATATATATATATATATATATATATATATATATATATATATATATATATATATATATATACATGCATATTTATAGTGTACAGTGGAAACTCGATATTTCGTCACTCTTAAACTCATCATATTCTATCACAATTCGTCGCTCCTAAAAAAATGTACGTGGTGTAGTTGTTTTTCTAATTTTGAAATTTAAATAGAAAAAAATTAAAATGTGTCGTACCTAGGGAAAAATAAAGGGATATCTTTCTTTAAATAAGTAAAAATATTTAGTTAATTTTTCTCTTTGTTTTTCATTTTCAGACATATTTCATAATTCGTCTATTTCTGTAATTCATCGCCCCTGCGGTCTTGAGCATGATGAATTGTCGAGTTTCTACTGTAGGTATTTAATTTTCATGCCTTGAGATTTTCCGTAGACACCCATATTGATAACTTTAGAAGCATTTGAACTTCGAAACTTTTTTGAAGTCCGAGTGTTTTGGAGAACATTTCTGAACCTGCATTAATCGTCAGCCATTAATTTATTGCGTTTTATATTACTCCAGAATCCTAGGCAATAATTTTAATCTCATTTAATTTTTTCAAAATATCAATATTGTTTAAGTAAAATTTAGTCAAGATTCGCCGTCTTTTTTAGACCATTTTTGGGTCCTCAGCACCCTAGAGGGTCATTTCAACTTCACATTCCTTTATTTCATGACCTCATTAATGTTTTAACAAAATTTGGTCAAGATCCATCCATTCTAGAGAGCTTTCATTTTTTAGGATCTCAATACTATTTCAGCAAAATCTGGTAGAGATTCGTCCAGCCGTTTACTTTAGAATAGTCTATATTAGAATATAGGTTATCACGTATCCACCAATGAACCAATTTTTGAAAGTTGCTCTGCTCGTCAAACGACTCCAGCGTAGCCGTATTCTTATCTCAGAAATATAGGTACCTAATTTTAACAAATTGTGACTTTTCTGTAGACAACCATATTTAGATTTTTAGGAGTGGAGTACTTCTGGTCATTTAGTTTTGCGTAATTTTTATTGCTTCAGACTCCTGGGGATCAATTTTAAACTGTCGTTTATTTATTCCGAGATTTTAAAAGGGTTTGTGTAACATTTAGTCAAAATTCATCAAAACCATTTATTTGAATTTTTTGAAAATAGTGTTTTGTACAGTAAATAAGTGATTGCATAGTAGACATAGGTAATAGTATATTGTACAATAAGTGGGAAAAGAGGCTTATTTCTCACGAATATGAGTTTGTTGCGCGAGCCCGCAGGGCGAGTGCAACAATTCGTATGAGTGAGAAATAAGCTTTTCCCACGAATTTTACACTATACTTTTTCTACGAGCACATTTTTTTTTGTAAAATTTAACGTACATAATTAAAATAAAATTTAAATAAGTAGTAAAAATTTTTTAAATTTATAATGTCAGTGCTAAGATGTTCAAATTTTTGCCAAAGCATACTTTGAAACTATAGAAACAACAATAAATAATCAACATACATATATGTATATTTTTAGTATTATTTCTATATATTATATATTAAACTAACGGAACAGCCTACTTTTTTATTATGTTAAGGCGTGGGAAATAATTTCCCACAGTATTTCCGCACAGTGTGGGCAATTGTTAATTTTTACATATAGTTAGCCGTTCACAAAATGTTACTTTTAATAGTAGGAGTAGAAAAAAATATTTTAGGTGATATCTATAGAAATATTTATTAATACTTAAAAATGACAAAAATTATTTTTTTTCCAAACACTTAGCAACAATTTAAAAATTGTATAATTTTTTAATAAATTGACCACAGATTGCTATATACAGTAATAAAAAAAAAGATATTTTACGGTTTTTCGTAAATTTCGACGGTTATACAAAAAATTTTGCAAAATCCTTTCTTAGCGAGCGCCTACGACCTAATAGGCACCTACATGCCAAATTTCAAGTTTGTAGGTATTGTAGTTTTGGAGATTTTGTGATAGGTCAGTCAGTGGTATTTCTCTTTTATATATATAGATAATAAAATAAAGCACCCCTTGATCATAACAAATTTTCCCTGTGTTAAAATTTATATGTTCTTAGTTGCTTGAAACACCCTGAATAATAATAATGTGTAAAATTAGCAATACAGATAGCTTTTAAATAGTGTACTAGACTACAGTATAGTACATGTAAACAAAATTTCGTCAATTTTTGCTTCTAATTTCCACTTTGGAAAGGATATTTAACCACTATAAATGTATGGAAGCAAAAAAAAATTATTAATCCATTTTTATGTGATGATATTATGTGAATAAAATCTCGGAATTTTTAAACTTTCGACAGCTGAACGGGTGTCTTCACCCCCTTAAAAACGTGTAGATATAAAAAAATAATATTATATTTATTACTAAAATTCTTTATAGTATATAGGGTAAAAGCCCCCTTTGTGGAACGGTATCTAATACTGGAACAGTTTTGACATTTACATATTTATTTCTTTAATTAAGTAAGGAAACTTTAAATGCGAGGTGAATTTAAATTGAAAAACAATCATTCTATTAATAATAATTTTTATTATCAGACGTTTCTTTCAGAAATAACTTCATTAATATGTAAATGTTCATAATTAGATACCGTTCCACAAAGGGGGCTTTTACCCTACCTATTATATAAATAAAATTTTGTCAATTTTAAATTTTCTGAACACATACTTGAAGGGATGGTTTCACCCCTTAAAAATGTGTGGACGCAAAAAATAATGTTATATTTATTATTAGAATTTCGTATAATGTGTAAAAACAAAATATTATCAATTTTTAAATTTTTAAGTATACATATGAAGGGGTGGTTTCAACCCCTAAAAATTTGTAGATGCAAAAAATAATGTTATATTTATTATTAGAGCTCTGTATAGTATCTATACACGAAATATCATCAATTTTTAAATTTTTATGCACACATATGAAGGGGTGGTTTCAACCCCAAAAAATTGTAGATGCAAAAAATAATGTTATATTTATTATTAAAGCTCTGTATAGGATCTATAAACGAAATATCATCAATTTTTAAATTTTTAAGTACACATATGAAGGGGTGGTTTCAACCCTTAAAAATGTGTAAATGCAAAAAATAATGTTATATTTGTTACTAGAACTTTTTAAGGTACCTACCTATAAACAAAATGTCATCGATTTTTAAATTTTTGAGTTCCAACTTTGAGGGGATGTTTCACCCCTTGAAAACGTTTTTTAGCAGCAACTGATATTTTTTATGTTATTAGTTAGCCACTCTCTACATACTGACAAAGTTTCAGATTTTTTTGAATTTTCGACTTCTTGCCCTTTCTTTGTTAGTTGAATGTAATTGAATCAAATTCTAAAAAATTCGTATTTTGCTTAAATGAATCGGGTTTTTTTTTTTAAAAGGACGCATATCACAAAAACCAAATTTGTGGGAAAATGAAAAAAACTTTTTTAAATCCATGTTTCTGAAAAAAATTTTTTTAGAAGATTGTTAGTTTTTAATTTAGCTAAAATGGGACAAAATTTCGAAAAAATTTTCATGCTAAACTTGATATCTTACTTTTTTTGAGCTTTCAAAGTTTGATAACATCCTTTTAAAAAAATTATCTTTAATTTAGAAGTCCGGGTGAAAAAAACGAAGAAATCTATTAAAATTGGTTTAAAAATTTTAATACAAATGAAATATTTAGTTTATTACATGCCATAGAATCTTCATAAATGAATTAAAAATTAAAATACCCCTATCGTAGCATGCTGCATAACACAGCAAGTTTCTGTTTACAAAAATTAGTTTTCTTTGGAACCCAGTTTAGACAGAAAAACGATTCAAAACCTTTTTTAAGTAATTCTTTCTCCTCTTTCCAATTGTACAAAAAGTGTAGCAAAAATTTTTGAAATTAAGGAAATTTTGGCAAAAAATTTATTTGTTTTTACGAAAAATATCCCAAAATCCATGTTCCGAACACCGGATGTGTCTGACTGAAGAACTGATGCAAGATATATTAATGAATGTCATTTTTGGTTTCTAGGTACCTAAAAACGAATTTATGGGGCTATTCGTACCGCACCAAGTCAAAGTGTCTTGCTCTTACTTTTAAGAGCATTACACTTGTTTTGAAGAACTTTTGTCTTACTTTAGAGATATTTGTATGTTCCTGTCTCACTTTCCGTGTTCTTGAGAGAAGGGTGAAGGATATGTACGATGTATACCGAACGCTATTACTGACTATAAACTATGTATGCTACAATCATCGTATCAAAGTGAGACAGGAACATACAAATATCTCTAAAGTAAGACAAAAGTTCTTCAAAACAAGTGTAATGCTCTTAAAAGGAAGAGCAAGACACTTTGACTTGGTGCGGTACGAATAGCCCCTATGTCATGGTTCCGGATTCAAGTCGTGTCATGAGAGTGGCTGTAATAGCTGAATTTTCAATTCGAAAATTCGCTAAAAATGAAAACTTTTTTGTTTCTTGAAAATTTTTAATTTTGATCACGACCGTTGTCACTTTTCACTGTTGGACAAGAAAATATTTCGTTGTAGAAATTGCTATATTATTTGTTCTGGAATATAATTTCTAATTTTTAACAAATCTTTGATTTTTGCCTCTGTGATAGATATTTTTTTGGAGGAATATGAAATAGATGTTTCATGTTGGGTGTATTATCAAACCGTATTTCGCAGCCATAACGAACGTGTGGCGTTAAAGATCGATCAAACCATTGATTGTTGAGTAGTCTTTGTTTGAAGAAAATTGTAGAAAGAAAGATGTGCCCGTCTTCTCTTTCGAGGACTTTCATTTTCCACATTGCCACTATCACTCATTATGAAAATTAACTGATTTCTGATTAATTAATCAACAGTGAATTTTTAGAGAAAAACTAGAAGACTATTTATTGTCGATAAGAGCGTTATTGCCAAACACCGACAATAAACCACGAGATAACAATAAAATTTATTATTGTCTCGTTTAAATTTAACTCAAAAATGAGTTGGTTCTATCTACATACATGTTTTTTTTTTTTTTAAAAGGGCGTATGTGAGTGAGATACGCCCGTTTAAAAAAAAATCACAATTTTTAATATCAAATATAAATTGAACAGAATGCATTACAACAGCCTTGTCAAAACCAATTGGTAGAGCTATTTACGTAGTTTTTGAAATGCGTAAAAACTCAAAATGAGTAAATTAGTGAGTTACGCCCTTTTAAAAAAAACCGATTCAAATATCTTAACGTACTTATTTTTCTTATTTTGCTCGACTGACTTACTTAAAAATCTTATGCTGTAAAATATGTCATTTTTCTTATTTTTCTCAACTGACTTCATTTGCTGATGCTTATTTTACTTATATTTTACTTACTTATTTCAATACCCCTCTCTTCTTTTATTAGAGAAATATAGGCGATCAAAAAAAGTGTGATCTACTGTCGACACTCTTACCCTATATTAACCCTTTGCACTCGAAAGGCGCCTCTCAGGCGCCATCCTATTCTTTACTTCAAATATCACACTAAGGATAATTATAAAATTTAATATTAAAATATAATGTTTGTAATATGCAAATAAAAGTAAAATATGTAAGTAAACTGCTTTTGTTTAAGATACTTATCTTTGATGTATTACAATTTTTTATTAAAACTACTGTCGAGTAGCTGAGTACCCATACTAAAAAATGGTTCGAGTGCAAAGGGTTAAAAAAACCTAAATAACACATTATCTATCGATTTCATTAGTTTAAAAAGTAATCCATTTGTTCCCAGATTTTTTTAATGAATTTAATCGAAAAAATTATTTCCAACATCATGAAATAAATTCACCAGTGTACAAATCCACAACAACCGAAATAGACAATCTGGAACCATCAAATTTTTCATATTTAAAATGCTTTCCTTGTTTTAATTTTTTATGTAGAAAAACTTTAGATGGTAAAATTAATTAACATAAAGATATGCTTCAGTTTTTTATATTGTTCATTGAATTATAAGTTTCAAGTCTTAATGTTAAAATACAATATCAAATATAAATTTCTTACTAGGTACCTAAATATCTATGTTCATGAAAATCCTAAATAGAAAACTTCTTTTTTTATATTTATTTTTAATGTTGACTTTAAATGTCATTTGCGTCCCCTATAAGTTTAACTACTACAATTAAGTTTTCCAATATGTTTTTAAGTCTTATTAAATAGAAAACTTTAAACACATATAAAACTAAAATAACTAAATTATTGGTGATGACAAGTGAAAAGATAACACGCACGTCTCTGGTGGTGAAATGGTGAAATTAAAAGTTATCTTTCCGCGCATCTTCATGTATATCTCTAATTGACGGATAGAAATACAAATTTTATAGACGCGCTTTTAATGTAATTTCGAAATAGGCATGATGACGAATTTTTAAAAACTCTTCTACGAGATTCAGAAATTTCTACTTAAACAAAAAAAATCTTATTTCTAAAAAAGAAATCGATTTATTAGTATAAAATTGTCATTTTAATTATTAATTTCGAAATGCACGTCAAAACGCTCGAATATGTCATGACGTCTGCTGTGACGTCACGTCTATGTAATCAATTGCTTGGATACACAAATATAACGTATATTGTGTTGAGTTTGAGTTAGAAGAATTTAGTTGATTTTTGTTACAAATATGAATACTAAAGTTTATAAGTGGTGTGCAGTCCCTCAGTGTGGAAATACATCAATAAAAAATTCTAGCAAGTTATTTGTTTACGTTCCACATAAAAAAAAAATGCGCACTAAGTGGCTTAATCTTGCACGGCGAGATCTAAAAGCTATTTGTCTAAATTCTCCAATTTATTTTTGTGAAGATCACTTTGACGTAAGTTTTTACTTCATTTCATACATTCTAAAATATTCTATGCATAATAATTTTGTTTGATGTCTAAATTCAATAATAAATTTGATGCTTTTTAAAGTTATGTTTCATCTTTTGATTATTCACAATTATTTATCTTAATGGGTACTTTATTAATAAATAATGTAGCCTGTAATATTTGTACTTGTCATGAAGTACAAATAAGAGCAAACAAAAAGCATATTTTACGGATTTTGAACTTGTAAGTCATTTTTTTTAAAGAATATTGATGTACTTACGTTGAAGTTTTGACATTTCTAAATTCTGCTGAGCAAAAGTCTTTATTTGATGCAAGAAACTTTCCCAGCATTAGCAAATCAATTTTTGGTAAATTGAAACTATTTGCCTTAGTAAATCCCTGTTCCATTGCTAACGTTTCTTAATAAATGCAATAAAAAGTGCAGAGCTTGTACACAAAATTGAGTTCAAGAAAATATTGTTTACATAGACGTGACGTAGTTTATTATGATTTGTGTTCAATCTAACATGGCGGACAGTTGTAATTTGTCGTTTTATTTTACAAAAAAAAAAAAAAAAAAATTAATAATAAAATAAAAAATAAAAATTAATACGTTTTTTATTATTTATGAACCCTATTTCATTAGATAAATATATAATTTCAATAATTCTTTATTACTGTCATCATGCCTATATAAATACGATAAATTAAAATATATTAAAAATACATAAAGTAAATAGTATTTAAAAGTAAATCGCCAATAAGATGTATAAATAAATGTGCATTTACAGACAAATTCTATATAATTTCTTTATTGAAATTGCTTAAAATAAATTATTCTTCTGGATACTTTTCAACCACAGAGTAAGGCCCTTGTCGTCTCCAATAATCGACAGCACGTACACGATACCATCCAACTGTGATTTCTTCTCTTTCTTGCATTAATGTAAACGCCGATGCTAAAAAATAAATGAATATTTTAGAACATATAATGTACAACTTGTCTATGAGACGATGATCTCTGACGCCGTCGTTGCCATCATTGTGATCTGTCTCTTTTTAGCATAATATGTATTCCGTCTATCTCTTTTTAGCATAACAGTTCGTGTCAATTCTCCTCTTCCCTTCGTCCTGCTATTAGAGATCGTCGTCTCATAGACAAATTGTAGTTTCTACTTTAAACTTTAAACTTAACCCATTACGATCCAACGCAATATCAAAGGTAAATGATACTGATAAGTAGTGTACCTTTTTCACAAAATTTAAAAACATGAAATAACAATGAAATAATAAACAAATATTTTACTTCCCAAAAATACCACTTTTATTTTGAAACTGTGACAATATTGTTTCGAACCGTCAGTTCATTTTCAAACAGAAACAATATTGTCACAGTTTCAAAATAAAAGTGGTATTTTTGCGAAGTAAAATATTTGTTTATTATTTACAAATATGGAATACCATAAAGTAACGCTCAAATCTATTAATATAACAATGAAATCTTTATATGTATTTTTCAAAGTTTCCATTTATTGATTTCTTTGACATTAAGTACTATTTATAGGTGAAAATAAAAAGTAAAACAAAATCAAACGAAAGTGTAAAAGAAAAATTAATGTATCTCAACAACTAACAAAGTTATGGGACTTTAAAGATATTTAAGCAAACAACTTTACACAGATAGTTTTATTTCATCTGATACAGAGAGTGTGACGTCATCTTTGCTACGGGATTGCAAATAGGGCGAGGAGTCTTTTTTAATAGGCTTTTATAATACTGCTAAATATGTTAATTATTACGAATACGACAATTTTGAATTTATCTTTTAAAAATTCAATATTTTGACGTTTTAAAAAGTCATTTTTTTAACTTTTAAAGATTCAGAAATATATGTAACAAAAATGTTTTTTTTTTTTTTTTTTTTTTTTAATATTAATAGGCTATTGACTATGTAGTTGAATAAGGAACTAATTCGTAACAGGTGTTTTATTGTTTCATATGTTCAGTTGTACCCCAAAGATGATAAATTCACAAAGTGCTATTAAATTTAGGCGTGGGTTTTTACGAACGGCGTAAACTTATCGACGCTTACGTTTTTTAGTCGAATTTTTCCTTGAGAGAATTAGACTTATACAGTCTATACGACAAGAACGGCGAGAGGCGAGAGTAGGGGCGCTATCCGTTTTCGGACCCGTAGAACACGAATATGTAGAAAAAAAATGTCTGATATATATATATATATATATATATATATATATATATATATATATATATATATATATGTATATATATATATATGTATATATATATATATATATATATATATATATATATATATATATATATATATATATATATATATATATATATTCCCGCTACCTTTTAATATGTGTAGGGCCCCCTATGGAAGTTACGAGCTCAAATTTGGTAAATGGGGCTCATTCCGATGCACAACAATACTATCAAAGTGGGGTCAAATTTTGGATCCGACCCAACCTTTAAGGGGGTGGTGGGGGGTGGAAAAGCAATACAAATTTTCCAAACCGGTTGGAAATAATGTTTCGTTCAATTATCTACAACATATCCAAAATTCAGTTTCCTAGGATGATTTGGAGGGAGTAGGGAAAAAAAAAAGATTTTCGCTGGATCTAACACGCCCCCAGCCCCTCAGAATTAACGTAGAGGGTTGAAATTTGGTGTGTTGATAGAGTTCATACCTAGGTTGTGCTTTTTGAAGGTTTTAATATTTTACTCCCAACCCCCTCATTTTTAAGCTACAATTTCATGCTTTTTTGACGTTTTCGAAGTTTGTACCACTCGCACAGGTCACCCGAATAAACCTAGAGGGCTGAAATTTTGTATTCGGATTGAGTTAGTATTAAGGGGGTGCCTTTTGGGAGGTGTCGACTTTTAACCCCCACCTCCACCATTTTTATACCCAAAAGAACATGATTTTTCTTGTTTTTTAACAGTTTCGTTCGGGTAAAAATCTCCCCAAATAAACCTAGAGGGCTGAAATTTTGTGTACAGGTTAAGCTAAGAGCCAGATATTGTTTTTTGGAGGTTTCAACTTTTAAACCTTTACCCCCACGATTTTTACGCCAATATTTCCTTAATTTTTTTGCTTGTTTTCTAACACGTCTAGAGACTCTCTAAGGAAACCTAGAGGGCTGAAATTTTGTACGTGTATTCAGTTAGTATCCAGCTAGTACCTTTTAGGGAGTCCACATTACTTTTCCCCCCACTTCTCTCATTTTTACATCGGAATTGAATGCTATTGTTAAATGTGTTTTAAATGCATTATTTTTATTCTAAATACAAGTAGGCGAATAGTAATTTTAAAAAATTAAAAAAAAAGTGAATTTACTTTCATAACAAATGAAACACATATACATATTAAGTAATTTAAAAATGTTATTAAAGTCACTGTTTATTTATAAATTAGGAATTTTGGATTTTTATTATTTATAAAATAGAAATTTTGGATTTTTTCGGAAAGAAAAAATATCTTCATAAAAGCTTTCCAGTTTACTATTTAAGTTCCTTTTTTAATATTTAAAAATAAAACACAAAGGCAATTGGCGGATAAGCATGGGTAGGAATGCCCTCGTACGAATTGTGTTGGCTTTTTCCCTGTTAACTGCTATCGGCACAAAATTGAAATTTACTGAGATTCAGCCCTTAAAAACTTAAAACCTTTTTTTAAAGCCCCGATCAACCGGACACTCATCATCAGTTTTGAAACCACCAAAATGACAAATCGCTTGTGGACTTTCAATTACATTTCGCTTGTAGACACTCAATACCGACGATGAAAGGAAAAATTCGACTTCCGTGATGGGGCTCCGTTGCTCACGGCGTTTTTAACTATAACTCAATAACTATGCATTTTTCGTAAATACACATGATATGATTTTTTGTAGAGAATTAAATTTCCTATCGAAATGGCACTTTATGAACTCAAAAATCTTTTTTCTCAACAAAATAGTCAAAAAAACTATTTAACCTAGTTGCTCTGAGATAGTCAGGTACAAAAGTATATCTCAGCTAATAAATCCATGGTAATTTAATATATTTTAATTAAAAAAAATATTTTATAAAAGGTACTCGGTGTCCAATTGTGCGGATATTTGATGTCACAAGTGAATTGAAAATCAATCATTCCGCCTTAAACTTTGATCTTTTATTTCTCTATTATTTGTTAACGGATATTTCAAAAAATTTTCACCAGTCTATTGGTTTTAGTTTATACTTTAGTTAAATGTAACTACATATTACATTATCCACACTACGAGACTTCTCAATTGTCCAACTCGGCCTGCGACCTCGTTTGACAAACTTACGACTCGTGAAAAAACTCCATCATTTTACAACTTATTTTTAAATGTAGCTGTCAACTTCTAATAATTTGACATAACTTTTCCATTTCTCATTAATTTTGCTCATTTTAATTCAGAATTGTAAAAAATATTGTATACAACACGTGCAAAATAGATGTTTTTTCATTCGTAACTGTCCAACTCGGCAAGTCTCGTTGGACAACTATACGGCTAGTGAAAAAATCTTCATTTCGCAACTTGTTGCATAAATATAGCTATTTCCACAGAGTTCTTGCTATAATTTAGAGCAGGGGTGGCCAACCCGCGGCCCGCGGGCCGCATTTGGCCCGCCTAGAACTGTTTTTGGCCGGCGAGATTCATCAAACTTATACAAAATATATTTATTTTATAATGACCAAGGTAGTGAAAACCAATGTATTAAAAAAATACATAATATATGGGAATGCAAAATTTTTAATGCGGCCCGCGGAGATATGATGCACTTCCAAAGTGGCCCGCAAGGTCATTTGAGTTGGCCACCTCCGATTTAGAGTAACAATTAGAAAATTCGAATTAGTAACAATATTACAAATGAAATACGTAACTACATATAATTATTCTAAATGTACATACATTTAATTTGTCTCGTGTGTTTTTTTATGGCGTTTCAAATGATTACTAGTAAAAAATGCTTTTGAACATTCATCACATTTATATGGTCTCATTTCATTATGCCATATTTTATGCCTTTTCAGTTCACCAATGCTTTTAAAAGCGCTCGAACATTGGTCACAAGTGAATGGCCTTTTATTGGTATGAGCGAATCTTTTGTGCCTTTCTAAACTCGGTTTTATTGAATACGTCTTGGAACATTTATCACACTTGTATAATTTTTTTGTGGTATGTATTAATTTATGCTTTTTCAAATAACTTGTGCATTTGAATCTACGCAAACATTGGTCACATTCAAATGGTTTATCCTTCATATGAGTGGTTTTATGAAGTTTTAAATTTCCAGGTTTTGTAAACGCTGCAAGACATTGATCACATTTATAAGGCTTTTTCCCTAGATGAATCATTAAATGTTTTTTTAGGTCTGACGATTCTTTAAAACTGAAGGAACAAATTTTGCACTTATGCGGCCTTTCTTCACCATGAGTTCTTTCATGTCTTTTTAAATTACCTTGTTGTGAAAATGTTTTGGAACAGATACTACAACTAAAAGGCGTTATTCCTGAATGTGTTAACTGATGAGTTACTAAATGAGATGAACGTATGAATTTTTTTAAACATAGTTTACATTCGTACTTTCTTATTTTAGAATGCGTTTGCCGATGCGTTCTTAAATTTGATCTTGCAGTAAATTTTGCTCCACAAATATCACAATGATGTGGCTTTTCACCGGTATGAATTTTTTTATGATCCTTTATACTGTCAAGTCTTTTAAAAGTTTTGAAGCAGGTGTCGCATTTGTATGGTTTTTCATCTGAATGTACTTTTTCATGTTCATTCAAAGATTGACGAGTTCGAAATGTCTTCAAACATGTATTACATTCGTAGGGTCTATCATCACTATGCGTACGTGAATGGCTTTTTAGCTGTGATAACTGTACAAACGCATACGAACAAATGTCACATTTATACGGTTTCTCTCCGGTATGTGTCCTATTATGCAAAATGAAACATTCCTTACGTGCAAAATCCTTGGGACATACTTTGCATTTATACGGTCTTTCACCCGTATGTTTTCTTAAATGCATTTTTAGTGATTCAGAATATGCATATGTTTTTGAACAATAATTACACTTAAATGAAATTTCTTCAGAATGAATTTTTGAATGAGATTTTAGCTGTGAAGAATTTACAAATTTTGCTCGACATAACTTGCATTTATGCCGTTTTTTTTTACTATGACATTTTTCATGTCTTTTTAAAAGACGGAACTGTTTATAAGTCTTTAGACAAATGTCACACTGATATGGACGTTCATTTTCATGAGTAATTTGGTGTTCATTTAATGATGATTTTTTCTCAAAAGATTTACAACAAATTTGGCACTGGTAAAGCTTATCTTCAATTTCTTGTTTTACTTTTATTATATTATCAAAATTGTCTTCTTGACTGGCATAGTTATATCTATACTCATCTTTAATTACAATTTCCGAGTGTAGATTCTTAATTTTTTCATAATTATTTGATTCAGACTTCAAATTTGTTATTAACGTAGTATCCTCAAGTTGGGTTTTATATTTTGTGTCTAAATGGGCAATGTCAGTTAAACTAACAACTAAATATTTCATATTGTCGACCAGCTCGTTCCAAAACCATTTTCCTTAAAATGACAATTTTATATTTATTTAAATTACTTTGAAAATTGAAAAAATACTAACTAACAATCAATCATGTCCAGTTAATCATAATTTTGAATTTTTAACATAAGAAATAATTTATTATAAACTTTTAACCCTTAAATAGTGTGTATATGTAATTTAAAAATAGTTACGCTAAAAAAGTTCATGATTTCTTGAGTTTTTGAAATTTTCAGTCTCCTAATTCTGAGAAATTTTATTATTATATTACATAAGAATAAAGTTTTTCCCGTTAAAGACCAACAAAAAATAAAAAAAAATTCGCTAAACCGGTTTCGACTACTATCCCGAAAATGATTTAGATTTAGGTAGATCTAAGCAGATCTTAATAGATATAAAAAATGGAATTTTTTAGATTTACGTTGATCTCTGTAAATCTAAGTAGATCTCAGTAGATCTACGTTGATAAACGTTGATCTACGAAAAATTTTTTGACAACTGATCTAAGTAGAACTCTGTTGAACAACTTAAATTTAACAAGATCTATGTATATATAGTCCTGTAGCTCTATACGGATATATAAAGATCTTATTTTATCTACGTAGATCTACACAAATAAAATAAGATCTAGCTTATGTGATCTCAGTAGATTTGCGTAGATAAAATAAGATCAACAGAGATAAGATAGGCTGCCGCCATAACTGATGACGTCATCGCAACATATCTTTACAAAAAAAATTCTTACTTATTGGACACTTTTGACACTAATTACAAATTAAAAGTATCGTGTCTCTTCTTGGAAACTGAACTGTAGTTTTTCTTTAAAACTTTCTAATTTTTTCTTATAAATAAATTTCCATTATGAAAATTCAGCTGTTTTTTTTTAATTGACAATTTTTTATAAAAAAAAAAAAAAATAGTACGGATTTAACCCGCCAACATGTGAATAAGTTATACGTTGTAATTTGTATCAACAACAGAGCACTAGAGACAACATACCTATCTCTATACTACTGGAACCAGTGTAACCAGTAAGAGATAGAAAATATGTTATATACGTGCACGGTGTTTACTTTGCATTTGTGCGGTAAACTGTGTTCGTGTGAGTAATCGAAGATGGTGGTGGCTGTCACGTGACCCTGCTTCACATACATATGTATACCACAACGCTACGTGTGGGGGTTCTACAATGCTAACAACAATCAAATCCATTGTCTTGTGACTGACCTACACTCAGCGACTGCTACTGAGAAAGTGACTATTTAGTAGCCTAATGTGCACAGAAGTGCACACTGCAGATTACACGATAGAGATAGTTGCTGAACCTCTGTACTCTGGGGTATCAACTTACCGTACAACCATACATTATGTTGCTTACACAGTTGTTTATGTTCACAATTTACTTATGTTATATAGTTTCTACCAGAGCTGTAGCACATAATAACTTTTAGTAGGGGTTTATAAATTTTATTATTTTGTTAAAAATTTGTATATCTCTTCTAAAATACACATACATACACATACAAAATAAAGTGTAGATGGCAATAAAACTATTTTTAAAAAAATATTCAAAATGTTTTTACGTTTTATGACACAAGTAATAAAATCTGTAGCTCCCCAGTTCATTATATTGTATATACTGCGACTTTGTTAGCAATCATTTTGTCCGTTGTCTTTGTTTTACATGCAACGCAAGCGATTACATATGTACATAGAATATACGCGTGCGTACTGGCATACTTTGGACCGCGAAAACAATACATATGTTTATGTAGTATGTACGCCGATGTCACTGATGTCAGTCAATTTCGTTTACAAAAAATAAATTTTACGTTAATTTATAAAAATTTTCAAAACAAATGCTGGGAATATATGTTTATTTACTATTGTTGTGATTTGAAATTGTTTGTTTTTTTATGAAATGAAATGATCTTTAAAACAAAAAATCAACGTTGATATTTAACCAAAAATACATCGTTGAAAAAAAAAATGATTTCAGTGATTCAATGATTATGTTTATCTAATTGTTTCTTTTTTTTTTTTTTTTTTTTTATTCAGTATATTTTTATTCAGTTTTTGTTTTTAATGATTAATAAAATGAAATTTAATTTTCTACGTAAATATATGTAATTTTGTTTTTTCTGTTTTACCTAACCTAAATGTCCTAAATAAATAATAATCATGTTTAATAAATGAATAAATTGATATTTATTTGATTCATTACTACCTATTTCAGGCGCTGGTATTCGTTCGTGGTACTAGTGGTAACTTTATTCCAAAAAAGGACTTATTATTGACCTTGTGAAAAGTGTAGCATTATACGAAAAATTATGGAACAAGTCAGTTGAACAGATTTTGAATTGCACTTTGATCCAAATTCAAACTCCTTGTATCCAGAACAAAAAGCGGATGGCTTAAAATTGTTGTTGCAGCCCTAGTTGGAGTCAAAGTGATAATTGGTAAGATACAATTTTTATGGATAAAAATGACTTAAAAATTGTAAATAATAATACCATGTTATCACATTATTTACAGAAGCAAAAAACTGGAGGATACAAAGAAAACTGGAGACATCAATATCAAATTTATGTGTAATTTACAAAGAATTAAAAAAAAAAAAATAAATAATAATAATAACATCGGAGCACAAAAAATAAAATCTACATAGAAAATTAAGTGTTAATTATTCTCCCTGTAAATTATATATCCGAAATTCCGCTCTTCATTCAAACAAGATCTGCAAATTTGACATCTACTCATAAGGTAACTGTTCAACGTATGTTTACGTACTTCGAAACATATTAGTTGCAAAAAATACATGTAGATGTTAAATTTGCAGAACTTGTTTGAATGGAGAAATTTAAAATATACATTTTAATTATTATTTTATGGAAACCTACAAATATAAGTCACTGTAGATTTACTTAGATCTACTTAAATCTTCCTAGATCTAAACTGATCTTTATAGTTTGATCTAATTTGATATCCGTAGATCTATTCCAAAATTTAGATCTAAGTAGATCTAATCCATTTTTTCTCGGGATTGTAGTCCTCTTCAGTAGCATAAAAAATAAAGGATATCATTTAAGCGCACATTATTTTATACACTTTGAGCAATAGATTTTACCTGTGTGCAATAGAATTTTATATTTTTGTGCATTATATTTACCCTATATTTCAAGCAATAAAATCACTATTTGTGCAATAACATTTTACATTTTTTACATTATTTTAAGACCGTTACTATTTACCATTTTGAGTAATAGAAATTTATATTTTGTCCATTATTTTTTACAATGATTACACAACATTGCATTTCCGGACAAACGGATAGTCTATTTGTAACTTGCGTTTTTAGAAACATTTCACATAACCCAGAATTGATCCAAAGTGACTTTTTTTTTAATTTAATTTAACCTCTTTATATATATTCATAAGAATAAAATATGGATGTCGTATATTTTTCTGATTTGTTTTAGATAATATTACAATAAGTAGAGCAAAAGTGATACGAATAGACCTCTCATAAAATCCCAGAAAAATTATCAGGATTTCTAATTAAAATTGTACGATTCTCTAGACTAAAATTAACGGTTGGATGGATTTCGACCAAATTTTGTTCAAATATTATCCAGATCCAGGAGAAAATGAAAGTGAGGTAAAAATGAACGTGAATTTAAAATCGCTTTTTAGGGCTAAGGAAAGTCCAAAATATCTCTGGTCTACGGAAAGGTCAGAAGGTGTGGAAATTGGATACGCTGTTAAAATATGACAGTTGTCAGATTAAACTTGTTTGATGAGTGGAGTTAGCGGACTATAAGAAATTAATTCTGCACAGAATTTGGGAATGTTTGGTTGAAAAGTAAAATTATAAATATCTATTAGGTAGTCAATCACATCAACATTAAAATTTGAATAGTAATTTAATTTGAATAGTAGGTAACTGTATTTCAACAATGATTCAAATGTATGAAAATACGCTATTACTTTAACCCTTTATGAGCCATGGTAGCCAAATGGCTACGTGAACTTTAATTGTCATTTTTTCTTGTATTATTAAGAATTATACATTTAAACTAGCATACAGACATAAAATGGTCCTTATTTAATACGGTGTTGGACAGTACTGTTCACTACTGAACAAAAATATACACTAAAACTGTCATAGAATTTGCTTGTTTGGCCGGTTGTTCAAAGTGTTTAAAATAATTACATTTTTTGGTGATTAATACATTTAAAAAAAAAACGCCGTGAGCAGCGGGGCCCCATCACGGTAGTCGAATTTTCCCCTTCATCTTCGGTATTGAGTGTTTACAAGCGAAATGTGATTGAAAGTCTACAACCGAATTGTCATTTTGTTGGTTTCAAAACTGGTGATGAGTGTTCGGCTGATCGAGGCTTTAAAAAGAGGTTTTAAGTATTTAAGGGCTGTAGCTCAGTAAATTTCAATTTTGTGCCGAAAACAGGTAGCAGAAAAAAAACCAACACAATTCGTACGAGGACATTCCTGCCCATGTTTATCCGCTAATTGCCTTTATGTTTTAGTTTTAAATATTAAAAAAGTACCTTAAATAGTAAACTGGAAGGCCTTTATAAAGATATTTTTTCTTTCAAAAAAAAAAAAAAAAAAAAATAAAAATAAAAAAAATAAAAAATTATTTTATAAATAATAAAAATCCAAAATTCCTACTTTATATGTATGTATACATATAGAATTACCTATATGTAATATAATATGTATGTATGCAACTACCTATATGTATGTATGCTTTTGTTAAAAAAGTAAATTTTTTTTTTTAAATTTTTTAAAATTACTATTCGCCTACTGAGTGTTAGAATAAAAGTAATTCATTTAAAACACATTTACAATACCACTGAATTCCGATGTAAAAATGGGAGAAGTGGGGGGGGGAAGTAATGTTTAATCCCTAAAAGGCACTAGCTGGATACTAACTCAATACACGTACAAAATTTCAGCTCTGTATGTTTTCTTAGAAAGCTTCTCGACGTGTTAGAAAAAAAGCAAAAAAATCAAGGAAATATTGGCCTAAAAATCGTGGGGGTAAGGGTTAAAAGTTGAAACCTCCAAAAAGCAGTGGCTGGCTATTAACTTAACTTGTACACAAAATTTCAGCCCTCTAGGTTTATTTGGGGAGATTTTGACCCGAACGAAACTGTTAAAAAACAAGAAAAATGATGTTCTTTTTGGTATAAAAATGGTGAGGGTAAGGGTTAAAAGTTGAGACCCCCAAAAGGCACCCCCTTGATACTAACTCAATCCCAATACAAAATTTCAGCCCTCTAGGTTTATTTGGGTGACCTGCGCGAGTGGTACAAACTTCGAAAACGTCAAAAAAGCATGAAATTGTAGCTTAAAAATGAGCAGCGGGGCCCCATCACGGTAGTCGAATTTTCCCCTTCATCTTCGGTATTGAATGTTTACAAGCGAAATGTGATTGAAAGTCTACAACCGAATTGTCATTTTGTTGGTTTCAAAACTGGTCATGAGTGTTCGGCTGATCGAGGCTTTAAAAAAAGGTTTTAAGTATTTAAGGGCTGTATCTCAGTAAATTTCAATTTTGTGCCGAAAACAGGTAGCAGAACAAAAACCAACACAATTCGTACGAGGGCATTCCTGCCCATGTTTATCCGCTAATTGCCTTTATGTTTTAGTTTTAAATATTAAAAAAGGACCTTAAATAGTAAACTGGAAGGCCTTTATAAAAATATTTTTTCTTTCAAAAAAAAAAAAAAAATAAAAAATAAAAAATAAAAAAAATAAAAAATAAAAAATTATTTCTTCGGTATTGAGTGTCTACAAGCGAAATATAATTGAAAGTCCACAAGCGATTTGTAATTTTGGTGGTTTCAAAACTGATAATGAGTGTCCGGTTGATCGGGGCTTTATAAAAAGATTTTAAGTTTTTAAGGGCTGAATCTCAGTAAATTTCAATTTTGTGCCGATGGAAGTTAACAGGGAAAAAGCCAACACAATTCGTACGAGGGCATTTCTATCCATGCTTATCCGCCAATTGCCTTTGTGTTTTACTTTTAAATATTAAAAAAGGAACTTAAATAGTAAACTGGAAGGCTTTTATGAAGATATTTTTTCTTTCCAAAAAAATCCAAAATTTCTATTTTATAAATAATAAAAATCCAAAATTCCTAAATAATAATTAAATAAATAAATAAACAGTGACTTTAATAACATTTGCAAATTACTTAATATGTATGTATTTCATTTGTTAAAAAATTGTATTCACTTTTTTTTAAATTTTTTAAAATTACTATTCGCCTACTTGTATTTAGAATAAACATAATGCTTTTAAAACACATTTAACAATAGCATTCAATTCCGATGTAAAAATGGGAGAAGTGGGGGGAAAAGTGATGCGGACTCCCTACAAGGTACTAGCTGGATACTAACTGAATACACGTACAAAATTTCAGCCCTCTAGGTTTCCTTATGGAGTCTCTAGACATGTTAGAAAACAAGCAAAAAAATTAAGGAAATATTGGCGTAAAAATCGTGGGGGTAAGGGTTAAAAGTTGAAACCTCCAAAAAACAGTGTCTGGCTATTAGCTTAACCTGTACACCAAATTTCAGCCCTCTAGGTTTATTTGGGGAGATTTTGACCCGAACGAAACTGTTAAAAAACAAGAAAAATCATGTTCTTTTGGGTATAAAAATGGTGGGGGTAGGGGTTAAAAGTCGAGACCCCCAAAAGGCACCCCCTTGATACTAACTCAATCCGAATACAAAATTTCAGCCCTCTAGGTTTATTCGGGTGACCTGTGCGAGTGGTACAAACTTCGAAAACGTCGAAAATGCATGAAATTGTAGCTTAAAAATGAGGGGGGTGGGGGTAAAATATTAAAACCTCCAAAAAGCACAACCTAGGTACGAACTTTATCAACACACCAAATTTCAACCCTCTACGTTAATTCTGGGGGGCTGGGGGCCTGTTAGATCCAGCGAAAATCGTTTTTCCCCCCTCTACTCCCACCATATCATCCTAGGAAGCTGAATTTTGGATATGTTGTAGATAATTGACCGAAACATTATTTAAAACCGGTTTGGAAAAGTTTTATTGCTTTTCCGCCCCCCACCACCCCCTTAAAGGTCGGGTCCGAAAAAAAATTTGCCCAAAATTTGACCCCACTTTGATAGTATTGTTGTGCATCGGAATAAGCCCCACTTACCAAATTTCATCTCTTAACTTCCATAGGGGGGCCCTACACATATTAAAAGGTTGCGGGAAAATATATATATATATATATATATATATATATATATATATATATATATATATATATATATATATATATATATATATATCAGACATCTTTTTTTTTTACATAATCGTGTTCTACGGGTCCGAAAACGGATAGCGCCCCTGGTCTCGCCTCTCGCAGCTCTTATCGTATAGACTGTATAAGTCTAATTTTTCGGAGAAAATTCGACTAAAAACGCCGTGAGCAGCGGGGCCCCATCACGGTAGTCGAATTTTCCCCTTCATCTTCGGTATTGAATGTCTACAAGCGAAATGTGATTGAAAGTTTACAACCGAATTGTCATTTTGTTGGTTTCAAAACTGGTGATGAGTGTTCGGCTGATCGAGGCTTTAAAAAAAGGTTTTAAGTATTTAAGGGCTGTATCTCAGTAAATTTCAATTTTGTGCCGAAAACAGGTAGCAGAAAAAAAGCCAACACAATTCGTACGGGGACATTCCTGCCCATGTTTATCCGCTAATTGCCTTTATGTTTTAGTTTTAAAAATTAAAAAAGGACCTTAAATAGTAAACTGGAAGGCCTTTATAAAGATATTTTTTCTTTCCAAAAAAATCCAAAATTTCTATTTTATAAATACTAAAAATCCAAAATTCCTAATTTATAAATAAACAGTGACTTTAATAACATTTTTAAATTACTTAATATGTATGTATTTCATTTGTCATAAAAGTAAGTTCACTTTTTTTAAATTTTTTAAAATTACTATTCGCCTACTTGTATTTAGAATAAACATAATGCTTTTAAAACACATTTAACAATAGCATTCAATTCCGATGTAAAAATGGGAGAAGTGGGGGGGAAAAGTGATGCGGACTCCCTACAAGGTACTAGCTGGATTTTAACTGAATACACGTACAAAATTTCAGCCCTCTAGGTTTCCTTATGGAGTCTCTAGACGTGTTAGAAAACAAGCAAAAAAATTAAGGAAATATTGGCGTCAAAATCGTGGGGGTAAGGGTTAAAAGTTGAAACCTCCAAAAAACAGTGTCTGGCTATTAGCTTAACCTGTACACCAAATTTCAGCCCTCTAGGTTTATTTGGGGAGATTTTGACCCGAACGAAACTGTTAAAAAACAAGAAAAATCATGTTCTTTTGGGTATAAAAATGGTGGGGGTAGGGGTTAAAAGTCGAGACCCCCAAAAGGCACCCCCTTGATACTAACTCAATCCGAATACAAAATTTCAGCCCTCTAGGTTTATTCGGGTGACCTGTGCGAGTGGTACAAACTTCGAAAACGTCGAAAATGCATGAAATTGTAGCTTAAAAATGAGGGGGTGGGGGTAAAATATTAAAACCTCCAAAAAGCACAACCTAGGTACGAACTTTATCAACACACCAAATTTCAACCCTCTACGTTAATTCTGGGGGGCTGGGGGCCTGTTAGATCCATCGAAAATCGTTTTTCCCCCCTCTACTCCCACCATATCATCCTAGGAAGCTGAATTTTGGATATGTTGTAGATAATTGACCGAAACATTATTTAAAACCGGTTTGGAAAAGTTTTATTGCTCTTCCGCCCTCACCACCCCCTTAAAGGTCGGGTCCGAAAAAAAATTTGCCCAAAATTTGACCCCACTTTGATAGTATTGTTGTGCATCGGAATAAGCCCCACTTACCAAATTTCATCTCTTAACTTCCATAGGGGGGCCCTACACATATTAAAAGGTTGCGGGAAAATATATATATATATATATATATATATATATATATATATATATATATATATATATATATATATATATATATATATATATATATATCAGACATCTTTTTTTTTTACATAATCGTGTTCTACGGGTCCGAAAACGGATAGCGCCCCTGGTCTCGCCTCTCGCAGCTCTTATCGTATAGACTGTATAAGTCTAATTTTTCGGAGAAAATTCGACTAATGAGGGGGGTGGGGGTAAAATATTAAAACCTCCAAAAAGCATAACCTAGGTATGAACTCTATCACACATATATATATTCCCGCCACCTTTTAATTTGTGTAGGGCCCCCTATGGAAGTTAAGAAATGAAATTTGGTAAATGGGGCTCATTTTCGAGGCACTATCAAAGTGGGGTCAAATTTTGGGCAAATTTTTTTTCTGACCCGACCTTTAAGGGGGTGGTGGGGGGCGGAAAAGCAATAAAACTTTTCCAAACCGGTTGGAAATAATGTTTCGGTCAATTATCTACAACATATCCAAAATTCAGCTTCCTAGGATGATTTGGGGGGAGTAGAGGGGGGGAAAACGATTTTCGCTGGATCTAACAGGCCCCCAGCCCCCCAGAATTAACGTAGAGGGTTGAAATTTGGTGTGTTGATAAAGTTCGTACCTAGGTTGTGCTTCCTGGAGGTTTTAATATTTTACCCCACCCCCCTCATTTTTAAGCTACAATTTCATGCATTTTTGACGTTTTCGAAGTTTGTACCACTCGCACAGGTCACCCAAATAAACCTAGAGGGCTGAAATTTTGTATTCGGATTGAGTTAGTATCAAGGGGGTGCCTTTTGGGGGTCTCGACTTTCAAACCCTACCGCCACCATTTTTATACCCAAAAGAACATGATTTTTCTTGTTTTTTAACAGTTTCGTTCGGGTCAAAATCTCCCCAAATAAACCTAGAGGGCTGAAATTTTGTGTACAGGTTAAGCTAATACCCAGACACTGTTTTTTGGGGGTTTCAACTTTTAACCCTAACCCCCACGATTTTTACGCCAATATTTCCTTAATTTTTTTGCTTGTTTTCGAACACGTCTAGAGACTCTCTAAGGAAACCTAGAGGGCTGAAATTTTGTACGTGTATTCAGTTAGTATCCAGCTAGTACCTTTTAGGGAGTCCACATTACTTTTCCCCCCACTTCTTCCATTTTTACATCGGAATTGAATGCTATTGTTAAATGTGTTTTAAATGCGTTACTTTTATTCTAAATACAAGTAGGCGAATAGTAATTTTAAAAAATTAAAAAAAAAGTGAATACAATTTTTTAACAAATGAAATACATACATATTAAGTAATTTGAAAATGTTATTAAAGTCACTGTTTATTTATAAATTAGGAATTTTGGATTTTTATTATTTATAAAATAGAAATTTTGGATTTTTTTGGAAAGAAAAAATATCTTCATAAAAGCCTTCCAGTTTACTATTTAAGTTCCTTTTAGCGAATTTCCAAAACTGGAAATTCAGCTTTTACGCCAGGTGTCATGGTGCGACCTAAGCCCGAGACCATATCAGAAATATGTTTTGAGGTCCCTAGAATACGAAAATGATATTCACTAAAATTTATATATATATATATATATATATATATATATATATATATATATATATATATATATATATATATGTATCCGCGCGATAACTCTCGAACGAAACGTTTAATGCTTATGAAATTTTGTGTGCGAATTCGATTTTCCAAATCGTTGGATGAGTTCGTTAGCCAGACACGTCGGATGCCCAGAAGTAGGTTTTCCGGGCGTTTTTTGTCAACAAAATGAGTTTTTTGCCAGAATTAAGCAATTTTTCAAATTTTTTTTTACACTAAGCCATTGTAAAAGGTAAAACGCATAAAAAATGTTTTTATACCGTTGCTCTAAATTACTTACTTTTCGAGAAAAACTAGGAAATATGTCGTTCTCCATTTCACTCGCACTCGCATTCTTTTTTTTTCTGTCTCATTTTTTGCGAGCTAAATTCGAAAAAAGCCGCTTTATAAGTAGCGTGTCATGATTTTTTTAATCCAATTTAACGATTCGGCTATATTCTATTTCTCTGTCAGTTAAATGTTTTTATAATGTATCTCTGTTCCATTTTTTTTTACAAAAAAAATCCCGACGATATCTGTTATGTGATATGATCAGAATTTAGATTATATTTACACCTTCCTAAAATTAATAAGAGTTTGCTTCAATCGTATAAAAATTACGTTAAATCATATTCAAACAATAATATTTTTACGTAATTTTTTATCCAATTGACAATACAGTTATGATTAGAATTGTATAATCAGAGCATTCTAATATTAAATAATTTTGCACATTCAATTTTTTTTTTAACAAAGAAAAATTTTTTTAAATTTTGACACATTCTTTTATGAAATTTCGATTAAGAAATATTAAAAAATTTTAAAGTGAATCATTTAAAAAGAGTTAAAAATAAATTAAAAAGGAAACATTTCTCTATTTTAACATATTTGTAAAGAAAATTTTACAGTTTACTTACAGTTTTTTGAAAAAATGTAATAACATTTTTACATACAATAAAGATTATATTTGAACGGTAGGAAATCCACAAATTTTTTTTTATTTCTTTAATTAATTATTAAATTTGGTTTTAGAAGAAAATCTTCGTCTAATTCGCTCCAAGCCGAAAGTATAGCCACTAATAAGGACATTCCACTGTTAAAATAAATGGAAAATATATTGAAATTTATTTAATGAAAGCCATTCATACACATTTTTAAAATATCCTTTTGAATTATATAACAAATAAAATCTGTGTAAAAAAATCTAATTGACGTGTTTTTTCTCAATTTGCTAATATTAAGTAAGGCTCGTTAATTAGGGAGTGATTGTGTTAAAATTTTAATATAAAATATGGTAATTTTAACCCTCTTTAAAAGAACATTTCGATTTTAACAATAAAAAAATTTTAAAAAGTGTTTTCGTTTTTCCCGGATTACCAAAAACTGTTCATAGGCATATCTGTGACTAAAGTTGCCTCCCTTTCTTAAGAAAATAAAGTATTTTTAAAATTTTGTGCAAAAGAATAAAACACAATTAACGAAAAAAAAGTACGCGTTTCCATATTTTTAAGATTTTGTAGTACAAGAAAATCCTTATAAATTCATCATATCTGTTATTGCATTTACTAGCTTTTACGCAATTTAATAAACAAAAGTCTGAAAATGGACGTAGAATCTCACTGTTATTAATTATTATGTCTTAGTCTTTTGAAAAATTATTTTTTGAACTAAAATAAGAATAGGAGGAATATAAACTTAGGGGTAAACGACAGGAGTATATAAACTTTATTTTAGATTCTACGTTTATTTTTACAGAAAATCATCAAGTACCTATTATTTCTTTTTTGAATGTATAAATACAAAAAGTTCGAAATTATTTTATATTAGAATTTCAATTTTGGTCGACCCTACGGGTTGTCCCCATTTACTCTTTTCTCGTCTCTTTTGACCCCAATTTTTCATAGAGAAGAAATTATACGATTTTTGTTAATTTTTCAAAAACCACCGATATTTTTAAATTTTTTTGGATACTGCTGATAAAGTGACCATCTTCGCGTAAATTTTTAATATATTAAAGATTAGGTACTCATAAAATAAATACAAAAAAATACGGTGTGAAGTCGGAATGCGTACCTATTCATCCTTGTCTACGGTAGCACATTTTTTATTGACATAAATATTAGAAACGCAGGAAAAGAGACCAGGAATCAACATAGAAGTGGATTATGGTACGATATATTTTCTGAAAAAAGTGCTTAGGACCAAAGTTATAGAGTTCAAAGTGATGCACTTGATGATCTTGAAGCACTTGACTCTCGTGATGCACTTGACTTTGAAGTTGACCTTGAGGTCAATTTCCAAAGTCATTTGAAAATCATTTAATATTTTTCAAAAGGAGTAGTTTACTTTTCATCCCTAAATGGTTCAAAGTATATTCGAACGAATTTCACATGCAAGATAGAAAATAAGTGATCAAGAAGTAATTTTGAAAAATACTTGCTCAATCGCAATCGGAAAAATAATAGTTAATCATATGTTGAATTGAATTCCTAATATGATAACTATAGAGTAGCAATAAAAATTTTAAAAAATTTTGAAAATTTCTAATATAACATAAAGTTAATGTTTAACTTACAATTGGAGTGATATTAAATCTTTTCTTAACTTCTAAAATTACTTACAAAAATGTTTTCTTCTAATTTTTTCTATAAATTTGCGCCTATTTTTTCATTTCGTCAGGTTTTTATTTTTTTTATTTTAGAAAAATAACGCAACAAATCAATTTTGAAGATAGATTGAGTCAATACATGAAATTACTGCTTATAGGTACAGGATATGGTCAAAGTTCGGCAATGGCTAATCATTTTCAACTGACCTTGAAAACCGATTTCAGGGTCACTATCAAGTGCATCGCTTTAAATTCTACAAATTTGGTACTCAGCCCTTTTTTCAAAAAATATGCCGTTTCAAAAATATTTAGCTATAACTGTTTTCATCTACAGAGGTTGAATGGTGTTTTCTACCCCTAAAAAGCGTATTTAGCCGAAATAAAAAAACACGTATTTAATATTTTTCGCTGTTTAATAAGTATGTTAAGTTTCATTCAAATTGGCAAGTATTAGTTGGGTAGTGTTATTTGTCAGAATGTTTTGCCGATCTAGTTTTTTCAATATTTCTTTGCTCGTTTTCAGAATTTGTATTTTAATTTCTACGGACAAATAACTCATTCTTTTCTTCGATTTTAGTAACTTTTATTTGCTGATGTTGACCATTAATTGATCGAAACATATCAAATATTTTTCAATGATTTTTTTAGCGAATGTCGAAAATTTTGAAAATTTTTTCACCGTTAGTAAGTTAAAGTATTTGAATTCATTAAGTAATTAAATGATGTCCACAAGAACCTTACGAACTACCATAAGTTATATGAGATCCCTAGGACCCGTTTTTTACTGTTAGGATAAACTTTTTACTAAAATTATTTTAGATGAATAAAGGTTATGTTGTATGATTTCCGCCAGGGTTTACTGTTCCCATTATTGTAAAAAATAAACTAACCGACCGATTTTGAAAATTTTTTCACTGTTAGAGAACTAAATTATTTTAGATGGATACAACTATGCTGCACAAAGTCCGTTCGGGTTCTTGGGTTCCAAAAATATCAAAACTAATTACCCAGCCGATTTTAAAAAATCTTTTACTCTTAGAAAGCTAAACTATTTTAAATAGGTACAGTTCTTAGATGAGATCCGCCAGTCCCCAAAATTTGGAAATTCGCTATGTTATGCAGATGCTGCGACAGGGGTATTTTAATATTTAAAAATAAAACACAAAGGCAATTGGCGGATAAGCATGGATAGAAATGCCCTCGTACGAATTGTTTTGGCTTTTTCCCTGTTAACTGCTATCGGCACAAAATTGAAATTTACTGAGATTCAGCCCTTAAAAACTTAAAACCTTTTTTAAAGCCCCGATCAACCGGACACACATCATCAGTTTTGAAACCACCAAAATTACAAATCGCTTGTGGACTTTCAATTATATTTCGCTTGTAGACACTCAATACCGAAGATGAAAGGAAAAATTCGACTTCCGTGATGGGGTTCCGCTGCTCACGGCGTTTTTTTAATTATATACTTAATTTTAATAATATGCTAACATTATTTTATTTTATTTGTGGCTAGAAACCTTTATAAATTTGGTAAAAACTTACTGTTGCCAATTGGATACATTGGCCTAGATAAATAATTTTTAAATATAACCGTTATGAACAATTCGTAGCCATATGGATACACTGGCCTTTAATAACATTTTTCATTTTTGGAATATGAGACGTGTAGTTATGTCCGCTATAGCAAATTTTATGGTAAACTTTGTGATGTGGCTATTTTGCCACCAGATGTATCCGATGTATCAGATTATTCTAGTTGGATACTGAGGACACAGAAATTCTGGCGTCAGAATCAGATTTTGAAGAACCTTATTTAAATAAGAGTCACAAACGTGCGTAATCCAGCTTATTGTCATAAAAAGATAACTTTATACATCATTGGCTAGTTTAGACCAACAAATGTCGATGATAACATCGTAAAAAATCATTCAGGAGATTAAAATGTGTAAAATGTGATACACGACTTCGTCTCACCAAAACAAAAAAAAATTTTATTTCATTTCATCAGTAATAAATTGTAATATTATTTCTGCTTGTAAATGAATAAAACTGTTTTGCAGAAATAGATACATATTCTTTTTTTGTTGAAACGTTTGTTTTATTCAAAAGCCAGTGTAGCCATATAGCAACATTTTACATATAAGCAACATTTACAGATAACGGCCAATGTAGCCATATGGATACGAAAGGAAAAATCAGTTTCCACGCATTTCCCTGATAAATACATGACAGAAATTGAATATTTACGATATTTCTAAACTATGTACCAAAAATCAGACTTGTACAATTGTCAGAAATATTCTTGGCCCATAAAGGGTTAAAACGACGTTACAATTTGTAAACAAAGATATCAATTCTGATAATTTTCATTTGCAAAGCAAAATTTTTTACTTTAAATATTTTCGTCAGCTTGAAAACATAGTAATAATAAACGACCATAATTTACATAATATTGGTTTTTTACTTTGACATATTATGGATACCTACAGCCAAATTGGTCACTCAATCTCAAATGGTCACCTCAACAATGAGCCGTTTTTCGCGCTCATTATTTTATGAAAATTGTTACAAAATTTTTCAAAAAGAAAAAACTAGTTCATTAATACGAAAAACATGGTATTTAAAATAGTTTTTAATTTTAATCAATAAATTACTGTATTAAGAGGAAATAGTTAGGTAACTGATTCTAAACCTCTTTTACCCTTCTACTATTTTTCTTTTATTTTTTATTTTTTTAAATTCGTTTATATTCCCTTTTTTTATTGATACATTTTTAACATTTTTATCTTTGGACAAGGTACAAGAATTTTATTCCACGTATTCTGTCACAGTACAATGCATATAAACAACATGCGTACCATATCTATTGCTCATTTTAGTACGGGGCAAATGGCTTTTTTTAGGATCATTTTAAATAAAATAATGGTAGTAAAGTTATAAAAGTGCATTTGTAAATATTGAATTGCACAATATGTACTTGAACACTCGATGTACTTTGGCAAATGGCCAATTCATTATGTTAATTAAAATTGACATAGTGTTTGAAAAATTACCAAACTGGATCGGCTGGGACTCGAACCCGGATCTCTTGGTTACCAGCCAAGCGCCTTGCCAACTAGGCCACCGATCACTTGTTCGAGTGCCACTCCAATTCAGTAATCAATCAAACACAACCTCTCTCTAATGCGAGACGCAGTTTTATACTTTTAATTTCAAATGTTATCAAGTGCCTGTGAAACATTATTAGTGTATGGCGGATTTTTATCCGTATTTAAACATACGCAGAGGTCATTAACACAACCTCTCTCTAATTTTCGACCATACCTTTACGGACAAAAATTCCTCATACGGACTGACCATAAAGCCCTAGAATGGTTAATCAACAACAAAGATCCCTCCTCACGACTTATTAGGTGGCGTCTTAAACTCGAAGAGTACGATTATCGTATTGAGTACAAATCTGGTAAATCAAACACAAATGCTTATACGCTCAGTCGACCAGTATTAGTCGTAGATAACCTTGTACTCGAAAAAACGTATGAGAACTTGGAAAGACAATATCCAAACACCTCAATTTAATACGATAACTACACCCTTAGAAAATATTGATAATTTAATTCTACCATATAGCTCCATAAATTCGGATAATTGTAAATTTTCGTATTTTGTAAAAACAAATACTAATTTAGCTAGCATTAATTTATTTAAAGACGTACATTGCTTCACTTCAAAGAATAATAAAACAATTTATCTATTATTTGCAAAAGAAAACGCTCTTGATCCCATTTTACCCGGTAATTTATTTGAATGTCTTTATAACCTATTCATGATCCTAAATATGTCACAAGTGCAAACGACTAATAAAGTTGAATTAACATTTTATGATATACCATCACTAACCTTATCAATAAATGACGAACAATTTAAAAAATTATTATATTATTTTAATACAGACGAACAGTATAAAATAAATATCCTTAAAATAGAAACGCAAATCGTCAGAGACAAGGACGAACGCCTTCAAATTGTAAAACACCACCACGATGACACTACTAGTGGACATCAAGGTGTTAAAAGAACGTTGCAACGTTATTTCCGGAAAAATATGTCTCGTGACATTGAAGAATACATTAACGAATGTGACCAATGTCAACGTGCTAAGAAAAATACAAAAAATAACAAACCCCTAATGCTAATTACAACTACGGCATCCACCTTTAACGATAGCGTAGCGCTCGATCTGATTGGTCCGTTTAATATTACTCAGAATAATAATAAGTACATTTTAACTATCCAATGTGAATTAACAAAACACCTGCAAGCATACCCAATCAGTGATCAGCAAGCAATTAATGTAGCCATACCTTTCATTGACTACTGTACTAGGTTTGGGTTCCCCACCACCATCCTAACTGATAGAGGCGGAAGTTTCACATCCGACCTAATAAAAGAAATTAAAAAAGTACTTAATATACGACACAAACAAACCACGCCTTATAATCCATCTACCAATGGGTCATTAGAACGTGCACATGGTCCTTTGAAGGATTACTTAAGAATATTTACTAATGAAAATAAAGATGATTGGGACCAATACGTTCACTTAGCTTGTTTCAGTTACAATACCTACATAAACTGATCAACAGGTGAAACACCTTATAAACTTGTATATGGTAATAATCCAAAATTAATTTCTAACACAACTCATACACCATCTTATCACCAATTTACGGAAGAAATCACAACTAAATTAAAAACATTACGCGAAATAGCCAAACAAAATCTACAAGTTTCCAAAGAAACAAACAAAAATACTACGACAAAACAAGTAAACAATATAATTTTAAAGTAGGCGACAAAGTATTGCTCGAAACTAAATTATTAAAGAAAGGTATCAACCCAAGATTCAAAGGGCCTTTTCAAATCCTTAAAATACATAATAATCATACAGCCCTTTTAAAATTAGGCAAAAAGAATGTTAACTACCATTTTAAACACTTAAAATTATTTGTTTCAGGTGAACAAACAATTAATAATGAGGAGAGCAAAGATGATCAGAATCATTCTCCTATTGCTAACAATTCAATCAATGAACCAAGTAGTTCAAAATCGTAGTTACGAATTAACAAAATTAGATAATAACCCCGGTATCTATTATAATTTAGAGGGAGAGGTTAAATTAGTTACTAGTTTTATAAGTCTTTTACATATCTATAATATTAGCTATTTAACTAAAACAATATCTAGTATAGAAAATATTTATTCTCAATCCACTCATATGTGTAATTTAATTAAAGAAAATATTAATTGTAAGCTAAATTTCCAATTACTCCATAACGAGCTAGCAGAACTAAAAATAAAATTTAGTGATCTGACAAATCTTTACAATTTAGATAATACTCATACACGTAAAAAACGGTCTGTAGAAGTAGAATATGAACATGGATGGTTTGATGTAATTGGGTCTCTTTGGCACAAAATTACTGGAAACCCATCCGCAGATGACGCACAATATTTCACTGACGCGATAAATAACTTAGTTAACAATCAGGATAAGATTCATATGATGGTACAGTCTCAAATACGTCTTATAAGCGATTCATTGTCAAAAATGAACAAAACGCAAAATGAGATTAGCACAATCGAAACTAAGTTAAATTCGTACATAACGATATACAATAAAAACATAAATCAAACAAAACTTGCACTTGACCGCGAACTACATAGTATTAATATAAATGAACATATCATCCTGTTAAGAAATTTAATTAATAAAGTTTACAAAGAATTAGAAAATTTTGAAAATGCAATCACGTTGGCTAGACATAATTTAGTAGATTTCAAAATTTTACCACCTAGAACACTGCTAGATGAATTAATTCAGAGTCAAAAGTTTAATTTATCATTCGAACCTAAATGGGAAAACTTAGAAAATTATTATAAGGTTATTAAAGCCAAACCAATCAATTTAGGTCATACTTTGGTTATTGAAATCAAAATACCAGTAATAAAATTAGATCAATTTATTCTTTACCACTTATTTCTATTGTTACTATATCAATAAAATGAATTCTTGCTGCTCTGTTATTTTGTCACACGTAATGCCATCTTTTATATAAATTTCTAATTAATACATATAAGTATGTATGTAATGTAAGTACTAAAAGAGGGTTAAAATAAACAGTCTTGTGCTGATCACTTCGTAGTACACTGCGTTTTATTTTTGAATAATAGGTTATGGGCCCAGTTGTTACATTATTGTTCAAACGAGTCAATGTGTTTTTTGTTAGAAATTAAAACAAAGTATTGAAGTGCACAATGGCGGTTAATAATTACATCGCGAGTGTACCTAAATTAAAAGGTCGCGAAAATTATAATGAGTGGGCGTTCGCGGCAGAAAACTTCCTGATTCTTGACGGTTTAAACAAATGCATCGAGGGAAGTGAAACCGACGCCATTAAAATTACACAAGCGAGGGCTAAGTTGATTCTTACAATTGATACGTCGTTGTACATTCATATAAAAGAAACTAAAACGGCCCATGAATTGTGGACAAAACTAAAAATTTTATACGATGATGCAGGATTTGCGAGAAAAATAACGTTGTTAAGGTCATTGATTTCGGCGCGATTAGAAAATATGGAAAACATGGCGGCCTACGTAAATCATGTTATAGAAACGTCGCAACGGTTAAGGGGAACGGGATTTAAAATTGATGAAGAATGGATAGGATCTCTATTGTTAGCTGGTCTACCTGAAAAATATTCCCCCATGATCATGGCCATCGAACACAGTGGAATTCAAATAACGTCAGATGCAATCAAAACAAAATTGTTAGAGATTGAGGACGATAAAGCAGGAAATGCTTTTATCAGCAAGTCATCATTGAATAAAAAATATGGTGAAAATAAAAACTGTAAAGTTGGCAACAGTAGGTATCAGAATCAAACCTCAAAAAATACAAATGTCACTGCTGTCAAAAAGGAAATACGATGTTACCGGTGTAAACAAATTGGACATTACAAAAATAACTGTCCAAAATTAAGTGGTAATAACAGTATTGAGTCTGCAAACGTTTTTAGTACTGTATTTTTAAGTGAACAATTATTTAATAAAAACGATTGGTACATAGACTCGGGTGCAAGTGTTCATATAACAGCAAATAAAGATTGGTTAAGTGAGGTTAAAACAACACATGGACCAAATGAGATTGTTGTGGCAAATAGATCAAAAGTTAAAGTGGAATGTAGAGGAAATGTAAACATGTATACTGCTTTAAGTGATAAAAACGTTAAAATTTTAATAAAAGACGTTTTATATGTTCCTGAGGTAGCTACAAATTTGCTATCAGTAAGTCAGTTAATTAAAAACGGCAATATGGTCAATTTTAATAGTGATGGCTGCGAAATCTTCAACAGAAATAATCAGTTAGTTGGTATAGCAAAATTGGAAAACAATATGTATAAGTTGATAACAAGAAAAACGGAGCAGTGTTGTTTAGCTGCGGAAAATTCTGTTACGAGTCAAACTTGGCATAGAAGATTGGGGCATATAAATGAAAAAGATTTAATAAAAATGAAAAACGGTGCAGTTGATGGAATGGAATGCAAAGGAGAAGTCAAAATAAGTAAAAGAAACTGTGAAACATGTAATGAGGGGAAACAGGCCAGATTAAAATTTCCAAGTAAAGGTTCAAGGGCAAATGGTTTGCTTGAGATAATTCACACCGATTTATGTGGACCTATGGAGGTTAATTCATTAGGAGGTGCCAAATATTTCCTCATTTTTGAAGACGATTTTAGTAAAATGGCTTTTGTATATTTCTTAAAAACTAAAAACCAAGTATTTGACTACTTTAGAGAATTCAAGAGTATGGTTGAAAATCAAACTGAAAAAACCATAAAAATTATAAGAAGTGACAATGGTGGTGAGTTCTGTAGTGCGGAATTTGAAAATTATCTGAAACGAGCAGGTATTGTACACCAAAAATCGATTCCTTACACCCCAGAACAAAATGGTTCTGCAGAACGACTGAACAGAACCATAGTCGAAAAGGCAAGATGTCTTTTATTTGATGCTAATCTTGATAAAAAGTTTTGGGCGGAAGCAGTTAATACTGCAGTATACCTGAGGAACAGAAGCACAGTTTCAGGACTCCAAAGTAAAACGCCATTTGAAATGTGGTTTGGGAAGAAACCAGACATTAGCAATTTAAGAATATTCGGTAGTAAAGTAATGGTACATATTCCTAAAAATAATAGATTAAAGTGGGATAAGAAATCGAAAAGAATGACACTAGTTGGATTCAGTGAGACAAGTAAGGGGTATAGACTCTATGACTCAGAATCGAATAAAGTAACTATTTGCAGAGATGTAGAAATAATGGAAGATATACAAGATGAAGTGCAGATAGTGATAAATGGAAATGATCAAACAACAAATTCAGTGGGGGCTGATGCTGAAACTGATGTCCAGGTAACAGAAACTAAATCAGAAATTACAGATAATCATGTACAGGATAATGATCCCGATATGGAAAACGATGATACCGATGATGAAGATTACGTTAGTAGAACAAAAGAAATAAACGTGTCTGAAATAAGAAAATCGGAAAGAAAGCCAAAACCAAAAGTTTTTAAGGATTTTGTAAGTTACATGTGTGTCAGTGATAATGAAATGGAGGAACCGACAACTCTAGAAGAAGCTCTGTCGAGACCTGATGCTGAAATGTGGAAGGAGGCGATAGCAGATGAACTGAAAAGTTTTGAAGAGAACAAGGCATGGGAAATAACTGATCTGCCAGAAAATTCAACAGGAGCTGTAGTAAAATGTAAATGGGTGTTCAAAAAGAAAGTGAATTGTGATGGTGAGGTTAAATACCGTGCTAGATTAGTGGCAAAAGGTTTTTTGCAGAGACCAGGTATTGACTATGACGAAACATTCTCTCCAGTGGTTAGACACTCTACATTAAGACTACTTTTTGCATTATCAGTGAAATTACGTTTAGAAATTAGTCACTTAGACGTAAAGACTGTTTTTCTTAATGGATATTTAAAAGAAAATGTTTTTATGGAAATACCAGAAGGTCTTGATTGTGATAATAAAAATAAATGTTTAAAGTTAAATAAGGCCATATACGGATTAAAGCAATCCTCTAGAGCCTGGAATGATCGTGTGAACAATGTTCTGTTAGAATTAGGTTATTTGAAATCGAAACATGAACCTTGTTTATATATTAAGAAACTGAATAATTTGATTACAATTATTACAGTTTATGTTGATGATTTTTTCATTTTTTCAAATAATAAATGTGAAACTGAAAATCTGAAAAGAGAATTGAGCTCTAAGTTTAAGATAAAAGATTTAGGCAAAATTAAAGAATGTCTCGGTATGCAGGTAAATTTTGATCAAGATAATAATGTTAGATTAAGTCAAAAAGGTTATATTGTCAAATTGTTAAAGAAATTTGATATGCTTGATGCAAAACCAGTTAAAACTCCTATTGAAACTAAAGTAAATCTTGAGAATACTGAAAGTGATGAGAACATTAGAGCTCAGTATCCTTTTCAAAAATTGATTGGCAGTTTGATGTATTTATCCGTTTTGACTAGACCAGACATTTCATTTTGTGTAAGCTATTTAAGCCAGTTTAATAATAATTATAATACGAGTCACTGGAAATGTGCTAAACGGATATTAAGATACTTAAAGGCCACACTTGATTATTCATTGTATTTTACAAAAGATAATACAGAATTACAAGGTTTTGTAGATGCAGACTGGGCTGGTAATTCAATAGATCGTAAATCTTATACAGGATTTGTTTTTAAGTTATGTGGTTCTGTGGTGTCTTGGGCTAGTACAAAGCAGAAAACGGTGGCTTTGTCGAGCTGTGAGGCTGAATATATATCAATTTCAGAGGCCGTAAAAGAGGCTTTGTCTTTGAGCGGATTGTTAATCGAATTGACTGAAAAGAATACTTGTATTCAGTTATTTAATGACAATCAAAGTGCAATTAAATTGTCAACCAATCCTGTTTATCATAACAGAAGTAAGCACATTGATGTACGATATCATTTTATAAGAGAGAAAATTTCGGAGGGTATCGTGAAATTGAATTACTTGCCTAGTGAAGTTATGCCCGCAGATATACTAACTAAAGGTTTAGGTACTGAAAGACATTATAAATTGATGAATTTGTTGGGCATGGCTCAATAATAAAATTTTTTTCTCATTTTATTGATAAGTGGGGGTATTGTTACTATATCAATAAAATGAATTCTTGCTGCTCTATTATTTTGTCACACGTAATGCCATCTTTTATATAAATTTCTAATTAATACATATAAGTATGTATGTAATGTAAGTACTAAAAGAGGGTTAAAATAAACAGTCTTGTGCTGATCACTTCGTAGTACACTGCGTTTTATTTTTGAATAATAATTTCCACTACCTAATCACAATCCAACAGACCTAAAACAAATTTCCATAATCCACGTTAATTACCCTTATCTAATAATCAATTTAAGTCGGACCACGCATATTACGTTAAAGACGAAGGATAAATGCCAAGAATACGAACAAGGAAAGTACTTGTGCAGCGACATCCATACCACGTCAAGCTTAACACAACAAAACTGCGAAACAAAACTGTTGAATCTTACCACGAAGAAAATCCCGAAAGAATGTGAAATCAAGACATACTACGCCGAGCAAGAGATATGGCAGGAAATCAACGTCAACACCTGGATATGCTCCACCAGTGAACCAACTGCATTGAACATAGTCTGCCCAAATGAATCCGATGCAATCGAACTACTGGGAACGCAAAAAATTCAATTACAAAACAAATGCGAAGGCCACACGACTACACACACAATCTAAACGTACCCGACTATCAAAAACCACTCTATTCGAGACTTCATTCCTAACATCAATCTACAAGAAGAAGATGATTGTATAAAAAAATTAAATAAATCAAACATCGAACTATCTTCAATCAATCCAATCAAACTCACTCACATCAACTTAGATGAATTAAACGAAAACCAATACAGAATCAAGGACTTCAATAAAGAAGTTGAAAGAAGACTCGAAAACACCATCAAAATAATGGGACAGCGCATCTCCACATCTACGTGGACCTACATAAAAAATACCCTACTTTTGTTTTCTGTTTTAGGTACAATATTCGTCCTCTATAAGCTATCATTTTTTTCATTTATTAAGAGCCTACTTAATAAATCATGTACCAAGGGCTGCGTCAACATTTACAACTGCGTTCACGGCCCCAGCATCAAAAACGAACCAAATGTCCACTTCACGCCAATAAATTCAGAGGAAAACCAACTTATTCCTTGTGCTCCGCCTTGTTATGACGACGTCACCATTAGTCAAACCCAATTACCAACAAGAAGACAGCCGTCACGAACAACCAGCCGATCAAGACCACTCGAGCCATTCCTTTAAAAACGATCAAAACCTTCCAAGTTATGATCTACTCTAAACATGGGAGAGTGTAGTGCCTACAGCGAAATACATTCCAAGCCAGTACGTCGCCAACTTCATTAACTACACAGCAACCAGCCAAGGACAAATTCCAATGTTACGTCATTAGAAAGCGGACAACTGAACCTTCCAGAACGATTTCTCTTTGTTTTAATGACAATAAAAATTGTATAAATACGCTACCCCAAACAATAAATTCATTCAATTCAGTTCAGTCAGTAAATTCTAATTCAGTCTGTATTAATCCATAAGTAACGGTACACCGTTACTATGTACAAAATATTTATATTTTAAATAAAATTTAATTGTTAAAATTTAAACTTATCTTTCATTTCTTAAAACTTAGAGCAATATCTTTCAGTAAAAGTGTTTTCAACAATAAGTGATTATTAAAATTCTTAAAAAGGTTTTTATTACATTTTACTTAACAAATGTAATTGGCGATCCTATATAAAACAAAAATCATCGATCAATCAATCAATCATCCATTTATGTGGTCCAAATACAAGTAAGCTTCGCGTCTACGAAGTTATATCCGGGACGGTACTTTATCCAACGGAAAATCTTGTGGCACGACATATACACTGTTTTCTCGTTACAAGCAACTTTTGCGAGAATGAAATAGAATTATATTTCTTACCCTTTTTAAGCAATAAATCAACGATATACAGGTTGATTACTGTGATTTACGACAAAATACAATATAATTACATATACGTATATACAAATAAAGGTAAAAAAATTTAACAAAACTAAAAATTGATAAATTCTAAAAAAAATCGTCTAGTCAAGTGTTACTAATATGTATTAATATAGGTTGGCACAGTAATATTGTATAAATAAATAAAATACCCCTGTCGCAGCATCTGCATAACATAGCAAATTTCCTCCTATTAACTTATTTTAGTTCAAAAAATAATTTTTCAAGATCACAAGACATAAAAATTAATAACAGTGAGATTCTACGTCCGTTTTTCAGACTTCTGTCTAATACAGACCTCACTTAGAATTATTTTTTAGCGAATTTCCAAAACTGGAAATTCAGCTTTTACGCCAGGTGTCATGGTGCGACCTAAGCCCGGGACCATATCAGAAATATGTTTTGAGGTCCCTAGAATACGAAAATGATATTCACTAAAATTTTATATATATATATATATATATATATATATATATATATATATATATATATATATATATATATATATATATATATATATATATATGTATCCGCGCGATAACTCTCGAACGAAACGTCTAACGCTTATGAAATTTTGTGTGCGGACTGGATTCTGAATTGGCTTGGCTAAGTTCGTTAGCCAGACACGTCGGATGCCCAGAAGTAGGTTTTCTGGCCATTTTTTATCATTCGATCCTATCATAAGGCAGTTCGATTTTTACATCGTTGAAAAGGAAAAAAAAATTATGAAGAAAATATTCTTATAATTTTCTTTCTATTTTAAGTATTTTTCGAGAAAATGTAAATTTTCACTTTTATTCTTTCTTTGTTAGTCTAATAAGTAATTTATATTTATATCTCAGTTTTTAATAAGTATAAAAATATTTCACTTTTTTATTAAAAAATTTTGTGAGAACAAGTGAAAACTATTCACATATATGAGATATAACACACATACATGTATAGAGTTTTGTTTCTCATTTATTGCATTATAATTAGCATGGTTCTATTCCATGTTAAAAAATGTAAATTAAACAGATTTTCTAAGCTAATGTAATGAAGAATTTTTTTTTTTTTTTATTGAATTTTTAAGTAAACAAGAAATTGAAGATTATGTTATGATATAAATATTATTAAATACAAAACAAAACAAAATCTGTACAATGTACATATGTATGTACGGAAAAATATTTTGAATCGATTTTGAAAATTTTTCCACTAATAATTAATAATGTTAAAAAATTAAACCATTTCAAATGGATTTAAGGTATTTTATGTGAGGTCAAGGTTTTCGGGACCTAAAAAGGCCAGAAATTAATTAACCAATCGATTTTAAAAAATTTTTCACAGTTAGTAAGTTAAAGTATTTGAATTAATTAATTAAATGATGTCCGCAAGAAGCTTACGGACTGCCATAAGTTATATGAGATCCTTAGAACCCTTTTCTTACTGTTAGAGTACTAGACTTGTATGAGTTTCGCCAGGATTTACTGATCCCATAATTGTAAAAAATAAACTAAACGACCAATTTTAAAAATTTCTTCGCTGTTACAGAGCTAAACTATTTTAGATAGATTTAGAATACATTATGTAAGGTCCGTCAGGGTCCACAGGACCCAAAAGTGTCAAAAATAAACTAACTGACCGATTTTGAAAATTTTTTCACTGTTACAGAGCTAAACTATTTTAGATAAATATCGATTACGTTATGTAAGGTCCGCCTGGGTCCATAGGACCCAAAAGTGTCAAAAATAAACTGCCTGATCGATTTTGAAAATTTTTTCGCTGTTACAGAGCTAAACTGTTTTAGATAAATATAGATTCCGTTATGTAAGGTCTGCCAGGGTCCATAGGATCCAGAAGTGTCAAAAATAAACTAACTGACCGATTTTGAAAATTTTTTCACTGTTACAGAGCTAAACTATTTTAGATAAATATAGATTACGTTATGTAAGGTCTGCCAGGGTCCATGGGATCCAAAAGTGTCAAAAATAAACTAACCGACCGATTTTGAAAATTTTTTCACAGTTGGGGAACTAACTATTTTAGATAGACATACATTACGTTATTTAGGGTCCGCCAGGGTCCATGGGGCCCAAAAGTGGTAAAAATAAACTAACCGACCGATTTTGAAAATTTTTTCACTGTTACAGAGCTAAACTATTTTAGATAAATATAGATTACGTTATGTAAAGTCTGCCAGGGTCCATCGGATCCAAAAGCGTCAAAAATAAACTAGCCGACCGATTTTGAAAATTTTTTCACTGTTGGGGAGCTAAGCTATTTTAGATACATATAGATTACGTTATGTAAGGTCTGAAGTGTCAGTAGGACCTAAAAGTGTCAAAAATAAAATAACTGACCGATTTTGAAACCTTTTTACTATTACGGAGGTAAACTATTTTAGATAGGTACAGGTTGTGTTATCTGAGATCCACAACTGTCCTGCGGATGCAAATGCGGCGTAGAATGCTACACAACGGGTTTTGAATATATATATATATATATATATATATATATATATATATATATATATATATATATACATATATATATATATATATATATATATATATGTATATATATATATATATATATATATATATATATATATATATATATATATATATATATATATATATATATATATATATATATTTTACATAAAGTCCGCCTAGAATATACGGTCGAGCTGATTTTTTAATGAGGTCCACCGGGATCTTGCATATCCGAAAACGCCAGTAATAAGCTCTCGAAAAGATGCTAAAAAATTTCTCACTGCTAGAGAACTAAATTATTTTAGATGGATACAACTATGCTGCACAAAATTCGTTCGGGTTCTTGGGTCCCCAAAAATACCAAAACTAATTACCCAACCGATTTTAAAAATTCTTTTACTCTTAGAAAGCTAAACTATTTTAAATAGGTACAGGTCTTAGATGAGATCCGCCAGTGCCCAAGATTTGGAAATTCGCTATGTTATGCAGATGCTGCGACAGGGGTATTTTATCTATAAAATCATCAGTCTATAGAATTTAATTTATTAGTTAAAAAAATAATTCAAATATCACTAACAATAAATATCTTAAATGAGTTTAAAAGAATCAAAACGACACTGTTTATTAAATTGCGTAAGATCTGACTCTGACTCGTTAAAAGTGGTCAAGTGGGAGTAAGCTGATAAATGCGAATTTATAAGAATTTTCTTGTACTACAAAATCCAAAAAAGTTGGAACGCGTACTATTTCTTAGTTAATTGTACTTTGTTTTTTGCACAAAATTTTAAAATTATTTTCTTAAAAAACGGTGGCAACCCTACTCACCACATATACCTATAAAAAGGTATCCTACTAAAAAAAAAAAAAAAAAAAAAAAAAAAAAAAACACCCATAAAACCTGTAAGTCTAGCAAGTACTTAACACATTAATATTTTTTGTATATATCAACATCTAATAGAATGTTAGGGCTAAGTATGAGTTTTAATCCCGAGTGTGAAGTTTGTTGCCAATTTCAGATTATTTCAAGTTATAAATTTAATATCAAATAAAAATAAAAAAAAAATTCTTAAAACATTGTTTATACTATATGATAATATTATATGAATCAAGTATACTTTGAAGAAATTAACCATATTATTATACGCATGGACTATAAAATATTTAAATTGTGTGCAACGTTTGTCAACAGAATTTATTTACTTTAGAATTTTAGCAATTTGCATTAGAAATTTTGCATGTAAAACTTCAAATTATTACTTTTTGATTTAAATTAAAAAAAAAAAAAAAAAAAAAAAAAAAAAAACGATAATTTCGATCAAGTGGATAATTTCGTGCAATTAAAGTGCATTTGCCAAACTGCCTTAAAATGTAGCCACGTTTTTAAAACTGGAGAATCCATCCTCATACACTGGGCATTGTTTCAGGCGTATATCTGCATATTTATTAACAGATTTGGGGGCAAACATCGACCTTGTCAAACGACATGGGGGGGGGGGGGAATCTTCGATAGTGGCAAAAGGCTATTTTGAAAATTCAATTAACAATGAAAAAGATGTGAAATCGACTTCTAAATTAACTCTTAATGGAAACGAATCTTCCAGCTTAAATAATGATTTATTTAAAATATCGAGTTGCAGTAATATAAATATATATGTAAACATTAATTCTAAATAAAATTTCCTCAAGACATACATATATCTGTTCTGTTATCCTTTGTCTACATAATAAGTTTAAATTAATTTATAAATTCATAAGTGCTGTGGTCTATAAATTAAACTTACTGACTGGTGCCATTCTATAAATTAAGTTTACTGATTGGCTTAAAAGTGGCAGCAAAATAATTTTTTAGTCCCTTGGGACTAAAAGTGGCACTTCACTCCCTGTTATGAGGGACTAAATCATGTCTTTTAGTCCCGGAATTGCAAAAAAACATTTCAGTCCCTTTTTGGCAATCCTGGCAGAACTAAAACACTTTTTTAAATTTTTTATTATTAAAATCGAAACTTTCTTTTAAAAACTCTTACAATTACTACATATTACATTAAAATGTCAACACAATTCAGTTATATTCTATTACTTAATGTTAGTTAAATCGTTTAAACACAAAAAATTCGACCTCTCGTTATTATACAACGTTTGAAATTTTTTTTGGTATCTTGATATTTTAATATCAAAAGCGAATATAGCTGAGTTATAAATGTCGTTAATCGACAAAAAGAATAATTTTTGGACCATAATAATAACAACAAAGTAATTTTGTAAAATCCTGATGGTCATTGACGTTACGAAACTTTACTAGCCTACATACCACATCGTAGAACGTCAATATCGTCAACGTTTTACAGGCAATTATCTATAATTATCCGAAACTTTTATCTCGGATAAGTTTTCGGTTTCAAATACTTTATTATTTCAGATATCTGGTAATTTTGGTTACAGTTATGAATATCCATAACATCTATACCTTGTATAACATCTATAAGTTTAAGGATAATAATTAAATAAAAAAACGACATTGTCCCTTAAATTGCATAATATCCGACACTGACTATTACAAAGTAGCTAAATTCTGGTAAACCACTCCTTACAATGAGAGAAATTATAAATGCATAAGAATTTCGTTGATAGAACTATTAAATCCTAGTTATGTTAAGCTGAATCGATTGAATTTCACATCCTTAAAGTTCACTTCCTAGTTAACTACCCTTAGACTCAGGGCCGGAACTAGGGGGGCAGCGGGGGCATGTGCTCCCCTGGAAGCTTTTAGGGGCGCCAAAAACGTAATCTGAGAGGCGCCAAATCGGAGAAAATGCTTAAAATTTTTTTAGGCGCAGTGATATTTTAAAAAATTTTGTGGAAAAGGAAGTGATGAACAGTGGCCATTTCTGATAGGGTTCAGGTGAATTTCTTCCTGTAAAAGGAAGTGATGAGCAAAAAAAGAGAAAAGGTCGACAGTGCCGATTTCTGATAGGGTCCAGGTGACTTTTTTTTGGTCACCATTTCCTTTTCCAGGGAAAATTTTTTTGTCGCGGAAGGCGCCAACAGGAAAATTTGCCCGCTCCTAATAACTCTAGTTCCGGCCCTGCCTAGATTTAATACTAGAAAATTTAGAAAACTAGAATTTTTCACGAAGATTTTATTTGTTATGATTTAGTTACAAGATTCAAAAGGATATTTTAAAAATATGCATTCGCTTTGAGCTTTTGCCTGGCGGATATACAAAAATCAACTACAGCACATAAGGTGAACAAGTATATCTTATGCTTTTTCTTGGTTAATTACTGAAAAATATTTTTTTATTTTCAGACATTTTTAAGATAAATTGAGCAGATGTATGGCTTTTATTAAACAAATTTCAGTTTTTCAATATATTTTCCATTCATTTTAAAATAGTAAGATGTTTTGATAAATTGTAAATATTAAATAATCATTTGATATATGCGGCTATACTTTTGGCTCGAAGAGAATTAGACGACGAAGATTTTCTTCAAAGAATAAAATTCTAAAAGAAAATAAAAAATTAGTGAAAGAAATAAAAAAAAAATATCCTTGAATTACCTTTTTAATACAATTGTTGTACATACTTATGTAAAATGTAAAAATTTTATTACATATTTTCAAAAAACTGTAAAATTTTCAGTACACATATATAAATGTTTGCCTTTAGCTTATTAATTTAACTCTTTTTAAATGATTCGCCTAAAATTTTGTAATATTTCCAAAACGAAATGACAGAATATGTCAAAATAATTTTTTTTTTAACAAAAAAAAAAAAAAAAGTGAATATAAAAAATTATTTAAAATTAGAATGCCATGCTTATACGTTCCAATGATAACTGTATTATCAATCTGGCAGAAATTTACGTAAAAATATTATTATTTTAGTATGGTTTAACGTAATTTTTATTCATTTGTAGCAAACTCTTATTAATTTTAGTAAGGTATAAACATAATCTAAATTCTGACCATATCACATAAAACAAATTTCCTTGAAAATTTTTCTAAAAAAAAATGGAATAGATAGATTATAAAAACCACAGAGCACTGAATCAAACATATTAACATATGTTTCCTAGAGATAACACAGGCATTAAATTTTGAAGCATGACTCCATTTTAGTAAGCCCAAATCATAACCACGGAGACTTGTTTATAAATATTAGATAAACCAATTAAACCATTAAATTAATGGTTTGACCGCCATTAAAGTAATCCCATTAGTCAATTTTTTTGCCCACATCAGTCAATTTTTTTGCGTCAATTTCTTAATATATTTGTAATACACAGCATTCTCTCTAGTCGATTCTCTCCTCAATGATAAAAACTTATTCAACCAGAGTAATAGAATATAACTGAATCGTTAAATTGGATTAAAAAAAATCATGACACGTCACCTATAAACCCGTTTTTTTCAAAAGTAGCTTCGGAAAACATGAGACAGAAAAAAAGACTGTGAGTGCGAGTGAAATGAAGAACGACATATTTCCTAGTTTTTCTCGAAAAGTAATTAACCTGGAGGAATGGTTTAAAAACATTTTTTACGTAATTTGCCTCGTCCTTTCAACTAATGTAAAAAAAATTTGAAAAGTTGTTTATTTCTAGCAAAAAACTTATTTTGTTGACAAAAAATGCCCGAAAAATCTACTTCTGGGCATCCGACGTGTCTGGCTAACGAACTCGTCCAAGAGTTTTGAATTTCGAAACTTTTCACCAAATTTCATAAAAATTAAATGTTCCGTTCGAGAGTTATCGTGTTTATATATATATGTATATATATATATATATATATATATATATATATATATATATATATATATATATAAAATTGTATATATATAAATTTTAATGAATATCATTTTCGGATTCTGGGGACCTCAAAACAGATTTCTGTTATCGTCTCTGGTTTAGGTCGCACATGACACCTACTGTAATAGCTGAATTTCTAATTCTGGAAATTCGCTAAAACATAATAACACCAATATGAGTATGTATGTATAATTACTGATAAAAGTGATAAAATATACAAAGAGCAGTTATTACTTATTGTTATTACGTACTCTGTGGTTATTCTTATTATGTACTTATTAATCAAGATAATGCAATAATGCATTATTTTTTCGTTATTCATTTCTAAATGTTTACATATACATATTTATTATGGCTATGCCCTACGGGTCTAGTATAGGTTGTAAAAAATGTAATTAATGACAAAACTGACAACAATGAATATGCACTGAAGACAGATGAAGAAGCAAGTTGTAACATGTATAGATAATCCGATTTATAGAAAAGATTTCAGTCTGACTGATGTAATGTCCTGGGGATGTAGGGATACATCCTGTCCATCTTGTCCATGAAGTAGAATTCGGATTAGTAGTAACATTTTGTGTTGGTGGATAATAATAAATGATGATCTCTTGAAGAATTAAAAAAATTGTTTATTATCAATTTGAAAAGTGAAATGAGGGCCCTTTATAAGTATATAATTTTTTTAAAACGTCCATAAATGTGAGGAACTTCTTAAATTTTAATAAATGTCAATAGATGTCCAAGTGTTTTTAAAAACAATCACGGAAAGAAGTTGATAATGACCCGTCGCCATCAGCCATTATATTTATTATGTATTTCGTAAAATATTTGTTATTTGTGCCTGTGTTTGTGCACAGTAAAATGTGAAGTTGCAAAAACATGAAAAACAACAATTGAAGAGGTGGATTCCAAAAGACGCTAAGTCATTTTTTGTCTAATGTGAGATTTTAGTTGATGCAGAATGTTCAAGTCCAGCTCTACACGATTTTCATAGTGCCACCCTTCAAAATGAGCTTAGTCTACCGTAAAATGAATGATGAAAAATGGAATGTTTTCTAAAAAAGTGCTAAGTCAGTGAGTTTTATTTCAAAACGCTCTAAGTCAAATTTACTCGTAAACCATTGCATTTTTTTTCAATAATAGCTGGTATTTTTTTCCAAATTTGCTTGTAGGCAGATTTTCTGTTATGTCAAACACATGAAATAGGTAATAATGCACTGTTTAAAATGTTTCTTGAATAAAAAATATATCTGTATTTAAACAAACTAGGTTTATTTTAACCAACTCAACCCAACTTTTTAAAGGTTTTTTTTTCAATATAATCTATTGAAAATTATATGTATAAATAAGAACAAATAAATAACATCAATAATGGGTAATGTGAATAAAAATAAGTACATAATTACTTTTACTTACTATTTTTTAAGTATATATTTGCTTATAAATGTGAGAATAAAATTTCAGTATTTTGTTTACTTTTTACTTTTTTAGTATTTACTTTTGTTGATCAGTATTTACTGACAAGGAGATGCACCCAGAGTGAAATTCGGGATTTTGATGAAACTTCGCTGGTGTGTAGAATAGGCAAAAATAAGGGACCCGTATTTTTTTTTATCGGCCATCTTCCACGTTTACGGGGTGAAACCAGCCCCTAAAGTTGGGGGTTCAAATCGTATTTCTTAAGATATCTCGAAAACTATAAGAGATAGAGGAAAACTTTAAATTGACGAAATGTTACTCTTTGAAAGACCTATTCACCTGTATAGGTTAAACCAGGGCCGGGTTCATAAGAGGGTCTGGAGGGATGAAAATGGGGGTAAATTTTCTTGTACAGCCTGAATGGTTCAATGTATCAAATTTCTGCCATCATAAATAGAAAGAGCACCAAAAATTAAGGGATACGTGTTTTTGCGTTTTTTCGAAATATGTGTGGTATCCAAGCCATATAAGGAGGAAAAAAATAGGGTAGATTATATTGCATTATTATTGATTGCAAATACCTTCTATATTTTTTATTTTTATGTTTATTTTCATCATTAAAATGTAAATGTTTACTTTCCGATAATGATTCATGTATTTTTCAGTACTTACTTAATTGGTAATTTAGCTGTGTATATTTGGTTACTAATATTCGATATTTTTTATACCTATTTCTACCAAAGTTCTCTGGTCTGCAAGTGTTAATGAATGTTCAACAAGAAGCAATAATCTTCCGTTCAACAACTGCCTTTGTCTTCTTGCAAATTCGTTTTTAACCAAATAAACGCGGTTTATTTCTTTCTCAACATTCAAACTATTTTTCTTATTGTTCTTGTATGTTTTATACGTGTCAACCACATTTCCCAAATCGCAAAATTTATTACAAAGCACCTCACAAGTGTGCGAAAGAGATTATTGCTTCTTGTCGAGCATTCATTAACACAAGCACACCAGAGAACTTTGACTTTCGCAGAAATAGGTATAAAAATATCGAATATGATTAATATGAGTAACCAAATGTACACATGGCTAAATTACCAATTGAGTTAGTACAGAAAAATACATGAATCATTATCGGAAAGTAAAAATTTACATTTTAATGATGAAAATAAACATAAAAATAAAAAAATATAGAAGGTATTTGCAATCAATAATAATGCAATATAATCTACCCTATTTTTTTCCTCCTTATATGGCTTGGGTACCACACATATTTCGAAAAAACGCAAAAAACACGTGTCCCCTAATTTTTGGTGCTCTTTCTATTTATGATGGTAAAAATTTGATAAATTGAACCATTCAGGCTGTACAAGAAAATTTACCCCCATTTTCACCCCTCCAGACCCTCTTATAAACCCGACCCTGGTTTAATCTATACAGGTGAATAGGTCTTTCAAAGAGTAACATTTCGTCAATTTAAAGTTTTCCTGTATCTCTTATAGTTTTCGAGATATCTTAAGAAATACGATTTGAACCCCCAACTTTACGGGCTGGTTTCACCCCGTAAACGTGGAAGATGGCCGATAAAAAAAATACGGGTCCCTTATTTTTGCCTATTCTATACACCAGCGAAGTTTCATCAAAATCCCGAATTTCACTTTGGATGCATTTCCTTGTGAGAACTATACGCAAATACTGATCCATGTAAGTAATTACTGAAAAATGTGTGAATAAAAGACAGCATTTACTTATAAGTAAATACTGCATGATTTTCAAGGTACCTTTGGACTAACCTTAAAATTTATACTTATAATTTTTTTTTTTTTATTAAATATTGGTATTTTTATGACGTAGCTTTTCTTATAAGTAAGGAAATACAAGTAGTTAAATATAAAAAATATAATTTTTTGTTTAAAATACATTATTTTATGGACAATGCAATAGATGTACTTAGAACGACAATCACGGCGATATTTTTGGTAACATAACATTTTTCTATAGTAGTGAATAGTAATAGGCAGTCTATAGTTTATACTGGATTAAATTCCATATGGAAAATTATGTTCAGGGTTAATCCTAAATTTTATAACTTTTAACTTTTCAATACTCATTAAAAAGGGATGAAGGAAAAAGCGAGCGAATATTTAAGTTCCGTCCATATAATTATTATATTAATGCTGCCTAATATAAAACTGGGTGCTTTTCAATATTTCTCTTAAATCCAATTCTTTACAGTCCTTAAAAAATGTTTTAGAAAATACTGCGTGTATTTTCAACTATTTGAGAAATGCCCAAAAAATTCGGAATTATTCTAAAAAAAAATTCGAAAAATAATATTAAATTCGAATATTGATTAATTCGAACAATATTCAAATTCAAATTTGGAAAATTCAGTCCACTTATAAATTAGTCTTAATAATATACGTAAAGTGGTAGTATTTACTTAAATTTAAGTAAAAGAAATGCTTATACTGCAAGTACAAATGCACAAATACTGATACACATGTGCAAATACTGATAATTTTAAGTATTTACTTATAAGGTATAGTGTAACATTATTCTCATAATTTTAAGTAAATACTTTAACTTAACCAGTATTTACTTTACTGGACTAGTATTTACTTTTAATAAGTATTTATTATTCACATTACCCAATAATTATTATCTAAGAACTTGAAAATAATTTAAACAGATTACTACATTTGCCTACCTAGATAGTTTTTTACATTTCCTGAAAAATTGCAAAAAGTGACTTAGCGTCTTTTGGAATCCACCTCTTCAATTAGTATTATGCATATATGTATTATAACTATATGCCTATATGGCCAATCCCTATAAGAGGCAGTGGTTCCGATGAAGTGAGACGGATAGACATCGGGTAGAGGCACTTCAGTTGTTTTGCGCAGATGCATCAATTAGTGTTTACTGTTCAGATTGGTTCATAGGGTTCATATTACCACCAAAAAAGTCGCGTTTGCGCTAAACGAACAAAATACTTCCAAATCTGCACCGTGATGTTGGGACGTTTTTTTCATATTCATTTGGCTTTATATGTATACTACATATATGGTATTATGATGGAACTGTCAGTTTTTATAAATTTCAAATTTTAAAATATAAATATGCACAGTATTGAAATAATTTTCTCAGCAGTTTATGTATTTTATTTACATACATAGGTATATTGGGGTACGTAAAAACTGATTTTTTTTTATTTATTTTTATAGTTACTTATCATTCATATTTTTGATTTTATAATTAAAAATTTATCTACATTATTCCGCATTTCACAATACAATAGCAGGTCAATATAAATTTATTTTTTCGCAAATAATTTGCACAAACATAATTTTGACTTGTATGGAGCGGCTATTACATCATATTATAAGATAATCAACTACGTAATCACATTAATCACCCGGTATCTAAGTACACGCGAATTTTATTAACAAGTAAACGGCTCGGGGCCGGACCTATCGATTTTGATGAAACTTACATATGTTGTAGAACACTAAAAAATAAGCGACACGTATTTTTTTTTATCGGCGAAAAAACGGTTTGAAGGGGTGACATCGCCCTCCAAAAATTGGGGTAAAAATGTAATTTTTTAAATATCTCGAAAACAGTAAGAGACAGAGCAAAAGTTTAAATTAGCGATATTGCTCTTTTTTAAAAATCTATCTATTGATATTAAATTTGTTCAAATTACATCAACAGGAATGGTTGGGGGTTAAAATTTAGGGGTTAATTTTGCAAAAAGGGGGTGAAAATTAAATAATATAAAAATTTTGTTTACAGATTTGAAATCTACGTCAAAAAATCTAATTGACCTGTTTTTGCTCAATGTCCTAATATTAATTCTAGGGGTAGTTAACTAGGGGGTGACTGTGTCGAATAGTCGTATTATTTGGGTAGTTCAAGAAGTTTTTCTTCATGGAAAATAGTTTAAGACATTTAGAATAACGTAGAAATGAAATTTTCGATTTCAAAATTCAGTTTGAGCAACTTTGGAGAGGGGGTGAGTCACCCTCTTAAATTACATACTAGTTAACATACACTAATTTTTAATATTAACACATTGACAGTGGGTAATAATGTCACAATAAGTGGTTCTGAAGTTGGACTATTGTATGTAAAGTTTTTATTAGGTTTCCATTCTTTTTGAAAATATCGTTATTTTCGGTATCGATAACTTTCGATAACAAAAACTATAACATCCATTAAAAAACAAACCTTATAAAAACCTTACATACGACAGTACAACTTCAGAACCACTTATTGTGACATTATTACCCACTGTCAGTGTGTTAATATGAAAAATGAGTGTGTTAACTAGTATGTAATTTAAGAGGGTGACTCACACCCTCTCCAATGTTGCTCAAACTGAATTTTGAAATCGAAAATTTCATTTCTACGTTATTCTAAATGTCTTAAACTATTTTCCATGAAGAAAAACTTCTTGAACTACCCAAGTAGTACAACTATTCGACACAGTCACCCCCTAGTTAACTACCCCTAGACTTAATATTAGGACATTGAGAAAAACAGGTCAATTAGATTTTTTGACGTAGATTTCAAATCTGTAAACAAAATTTTTATATTGTTTAATTTTCACCCCCTTTTTGCAAAATTAACCCCTAAATTTTAACCCCCAACCACTCCTGTTAATGTAATTTGAACAAATTTAATATCAATAGATAGCTCTTTAAAAAAGAGCAACATCGCCAATTTAAACTTTTGCTCTATCTCTTACCGTTTTCGAGATATTTAAAAAATTTAATTTTTACCCCAATTTTTGGAGGGCGGTTTCACCCCTTCAAACCGTTTTTTCCGCCGATAAAAAAAATACGTGTCGCTTATTTTTTAATGTTCTACAACATATGTAAGTTTCATCAAAATCGATAGGTCCGGCCTCGGGCCCTTTACTTGTAAGTAAAATGAATAAGAATATAATTCTATTTCACTCTCGCAAAAGTTGCGTACAACGAGAAAACAGTGTACTTCTCACTAGAACATGGAAAGTGAGACAGGAATATACATACATATCAATAGCAAGCCAAATGTGTTTGTTTTCAAACATAATATATTGCTTACACTTGAGCGCAAGCCGCTTATGTTTACACCGATACGAACTAGCCCTATATCTACTATACTACTATTTAATGTTCTGTGTACCATTTGCTGCTTTCTACATTAAAATGTATAACTTCCGATCCACGTTATCAAAAATCCGTTTGAAGAAATCTAGTGACGCACACATAATTTGTATAGTACAGTAGCGTCGCAAGACGAAAATGGGGAGTGGGCAAGATAATTTTTGCGAGGCCCCCTTTAATTTTCTTTTTGAAATTTCTGTTTTAAAAATTAGGCGACAATCAACATCAAAAAAACAAAACAGAAAAATAGTCACTCGCGAGGCCCCTTTAAGTGCGAGGCCGTGGGCGTGGGCCCATTTACTCGACATGATACAGCTTTTAATTTCACCAACAAGCGCAAGCTTGAAATTTTGAGACTGATTGCTTTAAATTCATACATACGTTATACGTATCGTACCTCGGTAAGAACAGGCCACATCTTTTATATAAATTCCATAAAGTGACTCCGTTATTGCCGAGGTGCGATATATACTCTATTTTGAATATTTTGTATTCCATTTTAAACTTAAATTCAAATTCAATCAATGAATAATTAACATGAATAACTAATTGTAAGTTAACTAACAAGATACTAACAATAAGTATATTATAGCTGGGGCCTTTTTACTTGGCAGTAACTCGCGCATGATACAGATAGATATATTTAAAAATATGTACATTACAAGTAAAAGACAATAACATCTGAAAAATATTTAGGTTTAAATCATATTAAAAAGAGACACCTTTTTAACAAACATACATTTGTACATATTGTTCTTTTTCGTTCCCTCTTTTATTACCTACTATTAGATGTACGTGTTAAATTCGTTTTGTGCGCACTGTCAAGTAAAAAGACCCAAGCTATACCTTACAATTTCACATTTTGTTAGCATAACACCCTAAATATTTTTAAAAAAAAATGTAGGTAGGTAGTAATAATAAATTATAATAATTTCATCATTTGAAACTACACCGGCCACATACACATTTAAGGGTTAATAAGTTTTAATTTAATTTAACTATATATTTAAAACAGTTACAAACAATTATTTAAAAAATAATAATTTAATTCTTGACACAGTTACCATTATATTCATAAATAAAATAATTTACTGTTTTAAGTTATTAATTTTTTTTTTTGGCACTTACCTTCAATATTTGTTTTCACTAAACATTCAAAATTATAATTTTCTGAATTTTCCATTATATTTTTTTTAATTTAGATAAAAATATTATTTGTTTACTGTAGTTATACACGATTGTTTTTTAATGAATATGTCCATAGTTTACATGGATAACTTAGTCAATGTCAGTACTCAATACTCATTCAACAATACGTAACACTCTTGTAATTTTAAACCAACGGACATCAGGAAAAATACATATTTCAAATCAGCATTTTTGATTTAAAATACATAATAAAATTAAAATCACAAAATACGTTTACACCTGTCAAGTAGTGATATCGAGCAGAGATGCAACAACTTCAAATCTACAGGGGGGTCCAACAAAAATTTAAATAATTCAATTTTTTGATAACGCAATTTCCCGATAACATTGAAAAATAATTATCACAAATGTCGTCTCAAAAAATCGGATTTTCAAATAAAAAATATCAGCAGACTACTAAAAATTTTACTTTTTATATAAATAAAATAAAGGAAAATAGGGGGGGGGGGGGGATCCGGACTCCTTGGACTCTCTCCCCGGTTGTTGCGCCTCTGATATTGAGTAATTAAACGGGTAATTGATTTTTAACGGAAGCAGTTAATCTATTTTGTTAATTTAATTTTGTTTAAACTTTTGTTAGTTATTTTTGAAGCATCTATTTTATCCTCGACTAAATGACTAAAATGATTATTTTTTTAAATGGCTAAATGACTACTTAACTTTTAAGTAAAACTTTTATAGCAAAGAAGTATGTTAGAAAAATTTTGAAACAGAACTGGGATTTAAAATGTTAATCATTGGTTGATTAGGTTGCTAGATAATGTATATATTTTTTGCAATTCCGGGACTAAAAGACATGATTTAGTCCCTCATAATAGGGAGTAAAGTACCACTTTTAATCCCAAGGGACTGAAAGGTTCACTTTTAGTCCCAAGGGACTAAAAAATTATTTTGCTCCCGCTTTTAAACCAATCGGCAAGCACAATTTACAGAAATATAATTTAAATTAGATAGCGTTGTTAGGTAATTGAAAATAATAAACAAATTCAAACTTGTAGATAAAGACAAATAGTTATATTGTATTGTACAATTCTATTGATTTATCCAAAGTAGGTATACTTGATGGAATATTATTACATACAATTTGAATGACATTTAAGGATTTTTTTTGAATTTTTATAATTTTAAATTATCGGGAATTGCAAAAAATAGTATATACACCACAGGACTACAGGGTTTTTTTCATCCCTCGTGTGATTTGTTGCCCTCGGGCCTTTACAGGCCCTCTGGCAACAAACTTCACACTCGGGATTAAAACTCACACTTTAGTCCATTGGTGTATAACATATTATTATATTGTTCAAATCGTTCAAATTATATTTTTAAATTAACTCAAAAATTTATTCGTACGCCATCATAATATATATGTAATATATAAATTAATACAAAATTATTTATGTAATTTTTTTAATGTCTAAACGAACACTAACTTTTGAATTGTAATTACTATCTTATCAGCAAAAATTTATCGATAAAAATAAATGCCTTTCTTTATACATAGTATGTAAACAGGGCCGGATCTAGAGATATTAGGAGGGGGGCAAAGTTTCCTGTTGGCGCCCCCGCAACAAAAAAAAAATTTTCCCTGGATGTGATAACAAAAAAATGTCACCTGGACCCTATCATAAATGGTCTCTGTCGACCTTTTTTTTTTTGGTTATCACTTCCGTTTCTAGGAACAAATTTACCTGAACTCTAAAACAACAACTTTTCCAAACCGGTTGGAAATAATGTTTCGGTCAATTATCTACAACATATCCAAAATTCAGCTTCCTAGGATGACTTGGAGGGAGTAGAGGCGGAAAAAAGGATTTTGGCTGGATCTAACACGCCCACAGCTCCCCAGAATTAACGTAGAGTGTTGAAATTTGGTGTGTTGATAAAGTTCGTACCTAGGTTGTGATTTTTGGAGGTTTTAATATTTTACCCCCACCCCCACCATTTTTAAGCTACAATTTCATGCTTTTTCGACGTTTTCGAAGTTTGTACCACTCGCACAGGTCACCCAAATAAACCTAGATGGCTGAAATTTTGTATTCGGATTGAGTTAGTATCAAGGGGGTGCCTTTTGGGGGTCTCGACTTTTAACCCCTCTCCCCACCATTTTTATACCAAAAAGAACATGATTTTTCTTGTTTTTCAACAGTTTCGTTCGGGTCAAAATCTCCCCAAATAAACCTAGAGGGCTGAAATTTTGTGTACAGGTTAAGCTAATAGCCAGACACTGCTTTTTGGAGATTTCAACTTTTAAACCTTACCCCCACGATTTTTACGCCAATATTTCCTTAATTTTTTTGCTTGTTTTCTAACACGTCTAGAGACTCTCTAAGGAAACCTAGAGGGCTGAAATACAAGTAGGCGAATAGTAATTTTAAAAAATTTAAAAAATGTGAATTTACTTTTATAACAAATGAAATACATAGATATTAAGTAATTTAAAAGTGTTATTAAAGTCACTGTTTATTTATAAATTAGGAATTTTGGATTTTTATTATTTATAAAATAGAAATTTTCGATTTTTTCGGAAAGAAAAAATATCTTCATAAAGGCCTTCCAGTTTACTATTTAAGTTCCCTTTTTAATGTTTAAAAATAAAACACAAAGGCAATTGGCGGATAAGCATGAGTAGGAATGCCCTCGTACGAATTGTGTTGGCTTTTCTAAGAACAAATTTACCTGAACCCTATCGTAAATAGCCTCTGCCGACCTTTTTTTTTGGGTCAAATTCACCTTAACCCTATCATGAATACTCACTGTTGACCTTCTTTTTTTGCCCGTCACTTCCAAAATTTTTTAAATTTTACTGCGACAAACAAATTTTCACCGTTTTGGCGCCCTTGCAGTGGGGCACGTGCCCCGGCTTGCCCCCCCCCCCCTAGATCCGGCTCTGTATGTAAAACAAAACTGTGCTGCACATTTTATAAATATAATTTATAATTATATATAATACTTTATACATATTATATAGACCAAATCAACTAAAAATGGTCTGACGTCATCAGTCAAATGCAACAAATAAAGCAAAATTAAACGAACCTAATTTCCTCTTTTCCTTTTCATTATTTTAATATTAAGTACCTAACTATAGTAATTTAAAGTTGTTGTTACTAAATAAGGATCATTATTACCGTAGAGACACATAACTTTATATTTTGTTTATTGTTTTTGGAATATGAATCTGTTCTGCAAAACAGAGAAGGAAATATGGTGTTCATAGGTATATATATATATATATATATATATATATATATATATATATATATATATATATATATATATATATATATATATATATATATATATATATATACCTATATATAGCTTTTTATTTTGTTTGGAATATGAACAGCATATTTCCTTCTCTGTTTTGCAGAACAGATTCATATTCCAAATACAATAAACAAAATATACCATAATTTTCGATTTTCGATTCACAAAACACGTGACCTTACTAGGGGAGAGGGAGTTGTCAAAATATCACTATTTCTCACGTTAGGGCGGGTTTGGTAAGAGTTGATGTCACGTGATATTGACTAATATAGATAATTCTTGAAAATATATCGCGCGTACTCTTTCTCAACCCTCGTATCTGAAAATTTTTGAGATACAAATAAAATGTATTTTAAATCTGTGTTTTCATCATTATGAACTTAAGATTTATGCTAATTATACCTTTGATGTTGGCTACCTACATATACAAATATAATTAAATAAGTAGATATATATATAAAACAATATTTAATGTTTTTTGTGTGTGCTAAAACATGCAGTTTTTGATATACGAGGTTGAAACAGAGTACGCGCGATATACGGTCATATTAAGACTGCTTGCATAACTAAAAATCTTAAGAACATGGTCATAAAGAACGAATAAGGTTCCACGGATGCTAGAAACTCCAATTAAACAATTTCATTCGAATATACAATTCGAATAGTGGTACATTTCTTTTATAGTATGAAAAGTCAAATATTTAGGTTGAAAGATTTCCCCGAAATTCATAAGTGTCAGTACCTTGAAAAGCAACGATATACATATTACTCCAGACGATATTTTGATATTCTCGTCAGGCATAAGTTGGTCTATCATCCTTCCAAGACGATATCATTAACTTTTGGGACAACCTGTATGTATTTTGAATTAGCTTAGTATATTACTAAATATGTAATACAACCCAGTCATAATGAGTTAAGATTATACAATAACATTTTTTTCGTACCATTTATATCTGGAGCGTAAAAAAAAGAAAGAAAAATTAAAATCCTTCTCATTAATTCGAATAAACATGTTTTCTTTTATTTTTGATGTAAATTCTAGTTCCATAACTTCTTATACACCTAAAAAAGGAAAATTTTATTTGAAAATAATAATACGCCAAACTAAATAAAAGAGCTGTTCATTTATTACGTAAAGCTTTTAGGGAGACAAACTGTTGAAATGAGCATTCGGGGGAAGTGTACAATCGTAACCTTATTAGATAAGACCACATAATATATTTATTAGTCGAATTTTTCCTTGAAAAATTAGACTTATACAGCCTATACGACAAGAACGGCGAAAGCCGAGAGTAGGTCCGCTATCCGTTTTCGGGACCCGTAGAACACGATTCTGTAGAAAAAAAATGTCTGACATATATATATATATATATATATATATATATAATATATATATATATATATATATATTATATATATATATATATATATATATATATTTTCCCGCTACCTTTTAATTTGTGTAGGGCCCCCCTATGCCAGTAATAAGCTCAAATTTCGTAAATGGGGCTCATTCCGATGCACAACAATACTATCTAAGTGGGGTCAAATTTTGGGCAAATTCTGGATCTGACCCAAAGTTTAAGGGGGTGGTGGGGCCGGTAAAACAGTAAACCTTTTCCAAACCCGTTGGAAATAATGTTTCCGGTCAATTATCTACAACATATCCAAAATTCAGCTTCCTGGGATGACTTGGAGGGAGTAGAGGGGGAAAAAAAGGATTTTGGCTGTATCTAACATGCGCACAGCCCCCCAGAATTAACGTAGAGTGTTCAAATTTGGTGTGTTGATAAACTTCGTACCTAGGTTGTGATTTTTGGAGGTTTTAATATTTTACACCCCCACCCCCCCTCATTTTTGAGCTACAATTTCATGCTTTTTCGACGTTTTCGAAGTTTGTACCACTCGCACAGGTCACCCAAATAAACCTAGAGGGCTGAAATTTTGTATTCGGATTGAGTTAGTATCAAGGGGGTGCCTTTTGGGGGTCTCGACTTTTAACCCCTCTCCCCACCATTTTTATACCAAAAAGAACATGATTTTTCCTTGTTTTTCAACAGTTTCGTTCGGGTCAAAATCTCCCCAAATAAACCTAGAGGGCTGAAATTTTGTGTACAGGTTAAGCTAATAGCCAGACACTGCTTTTTGGAGGTTTTCAACTTTTAACCCTTACCCCCACGATTTTTACGCCAATATTTCCTTAATTTTTTGGTTGTTTTCTAACACGTCTAGAGACTCTCTAAGGAAACTTAGAGGGCTGAAATTTTGTACGTGTATTCAGTTAGTATCCAGCTAGTACCTTTTAGGGAGTCCACATTACTTTTCCCCCCACTTCTCCCATTTTTACATCGAAATTCAATGCTTTTGTTAAATGTGTTTTAAATGCATTTATTCTAAATACAAGTATGCGAATAGTAATTTTAAAATATTTAAAATTATATATATATATATATATATATATATATATATATATATATATATATATATATATATTATACATATATATATATATATATATATATATATATATATATATATTATATTATATATATATATACATATATATATATATATATATTATATATATATATATATATATATATATATATATATATATATACAGGTGGTCCAGAATTATATACCGTAATTGCTAGGGCGATTCAAAAATAATGGTACCCTTTTGATCTACACTTTTTTTCCAAAACTCAATAATAAGGGAGATACATCCCTGTAAAAGGGTGAAACGAAAAGCATCTTTTCGTAAATATTTTCCAAACGCTATTGAATAACAGATTGATATTTTCGGAGTACGTGTCTTGGATTAGGAGGATTAAATTTCTATTAACACTTATTCCGCCATATATGATTAAACAATGTTTTTGGGTGATAGGTGTGAGTTATCACGTCTTTTCTTTTGTAATTTGCAGTTAGGTATTTAAACAAATTTCTTAACAATATGATTCTTCAAACAATTCCACGCAAAAAAGGTATACTTTTTACATTTCGAGAAATAATACCGTTTTCGGGTAATTTAAAGTAGAAGTATCTATTTCCAAATTATCCCCTAATCATAAGTGATGAAATAATTGGTACCATAAATTTAATTATCCTAATGTTCATATGCACCCCTAAAATATGAATCAGTTATCCAAAAGCGCTTAAGAAATTTAAAAAAAGAGGCCAGTTTCGTTCCACCCCTCTATATTTTACCTCTCTACTTTATCTCCCTGATTACTGAGTTTTCGAAAAAAATTTAGATGAAAAGGTACCATCATTTTTGAACGTACCATCAGTCCTAGTAATTACGGTACATAATTGTGTCGCCACGATAACTTTCGAACGAAACGTTTAATGCTTGTGAAATTTTGTGTGCGAACTAAAATTCGGATTGGCTCCGCAAAGTTCGTCAGCCAGACACGTCGGATGCCCAGAAGTAGGTTTTCTGGCCATTTTTTATCATTCGATCCTATCATAAGACAGTTCGATTTTTACATTGTTGAAATGACGAAAAAAAATTATGAAGAAATTGTTCTTATAATTTTCTTTCTATGTTAAATATTTTTCGAGAAAATTGTAATTTTTCACTTTTGCCTCACTTTGCTCTCTTTGTCAGTCTAATAAGTAATTTATATTTCTGTCTCAGTTCCTTATAAAATATAGAAAAAATTCATTTTTTTTACGATTTCTTACGAAAACAAAAGATATCTATTCACATGTATGTATTAATTTGTGTTATAATAAACAAAGTTCTGTCTCATGTTATTGCATTATAATTACCATAGCTCTGTCTCAAGTTGAAAAATTAAAATTAAGCAGATTTTTTAAGCTCATATAATGAAGATATTTTTTTTTTCATTGAATTTTAAATAAACAAGAAATGGAAATTTATGTTATTATATTATAATATTATTAAATATAAAACAAAATAACATAATATGTTTGTACGCACCGAAAAAAATTTTAAATGGATCGATTTTGAAAATTTTTTTACTAATAATTATTAATGTTAGAAAGTTAAACAATTTTAAATGGATTTAAGGTATCTTATGTGAGATCCGTCAAGGTTTTGGGGACCCAAAAACGCCAAAAATTAATTACCCAATCGATTTTGAAAATTTTTTCACCGTTAGTAAGTTAAAATATTTGAATAAATTAAGTAATTAAAGGATGTCCGCAAGACCCTTACGGACTGCCGTAAGTTATATGAGATCCCTAGGACCCTTTTCTTACTGCTACCTAAAAGTGCTAAAAATAAAATAACCGACCGATTTTAAAAATTTTTTCACTGTTAGAGAGCTTAATTATTTTAGATAGATATAGATTACGTTATGAAAAATCCGTGAGGGTTTATGGGACCCAAATGTGTCAAAAATGAAATAAGTGACCGATTTTGAAAATTTTTCCACTGCTACAGAGGTAAACTATTTTAAATGGATATAGCTTATATGTTGTATAAGGTCGGCCAAGATCTTGGGATCTTAAAAGCGCCAAAAATAAACTAACCGACCGATTTTGAAAATTTTTTCACTGTTAGAGAGCTAAACTATTTTAGATAGATAAAGATTAGGTTATGTAAGGTCCGACAACGTCAGTGGGACCCAAAAGTGTCAAAAATAAAATAACTCACCGATTTTGAAAATTTTTTCACTATTACAGAGGTAAACTATTTTAGATAGGTACAGGTTGTGTTATTTGAGATCCACAACTGTCCTGCGGATGCAAATGCAGCGTAGAATGCTACACAACGGGTTTTAAAAATCCGCCTAGAATATACGGTCGAGCTAATTTTTTAATGAGGTCCACCGGGATCTTGCAGATCCGAAAACGACAAGAAATAAGCTATCGAACCGATTTTGAAAATTTTCTCACTGCTTGAGAACTAAATTATTTTAGATGGATACAACTATGCTGCACAAAGTTCGTTCGGGTTCTTGGATTCCAAAAATACCAAAACTAATTAAACAGCCGTTTTTAAAAATTCTTTTACTCTTAGAAAGTTAAACTATTTTAAATCGGTACAGGTCCTAGATGAAATCCGTCAGTGCCCAATATTTGGAAATTGGCTATGTTATGCAGATGCTGCAACAGGGGTATTATTGTTTAATTATTAAAAACCCCCCTTAAAGAGCACACGCTGTATACTAACTTAATTTACATACGAAAATTCAGCCTTCTAAATTTATTCAGGGAATTTGTAGACTAACCATAGATTAACCACAGAGCACGGAAAACTAGTATAAAATTTTAGTGTAAAAATGGTGAAAGCAGAGGAAAAAAAGTAGTACATCCAAGAGGCATACTTTGAATATTAACCCAACCCATATACAGATTTCAGTCCTCAAGATTTATTTGAGGAGGTGGGCTGTAGACGTGTTTTAAACGCTTTGAAAACACACGAAAATCATGATATTTTGTTGACAAAATGGTGGAGGGTAAAAATTGGGACCCTTAAAAGATCCAGCCTGTATACTAACTCAACTTATATATATATATATAATATATAATATATATATATATATATATATATATATATATATATATATATATATGTATATATATATATATATATATATATATATATATATGTATATATATATATATATATATATATATATATAAAATAAAAAATGTAATGTATGTATAAATAATATATAAAAAAAATTTAAAAGATTATTCTATGTAACTCAAAACAAAAATTAAAATATATACAAAAAAAATTTTAAAAATTATGAATATTATATTATTTACAAAAGGAAAATTAACCACAAAAATATATTAAATACAAATAACTTAAGCGCTACTGAAAAATTATAACTAATAAAAATAATACTAAAAAAACTAAATAAAAACTACTATATACTTTAAATAACTTAAACCAAATTAAGCTACAGAAATGAAATTAAAACGCAGTAAAATATTTAAAAAAAAATTCAAGTGCGTGTTTTTGACACGCACTAAGTAATGTCACCTCAGTGAAAGTGTTAATTTATGATCTTTTGGCTCGTTTTTTAAGTACACTGAGAATACAGCCCTCTTGCGTTTATTCAATATATGCATGTACAACTCTATAATACAGTGAGAATAGAGCCCTCTTGCGTTTATTCAATATATGCATGTACAACTCTATAATTATTATATTATATATTATTATTATTATTATTAATTTTTTCCCCACTATAATCACACAACGAGATTAATATGTCATCCTTCGGTGACATAAAAAAGCAAAACCAAGCACTAGACACGAACGAAGAAAATTCAGAAATGGAAATATTAATGTTAAAAAATGGGAAATAATTATTTGAACAGTCTTTTATACATTTGGTCAGTTACCTTGGTCAGTTAAAAATTTAAACGTTCAGTATTATATTTTTTTAGCAGTATTAAATCAACTTGAGCAGTAAAACGTGGTCAGTAATAAAAATGAATTTGGTCATTTATTTTTTCCTACAATGGTCAGTAAAATAAATAAATGGTCAGTAAAATAACTAAACGGTCAGTAAAATAACTAAATGGCCAGTAAAATATCTAAACAGGCAGTTAAATAAATAATTTGCCAGTTCCAAAAATACAATAAAAGTCAAACGTTATTTTGGTTGAAAATAGTGTGAAATTTGAGCCAAAAATGATGAATATTTTGCGATAGCGCAGCGCGAAAATTAATGTTTTGTTATTTTGTTATATGAAAAATGCAATTAGGAGGCTAGGGGGCGTCCATAAATTACGTGAGGTGTTTTTTTGAATTTTCTGTCCCTTCCTCCCCCCTGGTGAGATTTCGTGAGATTTTATTCAACCCCCTCCCCAATCCCCGAATCTCACGTGAGATTTTTCAAAATGTGGGTTTCTTACGTAAACGCGTTGGATTGTTATTGTAAAAAGAAAAAAAAATTGCTTTGTGCTTTTATTTACGACTAGTTATCAATATTGCTGAGAGTTATAAGTGTAATAAAAATTTAACAATAGAATACTTATATCGTAACTACTGTGATTAAAAAAAGAATATCTACTCTAATTCAATCCATGGAGAATCATGCGCGGTCTCAAGAGAGACTATTGGAACCAACATGTCCATATGATTTTCAGTAAAATCATCTGCTCCTTCAACTTTGTTCTGATCTAGCCACTCTAAGCCGTTGGCGCTTCCGCACAGTAACTCATTAGCTCGTCTTGTGACAATCCGTGAGAAAAAAAATTGCGTGATATTTGCCGAGACCCCCCTCTCTCCAACGTAAGATTAGATGAGATTTGACTCAACCCCCTCCCCCTCTTAAACATCTCACGTAATTTATGGACGCCCCCCTAGCAAAATAAGATTAGTCTAGGTATACTTATTATAATATATTCAATGAAATTTTATAATTGAATTTCAACAATTAAAATTCGAATTCTTTTACCGTTATAGAATTTTATAAATCTAAGCGTGATCTAAGTTAACAAAATATGGTTGAAAAGAAAATTATATACAGAGTGTTTCCAACAACCAAGGACACATAAATTTTAACATAGGGAAAACTTGTTATAATCAAAGAGAGCTATACGACACGGTATATTGTGATTGCGCGCAACGGTCAGATACCTTCTGGGGTACTGAAATTTGCACATAAAACGCATGTTGTGATTGCGCGCAACGGAAGGATTAAGGCAATTAAGGCAGGTACAAAAATTTTTAGAAAACTTATCTAACATTAGGGTATATAAATAAATTCTTAGAACGATACGATTCCAATATCTGTTTTCTTAATAACATTTTGTAAATTCTTATTGGTTGAAGACAGTATAAATACAGAAATCAAATATTAAATATATAGTATTTCGAAAATGGAGTTTATGTTAAGTGAACGTGGCAGCAAATTAATTGTAATTATTAATTTTACATTTCGTAAAGATGTACGTGAGGTGTACGAACAAATTATGTAAAGCATCTATTTCTGAATCTGCGAGATTTCCTCCAGAGATGTGGGCTTCATGTAGCCAAAGTCGAGAACGGACCACCAACGCCTGTGAATCTTTTCATAGCCATTTTAATAAAAGATTTTATTCTCCGCATCCTAATATTTTTGTATTTTTAAATGAATTAATAAATGTTCAAGTAGGAACTTATGTGCCATTGAATAGCTTGCATTTACAAAAAAATATTAAAAATATTAATTATGAAAGAAAATTAAAATATGTATGTTGCGCGCAATCACAGCATACCTTTTTAAAGACGTGCGCGCAATTGCATGATGGGATTAGGACAGCCGCTTGAGAACCCTGACCGCTGCGCGCAATTGCAGCCTGCCCATACGACAAAATAATGTTCAAAAATAATTTAAATTATTGAAATAAATTGAAATAAATAAAATTATTGAAATAATTGTAAATGAATCTTAATCTAATATTGAAATATTTATTAATAAATAATACTACTTAGGGAGCGTCCATAAGCTACCATTTTAGTTAATTTTTGAACCCAACCCCCCTTCCATGTACACTACAGGTGACTTTTACCCTTAAATCCCCCCCATAGTGGAGCGTAGGTTTTTTTTCTTACCAATTCCAAAAAGCATTCAATTAAAATAATAACCTTTTTATTATAAAATATGAAAATTAAGACACTTTTTGGCAGCTTATTCAAATTTCCTTAAAAACCACGTCCCCTAACAGTAAGAATTTTAATGTAAAGATTGTGTGACCACATGGTTACATAATTCGCTTGAGGAAGTAATTTTTAATTCAAAATATTCAAAATATTAAGCACCTCATAAGTAATTCAAGATTATTCATGAATTTTCACATTCAAATTCATGTTTGTTTAACTTTTCCAAATAAAACTATACGTAACTTGATTTTGACTCTCCCCTTTCCACATGTAATAGCGTAGCTTTCAATAAAGGCATTTTTTATTTTGATTTAAATTAAGGTTTCTTTCCAGTTAAAAATGTATTTCGATTTTAAATTATTTAAATAAATCATTTTCGTAGTGCATACTTTCTTTATTTCACCCAAAATCTAGAAGAAAACGAACATGTTAAATTATTATTTTTTAGGTAAATTACTTGAATACAACGCTTTATGTTTGTAATAGTTTACATTTTTTTTTCTAAATATCTATTGTTAGCTTCAATTTTAATAATAAAAATTATTTAAATATTTTTTACTGCTTTAGTATTTATAAAACCACCTATTTCAAGATTTTTAACAATTTCGATTTAATAATAGGGTACTTGACTGCAATTGAAAAATGATTTTAAATGCTTTGTTCTTACGTACAAATTAGTTAATTTTTGTTAAATTTTTTAAAAATCTTGAAAAAACCACCGTTCAATTTTAAATGAACAAATTGGCACGAAAAACGACTCGTCGTAGTGACGTATGCAATGACGTCACAATTTGACTCCAACATAGATTTCGCTTTCATACATTTTAACACGGTACGCGGTGTCATGTCAAATTTTTACACAATATTCAGCATTCATTATGCTCAGTTTTAGTGGTATTATATTACAACTCCCAGAAAAAAGTTAAGGTAATAAAATTTTGAAAAAAATATGATTGGTTAAATAAGATGACAAGGATAAAAAAGCAGCTTGTACAGTGACAGTTCAATTTACTTATCTCTCTCACACAAAAATCTGTCAAACTAAGTCGGATTTACATAGCTAAAAAAAACTAGCATACGGTATTTTTAATGTGTCTCTCCATGGAGATACGGAGTCTTCACCTGATGGCAGATTCGTGGTAACTGATAACTCTTACTGATTATACCGTGTCACCCTGGAGTTAAATATCTACAAATTCAATTCATTTTAGAAAACTATTAAGAAATTATTCTATTTAATGGAAAACTAAAGTAGAAATACATATAAGAAAACATTAAAAAGTTACTAGCATTATTTATAAGTAAAAATTAATAACAAACTTAGATAAAATAAAAAAAAAAACAACAAACACCACTCGAAAATTATAATTGAGAGGACAAATGCATGAAGAAGTTATGTGACATTTTTGTAATTTTACAGTACAACCATTTGAAAGTTTTTATTTACTTGTACTCCCTATGAAATAGCACATGTTTATTATTGAATTTGTTTGAAACTATTGGAAGTAATGAAACCAAATTTTTCTAGATGATATTTCAGGATAAAATATTTCTAAATTCTACAAAATCAAAAAAAGTAAACGAACAGTCAAAAATAAATATATTAAATTTTAAGAAAAGTTAAGTTTTGAAAAAATATTAATACCATGACGATCATAACCTTTAATGACACAACGTCCAGTGGTACATTATTTTGACGTTTATACACTTCATGTGGATTTATTGACGTCGTGCAACGTGATATGTGAGTTAGTAAAGTTTCAGTTGACGTCTTATGACGTCAGCGACCGTCAAGGTGTTACTTTAAATACATAATAATTTTAATTTTTAATATTTAACATTACATTTGACATACATTTTTTTTAACATATACATTTGAAATCATAAAACAATTCGATAAAATTTAAATGGACAAAATCGTTAAAAGTGATGATATTAAAAATTGAAAATTAAACTTAATAAAATTAAAATTAATAAAAAAAATAATAATAAAACTAAGAAAACAGTGTTACACAAAATTTAGAAAAATGTTACAAAAGAATAAAAATTAATAACAATTAAAAATGAATCACGAGGTACTCGAAACAAAATAAATATATAAACAAAATGGCTTTAGTCTAATGGAAACAAAGTAGTGACTGTGGCGCTGTAGTCAAGTTGGGTAATCATTTTAATCTTTTAAGCGGCTTGTTAAACTGGACGGTTGCTGTTTTACATGCCAGCATCAAAAGTGTTGTGCAAATTAAATTGGAATCTGTGTTACAAATAGAAGCTATATGGAGTTTACCTCATTTGTGGCAAGCACGATAGATAAAATGGCGGCACAATCGACAAATGTCATCAACATGAGTTAATTCGGGTTAGCCGCTTAAGTGGCTAAAATTTTTGATCTTAACTCCCTGACGATTATAGGAATAATTCCGAAAAACTAATCGATATAAGTTAAAAAATCAAGAATACACTATTTTGACAACTAGTACACTTTATATGGAACTGTTGACGCCGTTGACGCTGTTTACCGTTATGTATACATTAGTTTTTTTTTATAATGTAAAGTGCAATTCTTTTTTTTTTATTTATAATATCCTGTGTATTTTTTAAGAACTGAATTATGTATTTTAATAATAAATGAAATTCTTAATTTAATTACGCATTATAATTTAAAAAGTTAAATGAATGTATATAATTTTTAAAACTATAGTTTTAAATTATAATTTAATATTTCTAAATCGTGTTTTGTATTACTATTTTCTATTTTTAATTGAAAAATAATATTTATGAATGTTGCTGCAAGGGGGCAGTTTCGTATTGAAAATAATTTATTTCATTTTTTGCTATAGTGTAAATCCAACTTGTAAAATTTTATTACGTTTACTTTTTTCTTAGAGTTGTAATACTATATTTTAATATGTAGATTGTAATACTATATTACATATGTAGTATGTAATACTACACTTGTAAAATTTTATTACGTTTACTTTTTTCTTAGAGTTGTAATACTATATTTACAACTTTTTACTTTTTTATCTTCTTCATTTACAGCTAATGTACCAGAATATGTTCCGGATTTTTATTTTATCTTCAAGCAAAATTTTACACTTAACAGTACAGATGATCCCCTCTGGTTTCATTTGAATGTAACCAATAGCATCGTCACCGTAAGATTTTCATAAAGCCCTACAACATAATATTTACAAGTTGATACAGATATTTTACATATTAAGTGACGGTGTATTTCTTCCATGAATATAATTTGAGTGCAAAATTAATTAGAAACCAAAAAATTCAAAATAAATTAAAAAGAAAAACAACTTCACTTGGTCAATTAGAATTGTGAAAATGTCAATGTGAAAATGCAAATTTTAACTACGGTAATAATATTTGTTAAAAAAAAAAATGACGTCATTTTCAAATACCACCGCGTTTTTAGTCATTTAAATGAAGGCTAAAAATTTGTAATTTTCAAAATAGAATTTTTAAATAACTAAAGAATATTTTTATTTGTCACTGCTAAAATTGAATATATTTAAGGATAATACATACAATTATTTCACATTTAAAACAAATTTTGAATACAGTCAAGTACCGTATTGCTCACAAGTTACTGACCAATTATTAATTTTACTGACCAATTGAATTTTTAACAAGCCAAGTATATATTAAACTGCTCATTTCAAAACATTCTACTGTCCGTTTCTATTTTTTTTTACTGCTTACATTTTACTGCCAAATCTGTTATTAAACTTACCGTTTATATTTTCTTACTGGCCAAAACTGTAATTGTCTACTGACCATTTAAATCATAGCCTTAAAAAATACATTCTTCTTTAGTGGCCGCTGTTTATTCAAACCACACTTATTTTCCTGGAATTGTGTATAAATTTAACAATGAATTTAATAGAAATAAAAATTATTCAACCCTTGAATACTACCATGCAAAAATTGTATGTAACATAAAGATCATTAATGAATCTAGTTTGATATAAACTTTTTCAGAATTCAGTATTATTTTAATAATAATAATAATAATAATAATAATAATACAAGCAACAACAACAATATAAGGAGTAATGTGACAAACCCGTCCGTGAATGTACTACGGTACTTTTACGGATTGGTTTGGCACATTACCCTTCCACAGAGCCTAATACCTTGCATAATGCCGGTATAGGTGAATGTTACCCAGTACTGTCCTACTGAGTAGTGAGCGCCAGGTTGGCGTAAAAGTCTATAATAATAATAATAATAATAATAATAATAATAATAATAATAATAATAATAATGGACAGTATGCAGTGGAGGTATCACCACATGGGGTACTGAATTACTCCCGCGGTGTTATTATGCACCCCTCACTTGCATACTGTTCCCTTGAAGAGATAGTGTCGGAGATGTCTCCACAAGGGGTTCTAGAAGCAAGGAGGCTTAAGTTTAACAGGGGGAACAAATATCCGAATTCCCCCCTTATTTTATTGACCTTTAACAAGACCACATTGCCAAAGGAAGTGGTCTTGGGCCTCTTTGAAAAAATCGACGTTCGTCCGTATATTCCGGCACCAATGCGCTGTTACAGGTGCCAGAAATACGGACATGTCTCACAAAAATGTAGCGTCGAGCAGCAGATTTGTGTATGTGGAAGGCCGTTACACGAGGGAAGACCGTGTGACGAGTCGGTAAAGTGTGTCAACTGCGGGGGCAACCACTCGGCTAAGTCGAGGAATTGCCCCAAATTTAAAGAAGAATCAGCCATCCAAGAGCTGAGAGCCCTGGAAAAACTCACATATCCAGAGGCAAGGCGAAAACTACTAGGCAACATGCCTCGCCGTTCCGCCTTGGATGGCTACGCACGAGCTGCTGCAACCCCTGTCCCTACAGCGGTTGAGAAGTCTAAAGAAATCACCGAAATTAAAGAAGCGATGAAGCAAATGCAGATCACCATGCAACGTATGCAAGAAAGCTTCATGCGCTCAGCAGGTGTAGTTAGCCTTACACCTGCTCCAACCGCTGCGCCAGCCGGGGTCCCTGAGACCAAAAGGGTGATAAAAACCACCCCTCAGGGACCAGTCATAAGAACTGTGACGTCCTCTCCGAAAAAGAGCAAATCGCCGAAGAAGTCACCGCGAAAATCGCCACAAATTAGGCGTCACAGTGAGGGGGAAAAGGAGGTGGTCAAATCCCGGTCCCCTGAAAAGGGACCTACCACCTCAAATTCGGAGGCGGAATTCATTCCGCCCCAACCAATGACGGCCCCGCTACCACAGCGGCCGTCCAGATCGGGCACGCCAACACGCCCGGTCACCCCCCTCCCGAGTCGCTCAACAATAACACCAGCGAGCGACTCGGATATGTCGATCGCGTCGGTACGCACGGGTGTCAAACGCCCGACGTCCGACGCATATACAAACACCTCGGCCACTGAGTCCGATAACTCGGACGCCGAGGTGCGAACGACTAAGAAAAAGAAAGGCTGGCCAAAAGGGAAACCTAGGAAGTAGCCACACTTCCTAGGGGCAACCCACAATAGTAACAAGAATGGCTATCATACAGTGGAACTGTAATGGTGTTAAGCACCATTACTGTGAATTGCAGATGATTCTGGCTGAGCACACGCCTATGTGCGTGTGCCTACAAGAAACACATTTGAAGCCGGCGGAACCATTTACCATTAAACATCATCAAGTCCGCCGGCACGACGTACAGCCAGACATCAGGGCGAGGGGGGGTGTTGCCATCATAATCAGAGATGGCATCCCTTTCAGGGACCACCCTTTAAACACCCCCCTACAAGCTATTGCAGTACAATTTTTAAAACCGCCCCAGTTCACAGTATGCTCGGTCTACCTATCAGACTTCGACTGGAATGTCGAATCCCTGACCGAGCTTACCTTACAGTTACCACGTCCATTTTTGTTACTAGGAGATTTTAATGCTCACAGCCCCATGTGGGGCTGTAGCACAAGAGACGTCCGTGGAAGACTCATCGAACGTTTTCTAGATGAGTCTGAAACGGTCTTGTTGAATTCCGGTGAAGGTACTTTTATAAATGCAAGAACCGGTGCGTTGTCGGCTATCGACTTGTCACTCTGTTCACCGGTCATGGCGCACCGTTATGAGTGGACGCTGGCGTCAGACTCATACGGTAGCGACCATATACCCATTATTTTGAACAGTACCACGCCGATGACTCCACAATCGTCTTCGCCGAGATGGCGCCTCCGTCAAGCCGACTGGGACATGTACGTTGATTCATTCCGTACACCCGAGCTGACTGGAGACGTAGAAGATGATGTGGAGCAAATGTCCTCCAGTGTCATTGAAGCAGCACATAAGAGTATTCCAAAGTCTTCCAGCATTCCACCTAAACGTCGCTTACCATGGTGGAATGAAGTCGTGAGAGTAGCAGTTGCCGAGAAAAAGCGGGCGTACCACGAACTCAGACATCGCCCCACGCAGGAAAATGTGACAGCCTACAAGCGTGCTCAGGCACGCTGTAAACGCATAATTAAAGAACAAAAGAGGCTATCATGGGAGCAATATGTTTCGGCCATAAATATCTCCACAACAACTTCGGAGGTATGGAGAAGAGTGAGGGCCATTACTGGGAAATCCTCCCGTTCACCAATGCCCTCCCTTCTCGTCGTCGACGGTCGGAACATCACTGAACGCGCAGAAATAGCTAATTGCTTAGCTAAGCACTTTGAGCGCGTCAGTGGCTCCCAGAATTATGACCCGGACTTCCTGCGGATCAAGATCGAGCATGAACAAAATGATCTTGATTTTTTCTCAGATGAATCCCTCCAGTATAACCAACCGTTTTCTATGCAAGAATTACTGGAGGCGCTTCGGGGATCTGGGGATACCTCCCCTGGACCTGATGAGATCCCCTACGCCATGATCCGGAACTTGCCTTATCCTGGTAAGTGTAGGTTACTGGATCTGTATAACGAAATTTTTAGGCAAGGCGTTTACCCTCCGCAGTGGCGGGAAGCTACCATCATTCCGCTGCTAAAAGAGGGTAAAGATTCATCGCAACTATCTAGCTACCGTCCAATATCCTTGACTTGCTGTTTCAGCAAGGTATTGGAAAAAATGGTGAACAACCGTCTCGTCTGGTGGCTGGAATCCCACAATCTCATTCCTAAACATCAATGTTGATTCCGCCAACACCATTCGACTACGGACCATCTTGTTCGCCTCGAGAATGCCATTCAAGACGCCTTTCTCCAACGAAAACACCTTATGGCTGTGTTTTTCGATTTGGAGAAAGCTTATGATATGACCTGGAGGTATGGCATTCTCAAGAAGCTGCACGACTGGGGTTTAAGAGGTAACCTCCCTCAGTTCGTAAAAAGTTTTCTGACTGACCGTTCTTTTCGTGTCTGGGTAGGTGACACTGAGTCTGAGGCCCACTCCCAGGAGAATGGTGTTCCTCAAGGCTCCACCATTAGTGTCACCTTGTTCTCCATCGCAGTCAGTAATATTGCAGCTTCAGCCCCAATTCGTCGTTGCTTGTACGTTGATGACCTCACCATATTTTACGCAGGCGATTCCATCGAGGATATTCAACAACGGCTGCAACAAGGCATCAACGAAGTGGTGACTTCTGCAGAAGCTCTTGGTTTTCGCTTCTCTCCACAAAAAACATCGGTGGTTCACTTCTGCAGAAAGCGCAACGCACATCCGGATCCTGTCCTCACTTTAAAAGGATCCAACCTTCAGTGCGTTGATAGCGTCAGGTTTCTAGGACTTATTTCCGATAAACAACTTACGTGGCGCCCACACCTCCAAGCCTTAGCTGCGAGTTGTCGTAGGACAATAAACATGCTTAAGTGCTTGGCTGGTGCATCGTGGGGTGCGGGCCGGGAGTCGTTGCTTCGCCTGTATCAATCGCTGGTTCTGACCAGGATTGATTACGGCAGCATTGCTTACTCCTCCGCCCGGGCGTCTGCGCTTCTACTCCTAGATCCTGTTCACCATGCAGGCATACGACTGGCTACGGGAGCATTTCGAACGAGTCCTTCTATGAGCCTCTGCGTAGAGTCGGGTCTTCCTCCGCTGCGACTGAGACGTGAGCGTCTCTTGCTCAATTATGCAGCGGGGGTATATGCAACACCTACGCATATTAATCACCCGAGTCTATTCAGATACCGTTTACAGGGGCTCTATGGTCGACGTCCCACCATAAGTTGACCAGTGGCCGTTCGAACGCAGGAGTTATTAGAGAGTCTGCACTTACAGTTCGCCAAGGTACTTCCCAAACGTCCTATGGAAGTACCTCCTTGGCTGATCCCTAACGTAAGGTGTCGTTTCGACCTGACTGGTCTCTCTGCATATACACAGATGGTTCCAAAACAGCTACGGGTGTTGGAAGTGTCATCGTCATTCGTGACGATCCTCACGCTTGGTCACTTCCTCCCCAGGCCATTGTGTATACTGCGGAGTTATTTGCGATTTTGCAAGCCCTGCGATTTTGTCGAACATCCGAAGACAGCGCATTCCTCATTTGTTCCGACTCGTTGAGCGTGTTGCAAGCGATCTGCCACTCTCATACCATCGATCCACTGGTGCAGAACATCCGAACGTGTCTCTACATGCTCCGCCAAAAGTCTATCACCTTCTTTTGGATTCCCGGACATGTGGGGATACCTGGCAATGAACTCGCCGACCAGGCAGCACGTCATGCAGCCGAAGTCGGTGAGCCACAGGACATTGCCATTCGCCCAGAGGATCTGAGAGTGTGCATTAGATCGGCGATCGATCAGAAATGGCAACGTGAGTGGAACAACCTCACGGCTAAGCTCAGACAGGTGAAACCTGAGGTCCGAAGAACTCCGGCACCTGTAAATCTGAGCCGGCGAGAGAGTGTGGCCCTGACGCGTTTACGCTTGGGGCGGCGTTAACACATCGTCATCTTCTCGCCTTTGAGGATCAGCCAAGGTGCGCCGCCTGCGGGACGGCGCTGACCGTGAGGCATATAGTTGAGGAATGTGTAACCTTTGAGCCATTGCGCCAGAGGTTGCAGCTCCCAAATAATGTAGCCAACGCTCTCAGTTATGATGCTGTCTCTGAAAGAAGGATGATTGAATTTCTCAGAAATTCGAACCTTCTTCAGAGACTGTAGGGGCTTTACATCTCTAAATTTTATTTTAAGTCGTCTCTATTTATCTCCCCCGACAGTGAATTTTATTTGTCAGCTTTGTTTTTAATCTATGTGTTTTCAAGATTTTTGTGTTGTCTTATTTATTAACAATACCCTGTTCCAGCTGGTCTGGCAGGGTACTTTTAGTCTTGTTTTTATGCCACTAAGGGCCTTTACACCCTTAGTGGTAGTTTGTTATTTATACGTGTTACTTTGTTTTTGTTATTGTTTTTAACGATGTACCACCGAGGGCTCTTTACACCCGTGGTGGTACATCATTTGTTTCTTCTTTCTGTGATATTTTGTTATGCCGCTGTAGGCCTGTTGTTATGGCTCTACAGCGATATTGTTTTAGCTCCTTATTGCGTCACTGGTGGGCCTGTGGCTCCCCAGTGACGTAATAAGTTTTATCTGTGATAAAATTGTGATATAAATCTCTAGTCGTTTGTGTGTTTCTAGTAAGGTTCCTCCACCCCGAGGCACTTTACGCCTCGGGGGGAGTCGCAGCGATGGTTTTCAGGCCTTGGTGACCGGACGCTTTGTCTAGTACTTATCGTACCGTCACCAAGGACTGTCCGCTATTTTTAAGCCCTGGGATGGCAGGGCTCATCGTTGGATTTTATATGTGTATGTTTGTCCGTTGTCTATTGCATTTATGTGTTCCTGCCTTTACGTGTTGTTTTTATTTTTACTGTGTTTGGCGGCGCATGCCCTTAGAAGGCGATGCCGCCGGGTGCTGCTGACCGCGCCATCCACCGGCAGCAGTTCCCCAATTTTAATTAAAAAAAAAAAAATAATAATAATAATAATAATAATGCCGGGCATAAATCCAACCCCTCGTCCTCGTCGTGCTCGGCGGTAACTGCTAGCTGGCTAGCAGGCTAACGGGGCTCTGGTTAGTTAATAAATTAAGACAACACAGAATCATTTAAACACGTTTTCGATTGTTATTGTTTTTTCGTCCCCTTTGTGTTTTTTTTTTCTCTGCCACTGGAGGTCCATGGGGCCTCCAACGGTGTTGTTATAATCCCCACTGTACCACTGGGCGGCTCTAGGCCCCCGGGAATACAGTGGGTACGCTGTGATATATTTACTGTGATTTTTCAGCCTGTGATATTTTGTTGTTATTTTATTGTTATTTTTCTATTTACGCTTTTGCTCTGATTTTATCTCGTTACTTTTTTTTTTTAATTTTTTTTTAAATTTTAAATGTAATTTTAATCTATATTTTAAATAAGTTTTAATTATAATTTAATTTTTTGTAAGTTTTATATAATGATTATGTTTTGTAGTTTTTGTGACATTTTCTATCCATGTATGTGGCTATGAATAAATATTATTATTATTATTTTTACGCCAACCTGGCGCTCACTACTCAGTAGGACAGTACTGGGTAACATTCACCTATACCGGCATTATGCAAGGTATTAGGCTCTGTGGAAGGGTAATGTGCCAAACCAATCCGTAAAAGTACCGTAGTACATTCACGGACGGGTTTGTCACATCACTCCTTATAATGTTGTTGTTGTTGCTTGAAACGAGGTGTTATGCGTCTATTTTGGTGTATACTGGTTCGTACGACGAGACTTTTGTGGGAGCGTAGATGTTGGCTCAATGACAGAGGGCTGTGAAAGCCTAGTTCGTTTTCGTGTCCTCAGATGGTAGGTAGGAGTAGGGACAGAGGGAAGGGAAAGGACTGTTTGTGTTTGTGTGTGTGTTTGTGTATGTGTGTGGATGTGTCTTTCTATTTTACGTTTCTTGGTGTAGATGTTTTCTGGTTCATCAAATTGCTCATTAAGATCGGGTGCTCCTGGAACTGCGCGTTTAGATGGTACAGAGGTTGACGGACCTTGTGTGTCATTGAATTGGGGAGGATTGTGCACCAGAGCGGTAACAGTGACAGTGCGGCAGTTGTTCGATCCCCCCTCTCCATCAGACGAATCTGGATCTGTATGTGTGTTAAGTGTTTGTCTTTCAGTGTTAGTGTATTGTGTGTTTATGTATGTGTGTTGTGTGTCAGTAGGATGAGTGTCAGTGTATTGTTCGCTCACTGTAGATGGCTCAGATGGAGTAGAAGCAGGTCTTGTGCTTTCACATATCGCAGTCGGATTCGTATTACTGAGGAACTTCCGTACTATACGACACGTGTTTATGATCACTGCCTTTTGCATAGTGACATATGTGTATTTTGGGAGACCCAAGAGGCTCAAACTATTATGTAGTGTGTGTGGAATGACCCCGGTGGCACTGAGCACTATTGGAACGATGTGGACATGTTCCATTCGCCATTGTTGTTTTATTTCGGCTGCGAGGTCAGTGTATTTATCCAATTTAACTGCGTGTGTTTTTTGTAAGTTGTGTGTATTTGGAACCGCAATATCGATCAGATAGGTTGTCTTAGTGTTTTTCATTACGAAGGTGATATCTGGTCGATTATGATTTATGGTCTTATCTGTAATAATCGACCGATCCCAGTAAAGTCTACAGGAGTCATTCTCCGCTACTACTTTTGGTGTGAGCTTGTAGTAAGGTGTTTTATCGGTTATAAGGTGGTGCTTGACCGCTAGTTTCTGGTATATGATTTTGGCAACCTGGTCGTGACGGTGTTTGTATTCGGATTGAGCGAGCTGAGTACAGGCAGCTGTGATGTGTTGGATCGTTTCAGGTTTGGAATGGCATCTCCGGCATGAGTCAGATGTTATTGACGAGTCACGAAGTATGTATTTTGAGTAATTCTTTTATTATTATTATTATTATTATTATTATTATTATTATTATTATTATTATTATTATTATTATTTTGTTGAATTTTTGTTTAGTTTCCTTCTAATGGAGATTCTTTGAATCTCCATTAGCGTTGTTATAATCCCCATCGCACCACTGGGTGGCTCCAGGCCCCCCACTAGTGCGATGGGTTACTGTGATAATTCTTGTTTCGCTATTTTTTTGATGTTCCTTATCTGTGATATTTTGTTATGCCGCTGTAGGCCTGTTGTTATGGCTCTACAGCGGTATTGTTTTAACTCCGTATTGCGTCACTGGTCGGCCAGTGGCTACCCAGTGACGCAATAAGTTCTTCTGTGATACCTTGTGATACTGCTCTGTGATATTTATTTCCTTTTTTTTGAGTTTGTCTAGTCAGGTTCCTCCACCCCGAGGCCCTTTACACCTCGGGGGGAGTTTCATCGTTGGTTTTCAGTTCTTGGTGCCCGGACGTTCTGGCTAGTACTTAGCGTACCGCCACCAAGGACTGTCCTCTCTTTGTGAAACCCTGGGATGGCAGGGCTCATCGGTGAATTTTATTATGTGTATGTTTGTCCATTGTCTAGTGCATTTATGTGTCCCTGTTATTACTTGTTGTTTTTATTTATATCTTATTTGGCGGCGCATGCCCTCAGTTGGCGATGCTGCCGGGTGCTGCTGACCGCGCCATCCACCGGCAGCAGTATCCCAATCTTAATCAAAAAAAAAAAAAATAATAATAATAATAATAATCCCTCAGGGGCTTGTTGTAACACCTGGTTGCTTAGGTGGTCGGTTGCTGCAACAACACGGGAAGTAGCGCTCCCGGGGTTCCCGAGCTAAGACCAGGTACTTTCTGGTACCTGGTGCGTGGAGTCAACCAGCGCTAAATGGTGGTCTCTGTTAACGGGCTAACTACCCCTAACAGGTTTTAACTAGTTCCCAACGGTAACAGAACTAGGAAGGCTGGTCGTGCTGCGGGTCTCTCGGATGGGCCCGCTAATAAAGGCGGAACCAGTCACAATTCATCTTCTCGTCTCGTGCGCCTGGAGTGGACGGACAGCTTGAGGAGAGATTTGCTCACGTGCCGCGTACAAAGTGAGCCAAATAAGAGAGGGTATATGGCAAGGATGCACGCCATATGGTGCCAGATGCATCCCGAACACACTAATTTAACGCCACAAAATCTGCGTGTAGCCCGAATTATAAAATTAAACATACCTACCGGACATGACGATAATCGAGAAGCTCGCGAAGAAGCTAGGGTTGCAGAAACTAGGGTGGTGGAAGCTGAACAGGATTCTGCGGTCAACGGTGAGAGCTCGACCAATAACATCATAGAGCGGGATCAACCGGTAACTTGCGGTGGCAGCGTAGTTACTGAGGCACAGACGGACTTGTTAAATCAAGCCAACACAGATACTGTGCTAGAGTCTAACACCAGAACAAGTTCAACTCCCACACAGAATGATGCCGATCTAAATAAATCCCTTTCTGTCTCAGACAATTTAAGAAAACAATTTCGCGATCATCTCGATACCGATTTAGACTTTGACAAACGACCACGTCCCAAACACCGACGGACGTATGTAAAGGGCGAACAACTGACCCTACTAAACGAAATTTTGGACAATCATCTATCCCCATCCAGTGATCTCACCGACGTCGACAACGCCGTATATGCAGCGATGCGTGTCCTGACCCCATGTACTAAGCAGCAAAAGACTGCAGAGGAGAAGGCACGGATTCGTATTAAACAAATTGACACCAAGGTGAGGGCACTACGACAGATGGTATCGCGTATCCAATGTGTGATAGAATAATATATTCAGACCAACAGGCGTTTTACGCGAAAGGTACGGGCTTTTGCCAGAGAACTAAGGTACCGCTATCACACAATAAATTTGGGCAATCTGTTGACCATCAAATAGACACATTTGGATAAGATACGCGCATTGGCCCTGGCCAAGAAGAAAGTAGCCCGGCGTGAACGGTGTATTCGGGAAAATAAGATCTTTAACTCGAACCCTTCACGCCTGTTCGCATCTAAAAGCCCTGTCGTGGAGCAACCACCGACGGTGGACGCAATAGAGGATTATTGGCGGGGGATATATGAAACGACTAAAGAGACTGACTTGGACTGGATTCCCATCAGCCAGTTTAGATGGTACTGCAAACAACAGCTTGGCAAAGTGCCATCTCATACCATTATAACATCTGTTGATAAAGAGGAAGTCGAACTTGCTTTCAAAGGTAAGAAGAACTATTCGGCTCCGGGCATTAATGGAATAACGAATTTTTGGTGGAAGAAGCTCACTAGTACCCACCGCCACCTTGCCCGTATATTTTCAAATTGGTTATTTAACTGTGAGCCAATACCATCGTGGCTCGCTGAGGGAAGAACGGTCCTAATACCGAAAAAGGAGACCTATCACAACCACAGAACTATAGACCGATATCGTGCCTGAACACTGTGTATAAAGCGTTCACTTCCATCCTATATGAACGCATCTTGAAGACGATTGAACCAGTGTGGAGTTCAATCTATGAACAACGAGGTTCAAAAAGAGGAATGTCGGGTTGCAAAGACAACTTGCTGGTCGACAGATGTATCTGTCAGGACGCTAGACAGCACAAACGCAACCTGAGCATGGCCTGGGTGAACTATCGAAAAGCATTTGACACAACGTCGCATGAGCTCATTATCTATTTGCTCCATTGTCTGCGAGTCCATCCCGACATTATTAAATGTATTGAACATCTGTTGCCGCTCTGGAAAACAAAGTTCACAATAACATCCGGTGAACGCGTTGTGTCAACGGAGTTGGTGACATACAAACGAGGCGTATACCAAGGAGACAGCCTCAGCCCACTTTTGTTTTGCATCTCGTTGTTGCCCCTGTCAATCAGCCTGAGGGAGGAACCCGGCTACTTGTGTGGCCCGGTAGGAAATCGCGAGCATAAAGTCACACATTTATTTTATATGGATGACTTAAAACTGTATGCTTCGTCAGAGAGTGATCTCAACTGCGCTCTAAAATTAACACACGAATACACGCACGCGATCGGTATGGAGTTCGGACTGGACAAATGCGCGGTGGTGCACTGTAAGCATGGTGTAGTTCCGAATTTTGATTCACACGCCCAATTAGTGGATGGAAGCATCACAGAACATCTTGATGAAGGAGCGACCTATACGTACCTTGGTGTTGGCGAAAGTCACATCCAGGACGTGAAGAACATGAAGGCCGCCTTAAGTAGTAGATATAAGCGCCTTCTCCGACAAATTTGGAGTTCTGAATTGTCGGCGAAGAATAAGACCAGCGCTACAAATATGTTAGCCATACCCATCCTTTTATATACTTTTGGCTCAATTAAGTGGAATGTGAACGAATTGGAGGAACTAGACCGAGACACGCGAAAAATAATGAATATCAACCGTAGTTTGCACCCACGCGCATCGACACAACGACTTTACCTCCCACGAGACCAGGGGGGGAGGAGGCTCCTGTCAGTCGAACGTTTACATGATCGTATAGTCTTAGGTACAGCTTGCCGTGTACTTAACAGTTCAGACCCGCTATTACAACTCGTCAGGGATCACGAGCTTGCTGGCGTAGGCGCATTTTTATTCACAGCAGCGCAACGTGCCGCCGATATCTTGGGCTTAGCCTTCGATCCACGTAATCGCGACGGTGATGATAACATTCTTTCACTATTACAGTCGCGCCAAAAGTCGGCAATCAAGAGAGCCGAGCAACAACATCTGCTCAATCAGCATCGCGACAAAGTTCACCAGGGTATGTTCTACCGTCACCTTGACAACCTTGGCCTTTCGAGCGAACTCACTTGAGAGCTAATGGACTTAAATCGGAAACGGAGGGCTTTATCACTGCAGCTCAAGATGGAGTGTGGAACACTTTAACACACCAAAAATATGTGATGGGTAATAAAGGGGTATCGAGTACCTCGTGTCGGGCATGCAAAGCATACCCGGAAACCTTAATGCACCTGACTTCAGGTTGTTCTTATTATGCTAAATCCACCTATATCCATCGCCATAATGCAGCGTTGCGTGTGCTCTACTTTTATCTTCGTCATCATTACGAAGTTGACAAAACACCAGTCTTGCCCTACGATCCTGCGGAAGTAGAATCCTTTGTTGCCAACCAAAAGTGCAAGATCTTTTGGAATATGCCGGTTGCAACTACCAGGCAATTGAACGCTAATAAGCCTGATGTTGTGCTCCAAGATTTAACATCTCAGACTATGTATGTTATCGAGTTCTCTGCTCCGGCGGAAACTAACATAGTCGAAAAGGAGGAGCAAAAAAGGATTAAATATCAAGATCTAATACATGAACTGCGACAACTATACCCGGGCTATACTGTTCACTTGGTCGTACTTATAATCGGATGTCTGGGGGATATGCATAACTTCTTTGTGCGCAATCTTAACATCATTCCGGCTTGTAGATCTCACGCCAACATGTTAGCGGCGTCAATGCAAAAAGCAGTTATTATCGGGACGCTCCGCACGCTTCGGTCGCACGAGACGACTTTTTCCGGGTGTTCATGAACACCTTTGAACCCCATGCCCCGTTTAAAGCGGGTCCTCGAACATCCATTGGACCTGCCCTCGAATCTCCCACTGTTATGGTTTTGCAGTGAGGTTCGGGGATTTATTAGGTAGGGAAGACCAGGAAGGGGATGCTGTATGACGGACATTACGTACCTGACCTAGAAGTACCTGACCTGGTACGCTGCACGGACACATTTTCCTCCGCCTGGGGGTTTTTGAAGTGCAGTCGCCTTTCTTTCGTTAAATCATAAAATAATAATAATAATAATAATAATAATAATAATAATAATAATAATAATAAACGCCCTGTGGGTGGGGGCTTCACTTTGCAGAATTTGCCCACAGTAAGTCCTGCTTGTCGTAAAAGGCGACTAAAAGGACAACCCATTAGGATGGAGCAAATAAGAAAAAGGCCTCGGAAAACTGCCGCTGCCGGTGGAGCGACCAGGCGCATCAGGGTCACCACTGAATGTGACAGCTCAGATCACGGTGACGACAGGTTGGGTTCTAGGCAGCCACCTGTCAGCTGTAACAACACCTTCAGCCAAAATGCTACTGCCCTACTTACGGAGCCCCCAACACCTTTGGCTCAGCCGACTTTAAGTGTTTCCTCAGAGCATCCTTTGGGGACCACTAAAGTTGGTAAGAAGCGTGTGCGTATGCAATGGACAGATGAACTGAATGAATTCATCGTACGCACATACTTCCAAGTTACTAGACTTGAAACGGACAAAACTGGTTACCGTACGAAATTACATCAAGAGTTCGCGCGCACCTACCCTCACCTTAGTCGCGTCACTGAACAGAGACTGGCAGACCAAAAACGTGTCATTTTTACCAATAACCTTATCCCTTCCTCCCTCATAAACACGATTAAAACACAAGTCGCACATCAATTTGCTCAAAATGAAGAAAGTCAGGACGACGGCCCACCAGAAATGGAGAGCCCCACACAAAACGACACTCAACAACTTGTCGAGAATGAGCCTGACCACCATGAGACAGCAGTAAATGACACCCTACTGCAAAAGATCGAACTGGAATTTAACACAGCGCTTACTGAATTTGAAGGGACGGACCCCACACATAGGTACTTGTTGCCTAAACAACACACCTCACGTAGATTGGCTGAGATCGTTGAGATATTGAATAATATAATACTGCCTAAACATGTAGAAACCTGTGACAATTTTATCGAGTTACACACAGCTATCTATTGTGGAGCCGTTGCAGCTATACGTTGTAACGGGTCCGATGTAACACCACCTGTAGCGCACAACTCGAAGGAACACAAAACTCCTGCCTGGGAAACACGATTGAATAAACGCATCAGCAACATCCGATGCAACCTCGGCAGGATCACCCAATACCAACAGGGTACGAGGTCCAAACGGCTCAACAAACACATACACGACATATTACGCAAACACACAGTACACACACAATACGAGGAACCCAATAAAACACTCACAGAGATCAGAGATACGCTTCACCAAAAATTAACAGCACTAGCGAAGCGCTTACGAAGATATAAGACCAGTACTGAACGCAGACGACAAAACCAAGCGTTCAGCAGAAACGAGAGACGGTTTTATCAGTCTCTAACGAACACGGTAACTGACAGTAATGGTCTACCGGAGAAGAACGCACTCCATAGTTTCTGGGCGAATATATGGTCCAACACCATTGACCATAATGACAAAGCCAGCTGGATCGATACAAAGTGCAGGAATAACGAACATCTTCCGGAGATGCCCTATACGGACATTACTACAGAGGACGTCTCCAGAGCTTTACAGAGATCGCATAACTGGAAAGCACCTGGCATCGACAACATACAAAACTACTGGCTCAAACACTTTACATCAACACACAAGTATCTCGCTGAACACTTTACACTATTTATAAGAACACCAAACCTGACACCGAAGTTCCTAACGCAGGGTATCACATACATGAAATCTAAAAACAGTGATACAAAAAATCCTGCGAATTATAGGCCTATCACCTGCTTGCCTACAGTGTATAAGATTTTGACGTCCTGTCTGGCAGAAAAGATCAATGAGCATTGTCAGATTAACACCATACTGACAGAAGAACAAAAGGGATGTCGAAAGAGGTCACAAGGCTGCAAAGAGCAGCTTCTGATTGACTCCGTAGTACTGGAACAAGCGAAAGGGAAAAAACGTAACCTGTACACAGCGTTTATTGATTATAAAAAGGCATTTGATTCGGTCCCGCACTCCTGGTTGTGGAGAGTATTGGAGCTGTACAAAATACACCTAAGTATCGTGAACTTCCTTGGAACGATCATGTCCGACTGGTGAACGACCTTACATTTGAGTATTGGTAATGAAAAAACAACAAGCGACCTTATTCAAGTAAGACGCGGCATATTCCAAGGCGACTCATTGAGTCCATTATGGTTTTGTCTCGCAATGAATCCACTTTCTCGCCTGTTAAATGAAACCAAATACGGTTACAATGTAGGTACGCAAACGAATTCGCGCCATACCATTTCACATCTAATGTACATGGATGATATTAAGATCTATGCAGCTACTAAACATCAATTACAGCAGCTGCTGGGACTTTCCAACGAGGTTTCGCGAGACCTCTGTATGGAGTTCGGAATCGATAAATGTCGAACACAATGTCGTTCTGGAGGAAAACGAGATGCGGTCGCATTCGAACTCGAACCAGAGTCTGTTATGCAGCCCATGGACGAGGGAGAGTCGTACCGGTATCTCGGATTCAATCAGGACGAACGTATAGATCACAGCGCTGTAAAACAACACCTGATGCAGCAATACCTAACGCGTGTACGGAGATTACTGAGCACCCACCTTGATGGAAAAAAACCATCAAAGCAATTAACACCTACGCAGTTCCGGTGCTAACATACTCATTTGGGGTAATCAAATGGACGCCTACGGACTTGACAAACATCGAGATCAAGACCCGCATCCTTATGACCAAATACAGAATTCATCATCCCAAAGCAGCGATAGAACGATTGACGCTGCCAAGAGCCGAAGGGGGTCGAGGTCTTATAGACATAAGGAACACGCATAATAAACAGGTTCATAACTTGCGAGAATACTTTTACACCAAAACACACACATCACACTTACACAATGTAATAATCCAAGCCGACAAGGCATACACACCATTAAACCTCTCACACACAGAAATGCCAGATAGTTTTTGCCGTTTGGTCACGAAGGAGGACAAAATTCAGCAATGGATTCGGAAGCCTTTACATGGGAGACATCCACATGATCTTAATCAGAGTAACGTCGACAAAGCAGCGTCGCACGCCTGGTTGAGTCAAGGAAGTCTTTTCCCGGAGACTGAAGGATTCATGCTAGCTATACAAGATCAAGTAATTCATACAAAGAATTACTCAAAATACATACTTCGTGACTCGTCAATAACATCTGACTCATGCCGGAGATGCCATTCCAAACCTGAAACGATCCAACACATCACAGCTGCCTGTACTCAGCTCGCTCAGTCCGAATACAAACACCGTCACGACCAGGTTGGCAAAATCATATACCAGAAACTAGCGGTGAAGCACCACCTTATAACCGATAAAACACCTTACTACAAGCTCACACCAAAAGTAGTAGCGGAGAATGACTCCTGTAGACTTTACTGGGATCGGTCGATTATTACAGATAAGACCATAAATCATAATCGACCAGATATCACCTTCGTAATGAAAAACACTAAGACAACCTATCTGATCGATATTGCGGTTCCAAATACACACAACTTACAAAAAACACACGCAGTTAAACTGGATAAATACACTGACCTCGCAGCCGAAATAAAACAACAATGGCGAATGGAACATGTCCACATCGTTCCAATAGTGCTCAGTGCCACCGGGGTCATTCCACACACACTACATAATAGTTTGAGCCTCTTGGGTCTCCCAAAATACACATATGTCACTATGCAAAAGGCAGTGATCATAAACACGTGTCGTATAGTACGGAAGTTCCTCAGTAATACGAATCCGACTGCGATATGTGAAAGCACAAGACCTGCTTCTACTCCATCTGAGCCATCTACAGTGAGCGAACAATACACTGACACTCATCCAACTGACACACAACACACATACATAAACACACAATACACTAACACTGAAAGACAAACACTTAACACACATACAGATCCAGATTCGTCTGATGGATAGGGGGGATAGGGGGGATCGAACAACTGCCGCACTGTCACTGACACCGCTCTGGTGCACAATCCTCCTCAATTCAATAACACACAAGGTCCGTCAACCTCTGTACCATCTAAACGCGCAGTTCCAGGAACACCCGATCTTAATGAGCAATTTGATGAACCAGAAAACATCTACACCAAGAAACGTAAAATAGAAAGACACATCCACACACATACACAAACACACACACAAACACAAACAGTCCTTTCCCTTCCCTCTGTCCCTACTCCTACCTACCATTTGAGGACACGAAAACGAACTAGGCTTTCACAGCCCTCTGTCATTGAGCCAACATCTACGCTCCCACAAAAGTCTCGCCGTACGACCCAGTGTACACCAAAATAGACGAATAACACCTCGTTTCAAGTAGCAATAACAACAATATAGGGAGTGATGTGACAAACCCGTCCGTGAATATACTACGGTACTTTTACGGATTGGTTTGGCACATTACCCTTCCACAGAGCCTAATACCTTGCATAATGCCGGTATAGGTGAATGTTACCCAGTACTGTCCTACTGAGTAGTGAGCGCCAGGTTGGCGTAAATGTCTATAATAATAATAATAATAATAATAATAATAATAATAATAATAATAATAATAATAATAATAATAATAATAATAATAATAATAGTTTACGAGATATTTAGGTACTGTAATAGTTTACGAGATATAAAGGTTTAAAAAATCATGGCCTTAATACATATTATCACAAATAACTTCTAAACTACCCAAGATATGAGGCTAAAACTTGCACGCAAGACTTCTTATCAACTGTCCTTATAGTAGCCAAAGTGCCCTCTCTAGCATACTGTACCCTGGAAGAGATAGTGTCGGAGATGTCTCCACAGGGGGTAATTGAAGCGAAAAGGTTGAAGTATAATAGGGGGAATAAGCATCCTGAATCCCCCTTAATTCTACTAACTTTCAATAGGGTCACTCTACCTAAAGAAGTGATCATCGGCCTTTTCACTAAAGTGGACGTGCGACCGTACATCCCAGCACCGATGCGGTGTTATAAATGCCAAAGGTACGGCCACGTCTCACAACGTTGTAGTACAGAGCAACAGATATGCGTGTGCGGAAGGCCGTTACATGAAGGACGACCATGTGACGAGCCAATTAAGTGCATTAACTGTGGGGGTAATCACTCGGCTAAGTCGAGGAATTGCCCTATTTTTAAACAAGAATCAGCAATTCAAGAGCTGAGAGCCCTATAGAGATTAACCTACCCCGAGGCACGGAAGCTTCTAGGCAATACGCCTCGTCGCTCAGCTCTTGAAGGTTATGCACGCGCTGTTGCGGCCCCCGCCCGTGAATATGCAAAGAATGCAAGAAAGTCTCATGCGCTCCGTGGGTGTAGCTGGACCTACTCCCACATCAGCCGCAGTGTCAGCCAAGGTCCCTGAGGCCAAGAGGGTGCTAACAACCACCCCTCAGGGACCCGTTGTACGTACTGTGACGTCCTCTCCAAAGAAGACATCACCGAAGAAGGCTTCGCCTCCGAGAAGGCGTCACAGTGAGGGGGGAAAGAAGGTGGCCAAATCCCGGTCCCCAGAAAAGGGATCAGCCACCTCACAATCGGAGGCGGAATTCATTCCGCCCCCACCCATGACGGCTCCGCTACCACAGCGGCCGTTCCGACCGGGCACACCTACCCGCCCGGTTACCCCCCTGCCGAGTCGCTCAAACACAACACAAGTGAGCGACTCGGACATGTCGATCGCGTCGGTGCGGACGGGTGTCAAACGCCCAACGTCCGACGCACAAACAAACACCTCGGCCACGGAGTCTGATAACTCCGATGCCGAGGTACAAGTTGTTAAGTGCAAAAAAGGCTGGTCCAAGGGGAAACCTAGGAAGTAGCCACACTTCCTAGGGTGTGGCTACGAAGTAGCGAAAATGGCTATCGTAGTAACGAAAATGGCTATCGTACGGTGGAACTGTAATGGTGTTAAGCACCATTACTGTGAATTGCAGATGCTTCTGGCTGAGCACACGCCTATGTGCGTGTGCCTACAAGAAACACATTTAAAGCCGGCGGAACAGTTTAACATTAAATATCATCAAGTCCGCCGGCACGACGTACAGCCAGACATCAGGGCGAGGGGGGTGTTGCCATCATAATCAGAGATGGCGTCCCTTTCAGGGACCACCCTTTAAACACCCCCCTACAAGCTATAGCAGTACAATTTTTAAAACCGCCCCAGTTCACAGTATGCTCGGTCTACTTACCAGACTTCGAATGGAATGTCGAATCCTTGACCGAGCTTACATTACAGTTACCACGTCCATTTTTGTTACTAGGAGATTTTAATGCTCACAGCTCCATGTGGGGCTGTAGCACAAGAGACGCCCGTGGAAGACTCACAGAACGGTTTCTAGACGAGTCCGAAGCGGTCTTGTTAAATACCGGTCAAAGTACTTTCATTAACACAAGAACCGGTGAGCTGTCGGCTATCGACCTATCACTTGACTCACCGGTCATGGCACACCGTTATGAATGGACGCTGGCGTCTGATTCATACGGTAGTGACCACATTCCAATCATACTGAACAGTACCACGCCGATGACTCCACATTCGTCTTCGCCGAGATGGCGTCTCCGATTCATTCCGTACAATCGAGCTGACTGGAGACGTAGAAGATGATGTGGAGCAAATGTCCTCCAGTGTCATTGAAGCAGCATACAAGAGTATTCCGAGGTCGTCCAGCATGCCACCCAAACGTCAAGTACCATGGTGGAATGAAGTCGTGAGTGTAGCAGCTGCAGAGAAAAAGCGGGCGTACAACGAATTCATACGCCGCCCCACGCAAGAAAATGTGATAGCCTACAAGCGTGTGCAAGCACGCTGTAAACGCACTATCAAAGAACAGAAGAGGCTATCATGGGAGCAATATGTTTCGGCCATAAATACCTCCACGACCACCTCAGACGTATGGAGAAGAGTGAGTGCCATTACTGGGAAATATTCCCGTTCACCTATGCCCTCCCATCTCGTCATCGACGGTCGGAACATCACTGAACGCGCGGAAATAGCTAATTGCTTAGCTAAGCATTTTGAGTGCGTCAGTGCCTCCCAGAATTATGACCCGGACTTCCTGCGGATCAAAATCGAACACGAACAAAACTATCTTGATTTTTTCTCAGATGAATCCCTCCAATATAACCAACCGTTTTCTGTGCAAGAATTACTGGAGGCGCTTCGGGGATCTGGGGACACATCCCCTGGACTTGATGAGATCCCCTACGCCATGATCCGGAACCTGCCTTATCCTGGTAAGTGTAGGTTACTGGATCTTTACAACGAATTTTTTAGGCAAGGCGTTTACCCTTCGCAGTGGCGGGAAGCTACCATCATACCGCTGCTAAAAGAGGGTAAAGATTCATCGCAACTAACTAGCTACCGTCCAATATCCTTGACTTGCTGTTTCAGCAAGGTATTGGAAAAAATGGTGAGCAACCGTCTCGTCTGGTGGCCGGAATCCCACAACCTTATAACTAAACATCAATGTGGGTTCCGCCGATACCATTCGACTACGGACCATTTTGTTCGCCTCGAGAATGCCATTCAAGACGCCTTTCTCCAACGAAAATACCTTGTGGCCGTGTTTTTCGATTTGGAGAAAGCTTATGATATGCCTGGGGGTATGGCATTCTCAAGAAGCTGCACGACTGGGGTTTAAGAGGTAACCTCCCTCAGTTCGTAAAAAGTTTTCTAACTGACCGCACGTTTCGTGTCCGGGTAGGTGACACTGAGTCTGAGGCCCACTCCCAGGAGAATGGTGTTCCTCAAGGCTCCACCATTAGTGTCACCTTGTTTTCCATCGCAGTCAGTCATATTGCAGCTTCAGCCCCAATTCGTCGTTGCTTGTATGTTGATGACCTCACTATATTCTATGCAGCCGATTCCATCGAGGATATCCAACAACGGCTGCAACAAGGCATCAACGAAGTGGTGACTTCTGCAGAAGCTTTTGGTTTTCGTTTCTCACCACAAAAAACATCGGTGGTTCACTTCTGCAGAAAGCGTAACGCACATCCGGATCCTGTCCTCACTTTAAAAGGATCCGATCTTCAGTGCGTCGATAGCGTCAGGTTTCTAGGACTAATTTTTGATAAACAACTAACGTGGCATCCTCACCTCCAAGCCTTAGCTACGAGTTGTCGTAGGACAATAAACATACTTAAGTGTTTGGCTGGTGCATCGTGGGGTGCGGGCCGGGAGTCGTTGCTTCGCCTGTATCAATCGCTGGTTCTGACTAGGATTGATTACGGCAGCATTGCTCACTCCTCCGCCCGGGCGTCTACGCTTCTACTCCTAGATCCTGTTCACCATGCAGGCATACGACTGGCTACGGGAGCATTTCGAACGAGTCCTTCTATGAGCCTCTGCGTAGAGTCGGGTCTCCCTCCGCTGCGATTGAGACGTGAGCGTCTCTTGTAGTTATGGAAAAAAATCACTCTTTTTAGTGAGTTGAATCTTTTGAATCCGTTCACTGTGGTGAGTCGATTCAATGGATTGAATCACTCACTCACTCACTTGACATAATTCGCTCACTCGTTTTTATGAATTGAATCACTCACTCACTTTACACAACTGATTGGTTCAACTTCAAATACGAATCAACAAACAAATTCAATCATATAGTTAGTTTACATGTGAAACACTCACTCAAGTGAATAAGTGTTTGGAAACAATTATATCCGAATAAAATTAATATAATTAAACACCCGTTTTCTTTCTTAATAAGCATGAAACAAAGTTTTCTTAATCCAATGAATATGTTTTTAAGAAAATATAACCCAAAATTTTGATTTATTAATGTTTTTGTTTTATAATTTGTTGACATCTATAAAAAAAACGGACAGAATATATTAACACCTTTAAAAAATCGGCACGGACACCTGAAAAAGAACACGTATGTAACGTACATGAGATACATCACATACATCTTTTGCCATCATTTCACGTATAGTCAACTACATATACATGGACCATATATAATGGACGGCTAACTTATATGGGAAGAATTGCCAAAATTGGCTACGAAAATGGCATATATTAGGCTTTCTTTTTTCACCATTCGTGGCGTTAATATTCTTAAAATACTGATGTGAATATAGCGAATATAGTAACATAAAACGGATAAAACAGAATGTAAATACAGTACTTATTCTCAAATGGAAACACGTCGGGACTGGGGAAGTGAGTGTTTCCATTTGAGAATCACCAATGTCGGCTGATAATATTTAATAATAAGGAAATACATAGAAATTAAATATGTTTGAAATAAACTCTGATAGTTTAAATTACTTTATACGGCGAATATCCAATGGTACTGACTCCGATTTTACATAGTGACGTCAGCGAATTATATAATATACAATATAAATGATGCGACGCAAAATAAAAATTGTTAAGTTTATTTTAAAAACGATCGAAAAACCCGCTTTATAACTGACTTGAACATTGAAAAAGATTCCAAAAGATTCTATTCAAAAGCTAACAAAGATATAGAAGCTCGCGTTTCCATTTGAGAGTAAGTACTGTACCGCTTTGGTATCTAAGTCACACGAATGCCCTCTTATATTTAGACACTTTTTTGAATACATTGACTTGGACGTCCATTATATATGGTCCATGTATATATAGTTCACTTTCATATGTATAAAGTTTAAAATTTGTAGCCATTTTGACAAATTAGTTTTAGAACTGATATAAAATAAAATAACCACTGTCGTTTTTTACAAAATACATAGATGGCGAAACAATATTTGTGCAAAATACAGTATTTTCATCGTTTATTTCATCGAATATTTAAACCATTCTGTGTTTCCTATTTTGACATTCTATGTATTACTAGATGTCACTCTATGACATAGAGTGACATCTAGTAATAAATAGAGGTTCTAATATAGTTCTAAAACTAATTTGTCAAAATGGCGACAATTTTTCCTTACTTGCAATTTCAAATCAATATATTTTTTATTTACCAATTGATGATACGCTCCGAAATAAAAAAAATATTAAAAATTTTACGATTTTAAAGCAGTAAATAAATATTTTAGACTCAAAAAAAATTAAAACTATTTATAATATAAATTTCTAGTTATTTTACGTACATTATTTGTATAGTTTTATTGCGCTAACTTCGAAAATTAACTGGAAAATGTTGAAATTTATAAAGCATGTGTTTCTATAAATAAGCATTGATCAAACGCAAAAGAGACACATTCAGCAAAAACTGTTTAATATATATATATATATATATATATATATATATATATATATATATATATATATATATATATATATATATATATATATATATATATATATATATATATATATATATATATACATATATGTATATATATATATATGTATATATATGTATATATATATGTATATATATATATATATATATACATATATATATATACATATATATGTGTACCGTGTACTCATTTATGTATATATTTCTTTAATTAAGTAAGGAAACATTAAGTGCGAGGTGAATTTAAATTGAAAAACAATCATTCTATTAATAATAATTTTTGTTATCAGACGTTTATTTCAGAAATAACTTCATTAATATGTAAATGTCAAAACTGTTTTAATATTGGATCGCGATCCGCAATGGGGGCTTTTACGTTATATATATAAATTATATATATATATATATATATATATATATATATATATATATAATTTATATATATATATATATATATATATATATATATATATATAGTCTCATCCTTTCGTGAGATGGTTTATCTCGGTGTAAAATTGCCGAAGACATAAAATTTTTTTCGGGATTCGGTATCTGAGAACATCGCATCCCAGCCAGCTTATCGTTTAATATAAATTTCTCTGAATACGCCTCTGACCAAACTATAATTATTCACACCCTGTATAATATAAACATTTTTTTAAAAATAAAAAAATAAAAATTTTATTTTACCATAATATGTAAGCATGTGCTGATTATTGAACTGACATGTACTATATCGTACAAAAAAAGCGAACACAATTTTTCATAAATTCTGATTAAAATAAGTTTATGAAATATTATTGAAGTTACTAAAATAAAATTTTATATAGTTTTTTATATCACAGTACATTATGAATATTGCATAACTCTGATATTAGTATTTGCACTAGACATTATTAATTTAATAACAAATTACATTAAAAACTACACTTATGAATTACCAAATAAACCAAAAAAAAAACACAACAGAACAATGAAAAAATACACAAGAAAAACTTCCATGAGTTGACTTTTCAAAAATTAAAAACATTTTCTTTTAACTATCATAAAATATGAACTTATAATTTTATTGTTGGTATATTAAGGTACACAACTACCTACATTCACTATCTATAAAAATTAAAAAGTAAATAGCCGTTTTATTGGTATCAAATATTCTGTACAGTATGTTTCATTTTCGATGGTTTCGCAAGTAAAGTACATAAGAGAAAAACAGAAATTAATAACAATAATGTCTGATAATGATAACGGTTTATTTTTTCCTCACTCAATTTTCTCACTAAGATCAAAAATTAATTTTTAAACGATTTTAAATACAATCTATTTCACTTAAATTTAAACATGAGTCATCACTTACGAGTTTGAGGAATTCCCGTTTTCTTAGCTTTATCTCTTTCATTGTTTCAAATGCGTAAATTTTAAATTTGCAGTTTGTTTTTAGAAAAGATTAATTTGTTTCGAATATAAGAATTATTTAATTTTTTAACGATAACTCATCATCAATTGCATTTGAAACGGGGTATAGTTAATAGTTTGTAAAGAAAAACAGATGTGACGAAAGGCAAATTATATTACAAGCAAAAATGTATTTCAATCATCAAAAAGAAAATTTTTTATTCATAACTGAGTAACTTTAGGGGAAAACTCTAACGGAAAATGCGAAACTATCTGCATCAGTTATCATTATCGTAAAATTTTAAAATGTCCACATGAAAGTCACCGCTATAAATATTTTACCAAATTTATTCTTTTATAGCAGCAAGCAACACTTTTAACCTGCAACACCACGTAAGTGAACTCAAGTTTCAGTGGACGAGCGATGCGGCGATATTCTCATAGTTTTCATACAAACACACAGACATCCATATCATCCACGCTTCGCCAAAACATTTTTTAAATAAATAAACAACTTAAATTAATAGTTTGTTGGGCTTACAACTACATACATTGTTTGTATGGCTTATATTATAGGTATAGCTTGTATGCAAGTACATATGTGTAGTTGTAATGAACACCCTGTATTTCTTTAATCGGTACTTTTGCAGATGTGTAATTAATTTAAGACGCAAAAAACCGAAACCGCTTCTTGGAAACAAAATGTCTTTAAAACAAGAAATGAAATACAAAATCAATAACGGAAATGTTAGTCTGGATTACTCGCTGATTGAAACCGTAAATTAAGTTTATATTAACCGTGTACTCATTTAAGTATGGTAATGATGTGTATTAATTCGATGAACGAAATTACCTTGAATTAATTGTCTTAAGCGTTAAAAAAATGTCACGTAGACGTGCCAAAGGCACAGAATAAGTTTAGAGTTATTGATTCACAAAGGAGAGTTTAGTTCCGTCCGCCCCAGAGCAAAGTTCAAAGTCTTGGTCTGTCCGTATTATTGCATAACAATTAATTACTATTCAAAAGGGGTGCATTGTTAAAGTTGAAAAATATATAACTTATTGTTGAGTAGTAAATTTTCTGTAATTTGTGTAAATCAGAGTGCCAGTTCTCCAACATTCAAAAGGAAAGACGTTCTGCAGTTGCCGAATTCTACGAATGTAAGTAAAAATTTCAGTTATTTATAATTGTTTGTATTTTAATTTTTTATTTACTTTTAGTATGTTTATAAAAGTTCAATTATTTTGGAATAACTTTATGATTTGTTCTGTTTGTATTTAAAAGAAAGCAATACTACTAATTCCGAGATTTTATGTTATATGTTTCAATTATTATTAAGGTACCACAAGTTTTGTTAAGCAAAGTGTAAAATTTGTTTTAAACTTCATTACTGAATAAACTAAATTTTGTTTTAAGTTAAACACTTCAGTTTATTTTAGGTAAACCCCCTTTTCAACCAAACTCATCCCCAGTGAAAATTTAAATATATTACAAATTTAGTGGCAGCTAATGGGATACGAATTTTGGCCCCGCCACCGTTGAAGATTGGTGAAACTTAAACCAAAAACGTTAAAAAAAGAAAAAAAATTCAAACAACTAATTTATATTAAAAAAAAATTTTCCCATAAGGGTGGTGGCAGCAATTTCTTTTCAAAATCCATAATAATAATAATAATAATTAGTTAAAAATAAAATTTTCAAAAATTTTTTTTCGGTTCAACGGATTAACGTGGTTGTTTTAAATTCAGTTTGAATAATTGAAGCATCTCGATTTACAATTAAACGGAGTAAGAATTTAAAAAAAAAATAATAAAGAATAACTTAGGGGATAACCAATTAAAAAAAAAAAAATAATAACAAAATGCAAGAAAACGAATTAAATCCAGAAAATGCACAGTCAGTTTCAGTAGTTCCACCGGTTCCAACGGCAGTTGCACACGTAACAACTAGTACTACCAGTAACAATCAACCATCCACTTCTGGAACGGGTAATACTGTTTCACATTTTAATTACGGTTCTGGCCAGGTACTAGTTGCTTTATCAGAATTTTCTGGTAAACCAAATGAAAATATTAAAGAATTTTTGACAAAAATAACAAGAAGGGCAACGTTAGATAAGTGGGACGAATTACAAACCATTATAGTAATTAAGTATCAGCTAACCGGTGATGCTTATAAATTTGTCGAATCGGAACCATCGTTAAGTGACGATCAGGTGACGTTCAAGCAATTAAAAGAGGCATTAATTAAGAAATACACACCTAGTTTAGTACCCGGTCAAAGTTTAGAAAATTTTAGTGAATGTACCCAACGTAGCAAAGAAACCGTAGATCAGTATGCAACAAGACTAAAAATTTCGGGAAATAATGTATTATGGGCGCAAGCTAAAAAGACCATTTTTATCTGTATCTGCATTTATCTTTGTCTATCATATTAATAAATAGAAGTTTACTCACTCACTCCCATAAAAACTTAATTACTTGGTTTGGTTAGTAACTATGGAAATAATACAATTTGTGTTCTCCTCACCTCAGTTTCTGACGGTCTTTTGAGCTTGCGGCCATAATACTACAAGAGGAGCTTAAAATTGAGTCCGAAATACCAGGTAGGGCGGAATTTGTTAAAGAACGACACAACAGAGATTTAATTTTACAATTTAAAAAAGGCGTACATAAAGAAATAGGGCAAATGATATTTTTGGAAATTAGTAAAAATCCTAAAATTACATTTAATGAGGTAATTGAATTGGCTCAACAAGTCGAAACAAATTAAAAAATTTTAAGTCCTCAAAAGTACCAAGAAATCAATACTACTGCCAGTCAAAGTAGGTGTTTTCGATGTAACAAAACCGGTCATTTAGCTAGGGATTGCAAACAACAATTTAATAGTACAATGGGTTTCAAAAATAACTATTACACTAATCAACAGCAAACGTTTAGGAACCCGAATTATAAAGGTAAAAATTTTAATAGTGGTAGGTCCAATTATAAAGGTAAAAATACTAAAGCAGATAACAATCAGTCAGGTAATAGTGAAAGAGGTAACAATGTATTTGTCAACAATGGTCCGTCGAATTCTTGCAACAATCGATTTAGGCAAGGGCCAAACAACGATACGCAGTCATCTTTTTTAGGAGGGGGAAAGCTAAATTCTACCCTACCACCAGCTGCGCGTACGACCGAAGTCGATCATCCAAACGAGAATCAACGCAAACAATAAAACAAAATCAAAAACTTAACCCTTACTCTGCCAAAACTTTAAACGATGTATCTAAAAATTGTAATAGTGTTCCAAATTGTTATGTAAATTTAATTGTAAATGACCAATATTTAACCCTGTTGGTAGGATCAGGGGCTGCAGTGAGTATAATTAAGGAAAGTTCTATCGGTAAAAGTCAACCTAAATGTTTTAAAACAAATAATGTATTAAGAAGTGTCGCAGGAGAAATTTTGTCCGACTTAGGAAATGTAACAGTAACGTTTCAAATAGGACGTGATAAACTTGATTTTGATATAGTGTTAATATCAGATTCTCAATTGTGTATTCAGGTTGATGGAATTATTGGTAGAAATTTGTTAAAAGCGCTGCAGGCAAAGATTGACTTTTCGAAAAATATTGTAGAATTAAATGGGGTTGAATATAATTTAGTAAATGAAGCAAACTTATTTGACCAAGAATACGCGAATACAATTTTGAGTAGCCCGGTAATAAGTAATCATAAAAGTACAAGTGATAATGATACATACCATTCATACCATATATACGCGTCGGCTAAATTAGATGAACTAAATAAAAATGTAGATGTGTTGACAAATGAGGTTACTGAACTTAAAAAAGAAAGAGATTTAATTAAGGGGGTGTTATCATTGAAAAATGAACTAATAGAATTAAAGCAGAAAAATAGGGGTATGAAAGAAAAATTTAAAGAGGTACAATCCGTTAAAAACGAACTCGAGGTATTCAAGTTAGTACTAGGAAAGAGCGAAAATACGCTGAAAAATAATTTAGGGGAACTTGTAAAAAATATAAGTGTATTGACTGAGACAGTCAACAGTATGGGGAATAAAATTGAAGATAATTATAAGCATTTAGTTAGGGAAATCGAAGTTAATAACGCTAAAAAGAATAGTGGTATCGGTAAAAATAATCCTAAAGGGGAATTAGTAATGTCTCACCAATTAGAGGGTGAAAGACAAAATAAAGTTGTGACACAGGTCACGTGCGTTAATGATAAAGAAAATAATAAAGTGAAGATAGTTAGCGAAGCTTGTCAGGGTACGGGAAATAAGAATGAAATTAAGAACGAAAAAGAAATTGGGGTAAACGAATCGGGTCAGCATGTAGGTAAATCATCTACTGGTAAAAACGAGTTAGGGAGAACTGGCCATTTTCCTTTAACTTTGTCAAAACCCTTAGTGATATCGCCTAGATGTCAAAAGATTGAGTACGTACCACTAGAAGCCATGGATCTAGTTGGGACAATCCTAATCTAACCCTGTTTAGACACTCCTCTTTCTGACGGAATTGCCATAGCTAAGTCAATATGTAAAGTAGAGAAATTAGTACCCGTGTGTATATTAAATATACGTGAAAATGAAATTGAAATCGCCGCTGAAACAATAATAGGATACGTATCCGAAATAGAAAGTGTTGTTAGTGAATTACGAGAAAACAAAAAAGTAAGTGAAATAGCGGTAATTAACGAAATAAATAGGAAAAATAATAATAAATCAGATAGTTATAAATCAATAAATATTGAAAAATTAGTACAGATTGATCATGTACGTGAAGAATATAAGAAACCCCTACTTGATTTGTTAAAAGAATATGAAGATATTTTTTGTCCAAGTACAAAAGCTTTAAGTTATACTCATAAAGTCCAACATCGAATAATAACTGAGGATGTACCCCAATTCATAAACCTCCTTACCGTATTCCTTTTAGTCAAAGACCAGAACTTAAAAGACAAATAAATGAAATGTTAGAACAAGGTATAATTCAGGAATCACAATCTCCTTGGTCGTTTCTTGTAGTGTTAGTTCAGAAAAAGGCACCTGAAGGGGAAAGTAAGCTAAGGGTGTGCATTGACTACAGAGAATTAAATAAAATAACGAAGCGCGATTATTTTCCGTTACCTAATTTAAATAAAACGTTAGATTTGTTAGGAAATGCTGCATTTTATTCAACCCTTGATTTGACGCATGGGTATTGGCAAATTCCAGTGCATCCGGATGATCGTGAAAAGACTGCCTTTACGACTTTTGACTCTCATTTTGAATTTTTACGCCTTCCCTTCGGATTAATGAACAGTCCAAGTAGTTTTCAACGGCTTATGAACGAAGTATTAGCAAATTTGATACTGGAACAAGCACTAGTTTATTTGGATGATATAATTGTGTTTAGTAAAACTGAAGAAGAACATATCCAGAGATTACGTAATGTTTTTGAGCGCTTGAGGGCGTCGAATCTAAAATTAAAACCTTCAAAATGTACTTTTCTAGCGCAACAAGTGACTTATCTTGGTCACGAGATTAGTAAAATTAGAATTTTACCATCGCCTCAAAAGACCCAGGTAGTTAAAGATTACCCTGTTCCAAAAACCGTAAAAGAAATTAGAGCATTTTTAGGTTTGGTAGGATTTTATCGCAGGTTTATACCTAATTTCGCTGATATTGCAGCTCCATTGACTGCACTGACAAAAAAGAACGTACCATTTATTTGGACTGATGAAACACAGGTCGCGTTTGAGACGTTAAGGGACAAATTGATCAACCCACCTATCCTTATACATCCAAATTTTGAAGAAAAATTTATCCTGTTTACAGATGCCTCAGGAAAAGCCGTGAGTGCTGTTTTAAGTCAAAAGGTAGATAATTTTGAAAAACCAATCGCATATGCATCTAGACAGTTAAACCAATGTGAGAAAAAGTACTCAGCAACGGAGTTGGAATTATTAGCAATAATCTTCGGTATTAAGCAATTCAGGTGTTATTTGTACGGTAGATCGTTCACTGTAATAACTGATCACAGAGCCTTAAAATGGTTATTTTCACTCCGTGATCCGACTTCGCGACTTGCACGATGGGCAATATTATTATCAGAATATAATTTCGACGTTCAGTACAGGCCAGGTAAAATTCATAATAATGCGGACGCCTTAAGCAGAATTCCGTATGAAACAACCATCAATAACGTTGCTTATCTTCCCGTCTGGGACCGATCTTTAATCAAAAATGAACAATATAAGGATAAGAAACTTCTAAAAATTATCGAAACGGTTAAAAATAATCCATTTTATTCGAAATTTTACTTAGATAATGATGGAATCCTTTACAAAACTAGAAAAACTAATGAACGTCATGACCAATTAGTAGTTCCCGAATCGTTAAAATCTAAATTTATACATGATTATCACAACTTACCGTTTGCGGCACATCAGGGGATATTAAAAACTTTAAATAGGTTAAAAGAACGGCTTTACTGGGAAAATATGAGTAAAGATGTCGAACATTACATTAGAACCTGTGACTCATGCAATAAAAGGAAAACACCAAACAATCGTTTACCCGCTCCCTTACAAAATTTTCCCCCAGTTTCAGCTCCCTTTGAACTTACCAGTATGGATATAGTAGGGCCTTTGGTGACTACCGATAACGGGAATAAATTTATATTAAGTTTTATGGATTATTTTACGAAGCACGCGGAAGCAATACCTTTACCCGACCAAAAAGCTGAAACGGTCGCAAAAGCATTTGTAACTCAAATAATTTGTAGACATGGTGTACCTAGAAAACTACTTACTGATTTAGGCAGCAGTTTTACCTCTGAGTTAATGAAAAATATTTGTAAATTGTTAAAAATCGAAAAAATCCAAACCACTGCATATAATCCAAAATGTAACGGTGCTGTGGAACGATTTCATAGGGTACTAAAAGATATGCTATCACACTTTGTAGCTGAAAATCACAGGGATTGGGACAAATTATTACCATATTTACTATTTGCATATCGTACTTCTGTTCATACTTCAACCGGAGAAACCCCATATTTTCTATTACATGGTAGAGATCCAGAATTACCATTTGATGATATAATACGTCCAAACCGAGTTCGATATGACTATGATGAAAACTATGCTTCAGAATTAATGGCTAGATTACAAAATGCATTTAATCAAGTTCAAAAAACTATGGAAAAAACAGCCAAACAACGTGAAATTCAAAACAATAAGAAAACTAAGGAACCAAACTTTGCGTTAGGTGATAAAGTTTATTTGTTAGATAATGCTAGTAAAGTACATAGAAGTAAAAAATTATTTAAACCGTGGAAAGGCCCCTATAGAATTATTGCTAAATTAGGTTCAGTAACATATAAAATTCGTAGCATATACGGTCAAAATGAACAAACTGTTAACGTGAATAGATTAAAACCATACTTCGATAGGGATACTAGAGCTGTAAATAATGAGGAACCCGTGAACGAGAATACTGGTGAACCAGATAATGATACAGAGCAGTGGCGTAGCGAGGGGGGTGCAAGGGGTACTATCGTGACCCGGGAGCTACTTTGAGAGGGGCGCCAAAAGCTAATAAGAGGAGCGACAAAAGCTAATATGAGGGGCGCTCTTATTTTAAATTTTTTTTTGTGGTTCTGATTAGAATTTTGTTACGTGAAAGTGTAGGGAAATTACAAAATTACTTCCAAGTTATGACTTCCAAATATACAGACACACAAAAAAAGCACTGGCGAGCAAAAAAAAAGATGGTTAAGGCAACTTTTAGGAAAAAATATAAAATACAAATTTACAAGGGAAAATTTTTTCCGAAATTTTAAATACACCGGTCCACTACCTAAAATTTTAAAAATTTTAGAAGTTAAGGGGGGCGCAAATAAAGTGTCACGCACCGGGCGCCAGTTATGCTCGCTACGCCTCTGATACAGAGACTAATAAATCCAAAGTTAGGTTAAGTTATGTACCCGTAAATGTGAAACAAGATGATGGGGAACATATAGAAGTCCCGCCAATAATATTGCATGAACCTAGAAGTTTCGGTAAAGATAATAGTGAAGTAACATTAGGGGACGAACAATCTGACATAGAGGTGTTTAGCGATAACGAGTTGCAACTGGAATTAAATTCATCAGATGATAGTTTCAAAAGTTTAAACGAGGACGTAGCTAACGATTCAGAATTAGTTAACGAACCAGTAACTACGGCAAAACAATCAGGACACGGTTACAATTTAAGAAGTAGAGGTAGCGTCGAAGAACACCCGTGGGTTTTGCCAAAAGCTATTTAAGCAATTTTAAAAAAAAAAAAAATTTAAACAATAATAAGATGTTAATTAAAATGTTATTCTTGTTTAAAAAAAAAATTTTACTATTTTATCATAGGTATTTTACATTATTTCCTTAGTAAGTATACTTGACATTAAAAAGAAAATATATATCTCAATCATCAAGGCTTAAAAAAAAAATATTGACCTCTGAGTAGCCTAAAAAGAGAATTGGTTCAAGGTTACGACAAACTATTATTATATTATGCATTTGATAAAGTAACATGATTCTGGTACATAAATATCATGTAAACATAATTTAATTAATTAATAATAATAATTTAATTACTTGCACAGCATTATAAAAAAAAATATAGGTACAGTAAAACCTTGTTTTTTTGTAGCAGAAAGGAGTCAAGAAAAGGAGCAATTAAAAAAAAAATATATAACGAGTACAATATTGAACTATTTAAGTTGACTGATTATTCTGCCTACCTCTCGTACTAATTTTTTTTTTTTTTTTTTGTTTATTTTAATATAATTAACTATTAGTAGGGACAATCGGTTTAATATACTGTTTTCTGTTGCATGTAATGCGGAGCGCTAGCTGATCAGATTGGAAATTGGACTATGGGAATGATGACACATTTAATTTTGTGAAAATGCTACTGCTAATGTTAAGTTTGGAAAAGTTACAAATTGTCCAGTAAGGAGTGTCGAGTCAAAGTTGTGGTATGCCAACTCGTTTTTGAAGTCAGTGGATATCGATGGAACGACCTGCCTGTCTTCTATCAAACAATTTGGTTGTACGTGCACCAGCCGAATTCGCATATGCAAAAATGAACGCACCAGATTATACTGCGGTCAATTATGGAGAGGTTGTCCACGTAATTCGATGTACTCCCGTGGAAGTAACGCTGAGATACACTAATAACTGCTATCACGAGGCTCCCATCACATACAATAATAAATCGTATTTTACGACGCCACGAACGTAAATTATTCAAAAATATGCGTCGAAGATCGACTGTAATAGCTTCTTATACCCATTATACCAATTCGACAATAAATGGTATAAATTAATGAAAGGGTTGCACGAGACGATCGAACCGCAGATGTTAACACCAAATAATCATTATACTTGGCAATACAAAAGCCCGAATAACTTGTTCAAGGGTGGCTTGTATTCACACGACGACATGGAAACCCTTCGAAAACATATAATTTTACCTTCTGAAAGACAAGCACTTTCTGGAATTGTGACTCGCGGCATGATTGGAGCACATACTGATATGCAGGGAACGAACCTTAACAAACTAATAGATGAAGAAACGGTCAAGGCCTGGATCTCAAACTGGTGGTTACGTCTGGTAGATTGGTTCATGACATTTGGAACAGTCACCGCCGGATTTATGGGGTTATATTTGGTTGCAAAGGTGTTGAAATTCCTAATCGACACATTAATTCATGGTGCAGTACTGTATGATATCTTTGGTGTTAGTTTTCACCTTTTGGCAGCACTATTCGATAGTTTGACAATGTACTGGGTCCATAAGAATCAAGATCGCGAAAGAAAACGAGGTCCACAACATCCGGAACCCGAAAGGCATGAACAAAATCCCAACATCGACAACACCAACCTGAATGTAAATCTCAGCGCCAGTGATTGTGTAAGTGTGAACGTGCAAACCGAGGCTCACCTGTATCCTACAGTACCGACGTCCGACCCGAAAAATCAAGAGTGGATGAACTAATATTAGAGACTCTAAGTAACAGGTGAAATAGTGTTTAGGTTGAAGTGGAAGAAGAGAGATACATCAAAATAATTTTGATTTCACTTATAAGATTTTCATATATACATTAATATTTTACTTTCGCTAATGTTTATGCTGATTCATAAATAACTTTAAACCTGGAATTACAAAATATGTTAAGTTGGAATCTTTCTTCTTCTAGGAAAAGACTTGAAAAAAAATTTTGTTTTATTGTGTCATCCGAAAGTAAATAATACCAAAAATATAAAAAAAAAATTATTCTTTAATTCAGTCAAGAGTTTATGATTTGTTCTGTTTGTATTTAAAAGAAAGCAATACTACTAATTCCGAGATTTTATGTTATATGTTTCAATTATTACTAAGGTACCACAAGTTTTGTTAAGCAAAGTGTAAAATTTGTTTTAAACTTCATTACTGAATAAACTAAATTTTGTTTTAAGTTAAACACTTCAGTTTATTTTAGGTAAACCCCCTTTTCAACCAAACTCATCCCCAGTGAAAATTTAAATATATTACATAGTAGTTGAACAAAAAGTAACATTTCCGCTTTTTGGCTTTTGGCTTTTTTTGCAGAATCGTACTTATATCTATCAATTACACGTCCGAGTTGAATTTGGCGTGTTAAATAGCAATAATTCTCCCCTAAAAACGAGTCCCAATCTCGGTTTTCGAACAAAAAAGAACATATCCATTTCTTTATAAAAGTATTATTTTAGTTCTAACAAATGTAATATTAGATTTAGATTTAGATTATTAGATTTAGTAGTTGAAAACACTAGAAAAAGTTAATCAAAGTTTCTTTGAACGACTGTTTTATCATCATTCATTACCACTATCTGTAAAAAAAAAGGTAACATTTCCATTCAATGATTATCAAAAAGTGACATTTTCAAGTTTTACTGACAAAAGGTAACATTTCCAAAATTCAAACTCAATTATCTCCTGTAATATGAAAGTTTTTAAATTGACAAAACAGTGACGTAAGGTAACTTTTTTCAATGTACAATTCTGTATAAACAGTATATTTTTAAAAATAAATGCTTACTCTTTAATCACATTTTAGTGATTTCTGAACAAAAAGCAACGATGGAAATGTTATTTTCTGTTCGACTACTCCACATATATTCTGTTAATACAAACATTATGCGTAGTGTAACATTGATAGCACACATATACAATCATAAATACATACACCGATATTCCGTTAACCGTACGACAATACATACACGTGGTACCCTTAACGGAATCATATACAGGATGTTTCTCTAGACAATTTATTTTTTAATAAAAATTAAAATATTTTTATAAAAATAAATTTTTAAGTCATATTTTCTAGCTACATAATATTTATTTCTAATTGTAAGCTTAGAAATTATAATATATATGTGTATTAATAATTTTTATTATTACTATTATCATATACAGGACAAAGTCGAAGTTGGCAACGTCAAACATAGCATGTCGTACATAAATTATATCACTAAAACATAAACAATATGTCATTGTGTGTGTGTGTTCGTGTGAGACACAATCCATTGGCGGTTTAAGGATTTTTTTTTTAACTTTTTCTCCTGTAGTATCTAATTAGTAATTTGTTACAAATTTGTTTATCAGTCGGTTCATGTTGTTTCTTTACAAAAGTATGTCATCACCTCATCACTAATGAAAGGTATCATCTGGGTATGACCACAACACTGTTCGTCTTTTATTAAAAATTTTATCATTATTATAGTATAAAATGTCTAATGATGAATGATTTATTTATTTTCTATATGCATACGTACATATAAATGTTAATGTTTTAAAACATATTGATGTTTTAAATCATCTGCTGATTCATTTTTTTTTTATTTGGTGTAAAGAGCTTTTAAGAAATTAGATCAGTTTCCTTTATCAGCAGTTTGTTTCATAATATGTGCATTTTTGTTTCATTCAGTTATTTCTTAGTTTTATTATAGTTACGTTTTAAATTTAGTTTTACGTTTTATTCTTAAAAACTTTAAGTGCGGCATATCTATACTTTTTTATTTCATTTTTTTATAGGTATTTATAATATGTGACATGTGTTTATGTATACATATAATATATGTAAAGTGTATGTGCTTATTATCTATTACCTTTTGCTATCATAGTAGTGTAAACGAAATTCACCACTTAGCTGCATTTCAGTTACGCAATGTTATAAGATGCTAGGTGCTAATTATTAAAAAAAATGTTATGAACCGCCACTGGTCTGGCGGCTTAAATAAGGCATTTACGTCATAAAAAAATAACATTCATCATGCTATCTTTGACGTTCAGCGGTATTTATGTTAACTTTCAAAATAATCGCCTGTATATGTTAAAAATTGAAGTTTTATTTACATAAAAATGTTTATTTACATTAAAAATTTTGTCACGTAGATTGTGTATGTATACACAAACACACACAAACGGTACGCATAATGGTAGTACGGATATCGGAAAACCGCGGTACCATACTTGGACAACGCATTAAAAGAGTTGCCCAAGTGCGTGTTAAACAAACATTAAGTAGAGTTACTTACAAGGAGATGCACCCAGAGTGAAATTCGGGATTTCGATGAAATTCCGCTTGTGTGTAGAATAGGTAAAAATAAGGGACCCGTATTTCTTTTTATCGGCCATCTTCCACGTTTATGGGGTGAAACCAGCCCCTAAAGTTGGGTGTTCAAATCGTATTTCTCAAGATATCTCGAAAACTATAAGAGATAGACGAAAACTTTAAATTGACAAAATGTTACTCTTTGAAAGACCTATTCACCTGTATAGATTAAACCAGGGCCGGGTTCATAAGAGGGGCTGGAGGGATGAAGACGGGGGTAAATTTTCTTATACAGCCTGAATGGTTCAATGTATCAAATTTTTGCCACCATAAATAGAAAGAGCACCAAAAATTAGGGGACACGTATTTTTGCATTTTTTCGAAATATGTGTGGTATCCAAGCTGTATAAGGAAGAATAAAATAGGGTTGATTATAGTGCATTATTATTGATTGCAAATACGTTCTATATTTTTTTATTTTTATGTTGATTTTCATCATGAAAATGTAAATTTTTACTTTCCGATAATGATTCATCTATTTTTCAGTACTTACTTAATTGGTAAGTACTGAGGTACTACTTAACTTTGGTAGAAATAGGTATAAAAAATATAGAATATGAGTAACCAAATGTACACATGGCTAAATACCTGTATATATATATATATATATATATATATATATATATATATATATATATATATATATATATATATATATATATACATATATATATATATATATATATATATATATATATATATATATATATATACATATACATATACATATACATATATATATATATATATATATATATATATATATATATATATATATATGTAAAATTAAAGGTCAATAAAAAAAATTCGTTCATAGCATTTTCGACGTGAAATTTCACGCTCTTTCAGAATCCGAAATAAAAAGTAGGTCGTTCCATTTGAAAAATACGATTTGACCTCAACATGACCTTGAAAATGAAATTCTAGGTCAAATTTAAGGTCACCATTTAATGTCCCCCTGCGTACCTAACAACTTTTGTAAAGGTCGCTAAAAGCGTCTTACGTAATAAATGAACAATCCTTCAAGTCTTACTTTGAATGAACATTTTTATCATTCCATATTATGAGAACTTGATTATATGTAACGTTAAATATCTTTAATTCAGTCACTGGACCTGGTGTTGGTACAATACTTCCTCCACAAAAATGAATTAATGCGATGCTTGGTAGTGATAACGGCAAATATGATACAGCAAAACTATTATTTTCATCAAGTATAACATTTGAAATAGTTTTAAATACAAATGGACCCTAAAATTAAATTATCGATATTTATTTTTAACAATTGATTAAGTTAAAAAAATTTACTTAAAAAATTGTGCTTACTTCTGCATTACGTATATCTTTTAGAACAGTATTGTTTGGAAATATTGGAGATTTATAACTTTTCCATTTATTAAACGGGTTCGTGTCTTTATTATTAACAATGTATATAACGTATTTTGTGTTATCATATTTTGGCAAATTTTGAATACGAAGTGTAATATTTTTTACGATATTTGTCTTACAAATGGTTTCATTTGAATAGGTAATAATTACGCCAAGCATAAAATAATTTTGATGTTTGGTTAATCCTGCTAGCGCTGACATTAGCTCTACAGAACTATCATTTACAGTAACGGCAACTTCCCTGTTCCCTGTATTCATTATTAAAAATATCATACAAAATTGACATAAATATTAATTAATAAATCAAAAGAGGATGATTTTAAAAGTCTAGTCTAAGCACCAGATAACCCTACAACTCTACTCCTTCAGTTTTCATGGTGTCCAGAAGAATACATCCGTAATATTTTGAACTTGTTATCATTTACAATTACCGATGTAAGTACATAATATACTCTTTTATTTTTTATTAAATTTCAGAATTATTATTTCTTAGGTAATCCAAATAGTAATTTAGAAAAACTATAATATTCCGGACTCCTCCCAAAATGAGACAGTATGTATTCAGTAGTCAGTAAGTAAGTCAGTATGGATCTTTGCTATTCGTAAATCTTCTTTAAATTCATATTTCAAGTCAAATTTCTATCACACATTTTTTGCAACCTCAGTCAATCACTGGGCCTGGACTAAAATTTTTTCCTTTCATCCAATAATTAGTAAAAAAAAATTTACCTAGAAATGAAAGTAATCCCATAGCAAGATAGACAGGTTTTTTTATAAATTGTAGATGCGGTGGGTTGGTGTTATTCATTTGAAACCTAGAATTGATCTTTCACTTTTAACAAAAAAATAATAAAAGTTTATAATTAGTAATGTTAATTAAACTGAAGAAGTACCCAATCAACATTCTGACGTCTTAATGAATTCATAAAGAATTCATATTTCTGATTTGAACGTCAGAAAATAAGTTCAGAAAGATATCTTTATGAATTCATAAAGATATCTTTAGACGTCGATTTATGAACAGATTATGAAGTCTTAAATATGATGTCTTAAAGAATTCTTTTTTTTGACTTCAGAATTGCGATGTCTTAAACAGCTCATGTTTCTGATGTCTGAAAAAAAGATATCTAAACTGAGAATTCATTATTAAGAAGTCATATTTCTGACTTCAGAATTATGATGTCCTAAGCAGCTTATATTTCTGATGTCTTAAATAGCTCATATTTCTGACGTCTTAAAAAAGATGACTTTAAGAAGTCTATACCAAGAATTCATTAAAAAGTACTAAGCATAATTTACGAAATAAGAGAAATGTAATTAATTTCGTTAAATGTATTTATTTAGATAATTGTAAATGTACAACATAATATACCCAATTTCAAAGACTATAAAAATCAACAATTCTATACCCTGTTTCAAATACAATTGATCATGAGTCAAAGTTAAAAAATTAAATAATTCTTATATTCAAAACAAATAAATCTTCCATTCTTTTCTAAAAATAAACTGCAATTTTTTTAAAATTTACGTAAGTGCAATAATGAAAGAGATAAAGCCAAGAAAAAGGAAATTATTTAAATTCATAAGTGGTGAAGCATGGTTAAATTTAAGTTAAATGGACCATATATTAATGTGTTTACGAAATTACATATTTTAAATTTACTCCAGTATTTTATCAAGAATGTCATAGTTCATTTTCACTTTAAATAATTTTCTTTAAGTTACCATATTTTATTTTTTGTTTAGTATCACCATCATCATCCATTCCATCTTGTACTAAATTACTCTCCTATTTTAATTTTCTATTTTTTTGACTTTTGGATAAGTCCAGGGCCGGATTAACCCTGAGTGCCGCCCCTAGGCACCGTGAAAAATGCCGCCCCTACCTTTTCCTCGAAAAGAAGAAAATCTTAATTTTTCCTACTTTTTTTCAAACTTTTCCTTAAAAATACTGACAAGCTAAAAAAAAAAACGTCAATTACAAATTTTGTCGCCCTGTTTTCAAAGTCTTCCACCTCTAGGCCATGGCCTAAGCTGGCCCTAGATAATCGTGAAGTGGTTTTCTTTTAGGCATTATGTTGTTAAAGTTGTCAATAAAAATATTAATTTTAATATATTACATTGCTGGCGTTCGGGACGAAAATTTTGTTAGCTTAACGGGCCTAACGTTAGCTAATGGAGCTTTCACCGTTCCAAACCAGAGGGCTCTGATTAAAAAAATTAATGCACGTTAAATATTTTTTCATGGTTTTTCACGGTATAAATACTTAATTTTTGAAGTACAGCCACATTTAAAAATTGTGGAATAAAAATAATCAGTCACCATGTTAGAAATTGTTCTTTTAATATATAATGTATGTTAATTTTTTAATGCATGCCCTCTGGTTTGTAACGGTGAAAGCTAACGTTATCTAACGTTAGGCTAACATCAGAAATATGAGTTCAAAAAGTAGTTAGAAATAAGAACTGTTTAAGACATCCAAAATATGAATTCATAAAACAATCAGAAATAAGAACTGTTTAAGACATCAGAAATATGAGTTCAAAAAGTAGTCAGAAATAAGAGCTGTTTAAGACATCAGAAATATAAATTCATAAAGTAGTCAGAAATAAGAACTGTTTAAGACATCATATTTCTGATGTCTAATACGACTTCTTTAAGAATTCATTTACATAGATGTCCTAATATTGTTTAAATTATTTTTGTTAGTGATTTCTATGGAAAAATAATAATAAATTTATACCATATTTTTTTAAGACATCAGAAATATAAGCTAATTCTGACGTCAAAAATATGAATTCTTTAAGACATCATATTTAGGAAGTCTTAAACCGCTCCTAAATCGTCGCATAAAGTATCTTTATGAATTCATAAAGATATCTTTCTGATGATGTTTTCTGACGTCTTAAATATGACTCCTTTAAGACATCTTTAAGACGTCTTATTAAAGAAGTCCGAAACATGTCAGAAAAAGATGTCTATTTGACACCATTAAATTGAATTCATATTTAAGATGTCTTTAAGAACTCTTATTTCTGACTTCTTAAAAAAGATGTCTTAAAGATGTCATATTTACAGTTCAGAAAGATGTCAGACATCTTGCTGACTTTTGTGCTCACTGGGTATTTTTAAATCTGTATAGTCATTGCCACTTTATTTGTTGGCGATCCCCGATTCTATTATCATCATCTTAAGATTAAAAAAAAAAAAGAACAATAATAAGCCTTAAAATTAAAAGTAATTGTATATGTAAATTGACCCGTTTAGTTTCATTATTAATAAAGCTACTTCAATTTTGAAAAAAGTTTGATTATATTTTCGGAAAAATTTAATTTACATTTTATAGACCAATTTGCATGTAAATATTAATAATAGGCAGAAAAATGCATGTTACCTGACCTTTCTCTGAGGTCCAAAAAATGAGTTTAAAAAAATGAGTAAAGTTAACAAAATACTTATTAAATGTGTAAGAACAAAGTAACAAATATGAATGAAAATGGATTGCACTCGACGAGAAGACTGGTGGCCTAGTTGGTAAGGCGCTTGACTGATTAACAATATAGAGATCCTGTGTTCAAGTCCTAGTCGATCCGGTTTGATAATTTTTCAATCATATATGTTTTTTAATTAAAATATTAGCTTATATTCACTTTTAAATCACCTACCTCGCCAACAACGTTCGTTGTGTAAAATAATACGGATGATAATTCAAAAATGCGTTGTCGTTACTAAGTAATTCCATATTTATCCCCGCTTGATTAAGAAAAATTCTTTGGTGTTCAATTATAGCTCTCACAACCATGCACGCATAACGGCTGTCACCTCTCCATTCTAAACTTTTCCACCATCCTGATAAAGGATCTGCTTCACTAACACACATAAAATTAGAATGCACTTCAAAATACTAATACAATTTTAAAAAATTCTTACTCGTTAGAAAATGGCATATTTTTAATTGCTGGATACATTTGTTTAAAATTATTAATTAATTGTAATCCTTTATTTATGATATCTTTACTTGAAGCATTTCCTTTGGCATGGAACGAAATATAATTTAATGGACATTTGAAGAGTGTATTGTTGAAACAATATTTCAAAATTCCCCAGCAAAGAGGATGTTTTTCCTTTGATTTAAATAATCCAGCTGGACCTCCCAGACGTAAAGTAACTTTTGATTTCTTTAAATATAAACCATTCTTGCATGCATTTACATAATTTATATAAGCTGCAAAATTAGGATTATTTTTATATTATGGTCCATTTCACTTAAATTTAACCAAGATTCATCACTTATGAATTTAAATAATTTCCGTTTTCTTGGCTTTATCTCTTTCATTATTGCACTTACGTAAATTTTAAATTTGCAGTTTGTTTTTAGAAAAGAATAGAAAATTGATTTGTTTCGAATATAAGAATTATTTAATTTTTTAACGATAACTCATGCTCAATTGTATTTGAAACGGGGTATCCTATATATAGCAAGAGAGAGTAGCACGTTGCGTTGTTCAGTAATTATCGAACTTAAATGATCAACGTTACATTTTAAGTAGGTAACTTTTATACCTATGATATTGTAGTAAGTAAATATTTTTAAAAAACCGAGACAAATTCCCGTACCGAAAGAACAGTAGAATGGAAATATGTTTCCATTCGATTTGACAGAAAATTCATTTATGTATTTATTTATAGACAGGTTTCACTGTAGTTCAGTTAAAACGTTTTAGTGTGCGAACAGACTGTGCCGGGCGCCCGTCACATTACCCGTGCGTCCTACCGCACGAACAATTCAATACATGTATTTAAATGTACGTATTCAGACCAATACGATCTGGTACTTGCGGGCACCCTACGGACTGTCAAATGGGTAATAAAATACAAATACCCCTGTCGTAGCATCTGCATAACATAGCGAATTTCCAAAGATTTAAAGTCGGTTGGGTGGTTTACTTTTGACGCCTTTGGGACGCTAGGACCTTAGAGGACATACCCATTATCCATCTAAAATAGCTTAGCTATAAAAGCGAAAAAATTTCAAAATCAGTTGAATAATTTATTTTTGGCGTTTTTGGAACCTTTGGACTCTCATATAACATAGCGTATATCGAACTAAAAAATGGTTTTGTTCTCTAACAGTGAAAAATTTATGTATATTTAAATCTAAACCAAATTGGCAGCGATAACTAAAAATTGCATTAATTGTTCCAAATTATCCTAAAACAGTAAATACGTTCTTTATTACTGTGTTTCCCTTATTATCTAAAATGTTTTTTTAGCAACTATTACGCTGCCGGAAAAACCTGCAACTTTTTTTGTAATCTATGGATCAATATCTACTAACCTTATTAAAATCAAAATTTTAGCTATATTAGAAGTTTAGAATATCGGAATTGAGGGTGGCGGGTTAGAGTACGATTAACTGTCGACAATTTTGAGTTTCATTATTAAAACAACTGGCTGGCAACAATAATTTTTAAAATCTTTAGAGGTGATTCTTTCAAATTATATTTAACACGGTATACTACTTAAATTTTTTAGGGTCCCGCCCTTATTTTAATCCAAACTAATTTTTCCCTAATTGTATTCTACTTGAATTTTAAATACAAATATTTTAAACTAACTGTACCTGCGACGTCGTTTCCGCATAAAATAAATGAGAAGTATATAAGTATAATAATTATAAAGCATTTGCATACAACAATATTATAGTTTTGCGTAAGGCATGTACATTCTCAAAATGGTTTTTTGAAATATTTTAAATATTTTATGGAGCTGGTATTAAATTATAAATTTAAAATTTGAAATATGTATTGTTTATCGAAAGGTTATCAACTGTCTATCGAAACTGTTTATCGAAAAGTTATCAATCAATTGACGTTTATTTAAGTAAATAGTGTATATAATAAAATAATGTTTTTTATTTTTTATTTTTTAGGTTTTTTAACATAATGTTACATGGAGATGGACACTAGAATATGTTAGTTAAATTATCAACGGATTGCTTGTATGATCTATTGAATGAAGACATCTCTCATTCAATGTTTTGTGTAACATAAATGGAAAAATGAATATTTAATTGTCGTGTGAGGAGTTAAAATATTAATTAACAGTCATTATTGATAATTAAATTCCATATAAAATAATACATGATGATATTATAGTTGTATAAAACTGTAAAATATTTAAAAAAATTTAAATTTTATTTTTGGTTAAAATATACATAGTTGTAATTTCTGTTTATACACAGGTACTATTTCAGAAATTTTATTTTTTATTGTGTTTTCATCCACTTCATAAAATTCTACGTTAATTTCAAAATCAGTTTCAGTTCAAGTCCAAAAAATTTTATGGATCGTTTTGTTCATTAAACACTTCTTGTATGATTACAACGAAAAAGTTAAATTACGAATTTAATGACATTCAATGCACGAGTCTAAGAGACTGATGTATACACAACGAGATCGAGTGCGCTCTATACCCCCACGAGCCGTCAGGCGAGTGAGGGTAAGCGCACGAGATCTCGTTGTATATGCGTCAGTCCCTTTAGCGAGTGCCCCAATTTAAGCCTATTGGATACCTCACTTCACGCATACGTATCGAACATAATTTTTTATAACGACAGCTTCTAAAGTTTAATAGAGAGAAAAAAATTAATTATTTTTAAGCAATTTTAGAAAATAGTAGGGTTAATTTTATTTTATAATGTTATGTGAAAAAACAATTTTTTTATTAATTTGTAGATCGTTTTTATTTTTTTTATTAATTTGCTGATCGTTTCTATGTTTAATTTGAATATGATTATCATTGACAAATGAATATCATTATTTTCTCGCATAGTTTTAACTACTTTCACGCACAGTTGTACTTTCGCGCACAGTTACTATCGTTTGTTTTACAATGATATGAAAACTGCTCTTTACGCCCACTAAACAACGCTCGAATATTGAACTTTAGAAGCGGGTGTTATAAAAATGCAGTTTATATAATTCAAAATTTTTTTGTTAGAAATTATAACAATTATATTTATTTTGAATCTATTATTGGCAAAAACTGACATTTTTTATTAAAAAAATTATTTGAAATAATGTCAAACTAAAAAAAAGGTAATATGAGGCGTTCCAAATTAAAAGTGGTTTATTTTACTTTTGGTCGAAAATGAGTTAACGATGGAAATGGATTCTTCAATTTGCATTTCTTAGCATGTTAAACAAAAAGAAGTTTTACTTCAAATTATAGCAGTTGTGATAAAACTTGCCTTTTTTTGTTAAATAACTCGTTTTGTATGAATTAGGCGAGTTTTGTTTTAGAACACCTCATATTATTTGAATTTAAAACAAAAACAAAATGACGATTTTGATTTTGACAATAGTTTAGTTTGTGTATAGATATATAAAGACACGTTTATCTTAAGGTGCGGATCCATCAAGCCCGCAAACTGTTTGCAAATGTTTTCGAACACAAAATTTTTTTGGTGGAGACGATCGTCACAAATGTTTGCAATTGTTTACTAATGTTTGTCAGTATTCCGACCAAAGTCGGTACGTCAAAGGGAATTCGTTGTTTGGTGCGTTTTGTGTTTTTCTAGTGGAGACAGTATGTGACATATACATAATGTATCTAATGTATTTATATAGAAATATAAAAATACGTGGAACAGCTACAAACATTCGCAAACGGTTTATCGTTTGTAACTGTTCATTCAATGGAGACAGTGTGTTCGCAAACAGTTGAAAACAGTTGCAAACATTTGCAAACAACTACAAACATTTGAAGCAAATGTTTTTTTCGGTGGATCAGCAACTTTATAAAAGGTTTATTCCATTAAAGAATAATTACAGTCGAATTGATCAAATTTTATAGTATAATGATTTTCTTTATCAATATTAGACATTATTTCTATTTTATAATCAATCTGATTAAAGATTTTTTAAACATATTTCGGGCAACATAAACAGTGCGTCTACGGTATGCATATAATTAAGCTAAAGAATATTGGGTATGTTAAACAAGGACAAAAAATCTTTAACCCAAGATTTAGAAAATTATTTTTAATTTTTCTGGAGAACCGGTTGACAAACAAGTATCGCTCCAAGGGCGTTTTTTTATCCAATTTCTTGTGCTTTTCGCAATGGTATAAAAAAAAATCTTTAAATTCTAATGTTTTTAGCACTTTAGAGACTTTTTGTCAAAAGTGTCCAAAAAACCTACTTCTGGGCATCCGACGTGTCTGGGTAACGAACTTAGGCGAGCGAATCCGGATTCTAGTTTGCATACCAAATTTCATAAGCATTAAACGTTTCGTTTGAGAGTTATCGTGTACACATATAAATACATATATATATATATATATATATATATATATATATATATATATATATATATATATATATATATATATATATATATAGAGAGAGAGAGAGAGAGAGAGAGAGAAAGAGAGCAATTCCATGTATAAACCGATCACCCAAAAATGGCATGTTCTCCAAATTTAATTTCCCTGTGTATATAATAAGTTTAAGATGTGTTCAGCTACGAACTCGAATATTTTTGAATTATCTTTTATTTTGTCCGAGTTATCATTATTCAAATTTGCGTTCAAGGTCACAAAATGGGAATTCCCCAAAATATTTTATCAATTTTTTCAGAGTCTAAGAATAATTAAAAAATGAATACATGTTACATTGAATGTACTTTACATACACTTTCAATCAGACCGATTTCCATCCCAATATATGCACATGTATTGAAGTAATTGCAAGTTTTATTTTTTTCTTTAATCGCTTATACTGAAAATACCTCATCTTCGATTTTCGATTTGCTTTTTTTAAATTAAAGTACTTGGTCTCCTCTATAACGTGGTATTCGATTTTCTTTGTTTTTTTGAGTTTTACGGATTTTACGGGGCTCAGTTTTAAAAGTACATGGATTTTTTAACTAACTGTTAAAATAAAGTATTAATTATAACACTACCCCGCCTTTCATTTTCGATTTTCTTTTTTTAAATTAAAGTACTCAGTCTCTTCTATAACGTGGGACTCGATTTTTTTTTTTTTTTAATTTTATGGATTTTACGGGGTTCAGTATTAAAAAAATACGTGAATTTTTTAGCTAATTGGGAAAAAAAAGTATTAATTTTAATAATGTTTCATTTTCGATTTTCCATATTTATATTTTAAATTAAAGTTTAGAATCCCCTTTATAACATGGTACTCGATTATCTTTGTTTTTTTGAGTTTTGTGGATTTTACGGGGCTTAGTTTGCAAAAAATACATGAATTTTTTAACTAATTGTTAAAATAAAGTATTAATTTCAATAGTGTCTCATTTTTGATTTTTCATATTTATATTTTCAATTCGAGTTTAGAGTTCTTTTTATAACGTGGTACTCGATTTGCTTTGTTTTTTTGTATTTCACGGATTTTACGGGGCTCAGTTTTTAAAAAATACATGAATTTTCTAACTAATTGGTAAAATAAAGTATTAATTTTAATACTGTTTTTTCATAAAATTTTATTTTAAAAATATGCTAGTCAAAAAAAAAATACCCCTGTCGCAGCATCAGGCATAACATAGCGAATTTCCATTTACAAAAGTACGTTTTTCTTGGAAACTAGTTGATACAGAGTAATTGTAAATAAAAAAAACTTTCTTTATGTGATTTTTCCGCCTCATTCCGCCAAATTATTTTCACGAAAAATGTCCAAAACCCCGTAAACGTTTTCACGAAATTTCTTAAAAATAAGATGTTTCGTTCTTGAGTTATCGTGCGGACACTTAGTAAACATATAAAATATAAACTCGGCAGAAGTTTATGTTTAAAAAAAGAATTTTATTTCACAAAATACAATTTTTTACAAGAATACAATTTTTTACAATATAATTTGAAATAAAATAATTTACTTTATCACCGCGTGGTGATCGAGTCAATTATCCGGCAAAGTAGTTGACTTCGGTAAAGTGTGTGTTGAACGACTGTTGTTTGGCCCATTTGTATCGTGACTTATATACGGTTGAATTTCCTGTTACTTTCTGGAATGACATTGGTCGTGTGTCCTGCGGATATACTTAATGAATATAGGTCAGAAGTTGGACTTTCCTTTCACTTGAAATTATACTTGTTGTTTGTCACGTATGCTAATGTTGAATTTAGTGTAATGTGAAGATATTGTTAAATGGCTATATTGTAGTTCATAACTCTTCCCTCCCTAAGATGGAAGTTCAATTTTGAAGAGGAATTGAACGACTGACGACCTGTCGATTGGTGGTGCCGTAGGTGCCATCATGTATTGGACTGATTCTTGTGTTGTTTTTGCTCTCTTGCATCTTCTGCATGTAACGTAGCTCGTACCGATTACTATTAAGATTCCAATGGTGATGACTGTGACGGTCCTGTGGGTGTAATGTTGATATTTGATAAATTGAATGGTATCCGTATTTTCTAGATGTTTCAGCTGTAACAGATCTAAGTTTATATCTTTAGAAATGTCAGTAATATTAACAGTGTTATATAATATTTGTTCCAAAACTATGTTGTTGATGGTATTGTCTAGAGTCCCATAAGTTATTTGGTTGATCGTTACATGACATTGGTCTACGATGATATGTAGTTTTCCAATGAAGTTGGTAATGTTCTTTCCGCAGTTGTTCGTGATGTCGATTGAATGATTAGTTATGACGATTATGTGGTTGTCTTCTATTTCTTCTATGAATTCTTCTCCTATTGTGCGATGTAGCGTACATTGTGCTGGTTTATTTTCCAATGTCTTTATTTCGCATCGGTTAGCTTCCTTTGGTGTTAATATTACAGGTGGGCAGATAAAATCCTGTTCTATCTTATTGCAAGTCTTTTCTAGGAATTGGTAATGGGTTTTGTTATGCAGGATTATATTGGTTTTTGGTTTTATAATTTGATGGTTTTCAGGGATGGGTCTTATTTTGATAGTGTTAAAAATATTATTCCTGAACTGTGGAATCATTACAGCGAATATGATATTGGTTCCGTTGTAGTAGGCTTTTAGGTTGAGTAGTTCATACAAGTGTTCATCACTAATAATGTTGATACTACTTTTCAAATTTTCATAAACTAACTTTAATTCATTCTTTGTAAGGATATGCCTAGATATCACATTTAACTTAGCTAGTTCTATCGATAATATAATGTCGTTAACGTGCTGGTTTAAGTACTGAAGTTGTGATTGTAAGGAAAAATAGTATTGTGACTGAAACAGTTGTTGTTCTATTTGGGGATATGTTTTCATAGCATTGGCTAAAATTTTAAGTTTAGCTTGTTCAGTATTTATAAAATCCGTGATGTTATTAAATCGCTCGATCATCTGTGTGTTTAATCTGTGTTGTTGGTCTATTCTGTCCTTTAGTAACAAACTATTATCTTTGAGGGTTTCTATTTGTTTGTTGATTTCTATCGCGTCGTTGTTGTCCATATTGCCAGATATTGTTTTTATTACGGTCCCTAATGCGTTTATCAAACCTCTTTTACTTCTAATTGTCCTCGGTTCTAAGTTTTCTAAGTTTCGCTCTATTTTGTTGTATAAATCCTTTAGATTTTTCGTATTGTAAAATAATGTTGCGTTAAGACTAGTATTATAAATGTTATCTCTTAAGTACCCTAATGTGTCTCTAATGTTAGTTATGTTAATTATATGTATTAGATTATTATAATGGGAAACTACTCTAGTTGTACCTAAATTAAGTGCGATAAGTCCTTTTATGTGCGATATGTCGTGGTATTCTATTCTTTGCGCGTTCGTCATTGTTAAGAACCTGTAACAACATTACTTTCTTTTAGGTTTTATTTTGGCTTTGTGATATTTGTAATTCTTTGTTTTAAAGGTTAATTTATTGTCGTCAGTTACTTTTTTTACATTGTACGGAGGTAATAATTTCGTGTTACGTTGTATATTTTTAACATAAACTGTGTCTCCTATGTTTAGTTGTGGTGGATCGTTTCGTTTATTGTTGTTTTTGGCTAACGTTTGTTTTTGTTTTTCACTTTGTGCGTTTATAATTTCTTTAATTATTTTAATTTCATCCTGCTGCGTCTTTGTGTATTCTGTTATGGCATCTCTATTTGGGTGTAAAATTGTAGTGTCCCGTATTCCCTTAATTGTTTCAAAAGGTGTTAGTTCCGTACTGGAGTGGATAGAATTATTGTAGGTAATCATAGTTAAATCTAACAGTTCATTGAGAGGTAGCTTTTTCTTTTCTTTTAGAATACGTAATATTTCTAGTATGGTGTTATGTAATCTTTCAACGGGGGAGTTACCTGTAGAGTTACGGGCTGCTGTTATATGGTGTTCGATTCCATATAATTTAAGAAATTCCCTAACGTCAATATTGGAAAATTCTAAACCGTTGTCGTGAATTATTTTTTTGGGTATTCCATTCCTAGCCATGTAATTTCTAAGGGTTTTTAATACCTCGTTTGAGTTCCTAAATGGGATAACTGCACATTCCGCATACCTACTAAATTTGTCTAAGATAGTTAAAACGTTTGTTTTTTCTATATACAGTATGTCTAAATGTATTATTTCGAAAGGTCGTGTAGCTTGCTCGGTCTGTTCTTGTTTTAGTCTTAAGGGGTGGCGTTCATATTTAAATTTTAAACATGTGTCGCACGTATTTATATAGGTTGTGATTTTAGATTTCATATTGTCGAAGTAATAGTTCCTTTTCAAGTGTTTCAACGTTTCTTCTATTCCTCGATGTACTGATAGTTCGTGGTATTCCTTGATTAGCTTTCCCTGTTCGTCGGTGTCCTGTATGTCGGTTAATATCTTCATACATCTAATAATTTTATATTTCGAAAAATACTCATCATATACCTTACTGATTACTTTCATGGTGTCGTCGTCGGTTAAAATGGCGTTGAGTTTGTTTGGTGAGAAGTATTCCTTAATTATATTGATGCACTGTTGTTCTGTAGGTGTTTCTACTACTTCTATGGTGATCCTCTTACGAGTTTTAAAGTAATATTCCGTAGATGTTTTCTCTCTTAGTCCTGTACTTATAACAATTTGATTGGAAAATTCGTTTAACGATTGTTCAGAGATCCTGATTCCTTCATTTAAGTTATCCACATTAGAATGGGCTGTCTCTACTTCTTGTGATGTAGTTAATGTATTTAGCTCTGTCGTTATTCTGCTGAGTGCATCCGCGTTTGCGTTCACCTTCCCAGGCTGGTAATCTATATCGAAGTTGTAATCCAGTAGTTTTATTTTCCATCGGACTAATTTTGAATTAGGCTCCTTCAGTGAAAAAACCCATTTTAATGGTTTATGATCCGTTAGTATGTTGAATTTCTGTCCAAACAAATATGGTCTGAACTGTTTGCATGCCCATACGATCGCCAATAACTCCTTTTCAATGGTACTATAGTTTTGTTTGGCCTTATTCAGTGTCCTTGAAGCATAGCATATGGGTTTATCCTGTCCCACGGGTCCTTGTGACAATACTGCTCCAATAGCATAGTTGGATGCGTCTGTTGTGAGTATGAACGGTTTTTCAAAGTCGGGATATTGTAGGATCGGATCACCTGTTAGTAAAGTTTTACAATACTCAAAACATTTGATGTATTCAGGGTCCTTAATATTAATCTTCACGTCTTTTTGTAGACATTTCGTCATTGGTCTTGAGATTTAGCAAAATCTTTGATGAATTTTCTGTAGTATCCAAGTAATCCTAAGAATGATTTGATTTCGGTGGTTGTTTTTGGTACTGGAAATTGTTTAATAGCTTCTATCTTCTTTGGGTTCGGTTTTATGCCTGCTGTTGTTACGACGTGCCCTAAAAATTCTATTTCTTTATGCAAGAATTCACATTTGTCTAGTTGGGTTTTAAAATTATGTTGTCTTAGCTTTTCAAATACCTTTCGTAGCATCTCTACATGTTCAGTTAATGAAGCGGAAAATATGATAATATCATCCATGTATACCAATACGTTTTTTCCTATGTATTCTCTCAACATATTGTCCATGACACGTTGGAAGGTTGCCGGGGCGTTCTTGAGTCCGAACGTCATACGCGTGAATTCGTAATGCCCATTGTCAACTGTAAATGCTGTTTTAGGTATATCCTTTGGATCCATTTCTATTTGATGATACCCTGATGCGAGGTCCAATGTTGTAAAGTAATAACATTTTCCTAATTTGTCCAGTATATCGCTAATGTTCGGTAATGGATATTTATCGTCGATGGTCTTCTCATTGAGTTTACGATAGTCAATCACTAATCTCCATTTTTTCTTGCCCGAAGCGTCTGCCTTCTTCGCTACTATCCATATTGGTGATGACCATGGGGAGTTCGACGGTCAAATAATATTCTTTTCCAGCATTTCATTAATCTGCTTGGCTATCTCTTCTTTGTGAATGTGAGAATATCTGTAACTCCTGGTGTAAATTGGTAGATCATCCTTTGTGTTGATTGAGTGTTTCACGTCTGAAGTAAAGGTCATTGGTTGGTCCGATGTGTAGAATATGTCTCGGTAGTCGACACATACGTTGATCAGTGCATCCTGCTCTTCTTTGTTCAAGTGTTTCATGCGTATATTTTCCGTTACGAATTTGTAGTTTTCTGAGTAGTCTGCATCCATTGGTGTATTTGTATTCACATTGTTTAATTCCACGTAGTTATTTAACGATTCACTATTTATGGGTTGTGCAAGTATGACGTGTTGTTTTTCGTTAGAATTATTAGTAATGAATACGTTTGTTTTGTAATCATGTGCAATGTATATTACACTAACAGTTTGTACTTGGGGATTTAGTTTAATAGTAGGAATCAATATATCTCCGTTTTTTACTAAAGTGGGTACTTCAATCATGCGCTGTTCCTGTGACTCTAATGTGAAAACTATCGGTGTAATGCATGGTTTGTAATATAGTCGGTTAATAACTAGCCCGAATTGTATTGTATGATTATTGTAATTTATTTTTGTTTTCAGTTGCCTCAATGTTTGGTTCCCTATGATGCCATCAAAATAATAATGAAATTTGAATACGAGAAATTCTAATGGCTCTGTGTTATCTAATTCGTTTAAGTATGAGATGCGTATTTTATTATTAATTTTGTGTGTTTTGAGTGCCGTTTTTACTTCTACGTCTGTCGGGATTAAAGTTAGATTTTCAACATGCTTTGGGTCTATAAAATTATTGTCAGCTCCTGTATCTATTAAGAATTTTAGTCTCTGTGGTCCGTTTTTTATTATTATGTATGGTAACGTCCCGTTCTTGGTCTGTTGTAAATTTAATTCTACGTATCCGGCAGATTCGAGGCTGTAGGTAGAAAATCCTCATCCTCTACGTAGTTTACATTGTTTAAATCAGTTTGGTCAAGTTCCGCTAGTTTAGGTTCTTCATTAAATTGGTACTCTAATGGATTTGTTGACTCTATTTCTGTTTCTATTGGTTCGTAATAAAATTCTTGATTATTTTCAGTATTGAACAATTCTTTTGAAATTACCCTCGGTGGTCCCGTTTGTCTAAATAGATGGTTATTATTACTGATTCGTCTAATATTACCTGACGTTGTATCCATAGGTTCGGGGGTAAACCTATTAGATTGTGTTTGTTGTTGCAGACGCACTGGACTTTGCTGTATTGGATGGTAATTATGTTGAGGTCGATTTTGATTAAAATTATTGCAAGGTCTCTGGTTTTGGGGTAAATATTGTAAACGAGGATGGTTTCCAAATATGTTTTGAACAGGTTGTATATTCGTATTAAAATGTTGTCGTGGTGTATATGGAATGTGTGGTTGTGTTGGTGTGTGTACATGGCGAATTATTTGTTTTGGTGGTGTATTATTTGCTTTTGGTTGCGACCTAACGTTTCCGTATTGCGTCTGTTTGTAATAAACGTTTAACTCTCTCTACACACATTGCCATGCTTCTCCAAGTGTCTTAGGCTGGAAAGCACGAACAATGTTTCCTATATTCCTATTAAGTCCTGTTAGAAAACAATCTAGTGCTGCTTGATTGTAATGTTCAATTTTAATTTTCTTAACAGTTTCGTCGGTATTCATTAAAGATATGTTATTTATAAGTTGAGCTAAAACTTCGTTAATTCTACCAAAGAATAATTCAACTGATTGATTTCCTTGTGTTAGCGAGTATAAATCACGAGTTAAACTATATTCATCTCTCTTATCTGCATAATGCCCTATTAAAATTTCTTTGATGCTATCCCAATTTCTCACTCTACCATACTGATTTAGTACGTCATTTGCTGGACCTATTATTTTTTTCTAATTTCGTTACTATAAAGGTTTTTTAAATTATCGTCAACTAAGCTAAATAATAGACCAACAGCCATATCAACGCTATCGATAAAATTAAACAAATTACTTCTATTGCCGTCATAAGGAATAATTGTTTTAATAATATCAGGGATTTGAAAGTTTTTTAATAAAATTTCTACTGCGTTAGCTGATTGATCGATAGATACTAGTCTAGGTTGTGCCATATTTTCTAAATTTTCACTTAAATTGTTTGATTCAATATTATTAATAATTTCAATATTATTAACGAAGTCACAACTACTTGATGTACTTGAATCTGAATTAAACGATAAACCGTCGTTTTTCTTCAGGAATTTAATACTTTTAGCAGTGGGGTAAGGTTTAGGCATCGGAAATCATGCAATAATATAGGAAAGTAAAGACTTACAACAATAAAACTGATGATTTCCACATATCCAGTTGAACCAGCGTACGTGCAGTTCTAGACATTGACTGAGCGAAGTCGACCTTCTTCACGATAAACCGTCGTGAATTGATGTATCGCCACTACTTCTCGATAAGCCGTCGAGAATGTCGTTGTCCGGGAATATGTTGCTCCAAACCACTGTTGGTGTTCCAGTCGAGTTGTATATTTTATTTGTTTGGTTTGTACGTTCGGCTCCAAAGTCTTAAAAAACACTCGTAGTTTAACTGTCGCGTTAACTTTACGATGAGCGCTTAGATAGTGGAGGTTTACGAAATTTTCCTGCACTATCCTACCGGCTGCGCCAAATATAAACTCGGCAGAAGTTTATGTTTAAAAAAAGAATTTTATTTCACAAAATACAATTTTTTACAAGAATACAATTTTTTACAATATAATTTGAAATAAAATAATTTACTTTATCACCGCGCGGTGATCGAGTCAATTATCCGGCAAAGTAGTTGACTTCGGTAAAGTGTGTGTTGAACGACTGTTGTTTGGCCCATTGTATCGTGACTTATATACGGTTGAATTTCTGTTACTTTCTGGAATGACATTGGTCGTGTGTCCTGCGGATATACTTAATGAATATAGGTCAGAAGTTGGACTTTCCTTTCACTTGAAATTATACTTGTTGTTTGTCACGTATGCTAATGTTGAATTTAGTGTAATGTGAAGATATTGTTAAATGGCTATATTGTAGTTCATAAACTTATATATAAATGTGTTATAACTATTCAATATTTTTGGACTTCCAACGTTTTCAAGAAATTTCTTAAAAATCAGGTATTTCGTTCTTGGGTTATCGTACCCTCTTTTAAAATAGTTACTGTACTCTGTACTCTGTGGTCATACGTCTTTCGTCTTAAGCCGCTGCTACACGATGCTACGAACACCTTCCAACATTCGGACGTTGGATGGTTCATAGCATCGTGTAGCCGTTGTTCGAACCTACGAGTGTCCAATGTCGAGCGTCAAACGTTCGCATTTGGTTGTGTCCCGTTCGATGTCGGTATTTTTGCACCGAGTCAAAGGGATGCTTCGAACGTTCGAAGGTCAATGTTGATTGCGTTGGTTGGTTCGATTCAGCAGCTGCACGACTCGTTCATGTGAAGAGAAACAACATCAGTGTATAACATTAGAGATAACATC